>JARFIW010001286.1:600000-983951 GCA_036346225.1 Platerodrilus igneus
TATGAATGGTTTCATTCTTAAAGAAGATTAAGAAAAATGCTAAACAACCCACAATAAACATTCAGGGAATACTTTAAATTTATACAAGCTGGAAAGATATTCGCTATTTATTTTTATTTGAGTTTCATTTAGTTGCTATACTAATTAAACTAAAAAAAGATTAATTATTTTTATTGTTTTTTGTGATACATTATTGATTATACGATTTTATGCTTAGATAAGCGTTTTTTCTTTCAAACATGTTTCTAAAATACTAAACTCGAATGTATGGATGGATATCTATTTTACCTTAATTTTTCGGGTAAAGTAATCCATTTCTCAAAAACAAATTCAAAAGGCCTAAATATGTAGTGAAAGTTTTTAAATCTTTGGGACAAGATTAAATGACATGAACTTTTTCGGAATTTCAAACAGAAATCATTCACAAAAAAGTGCAAAAAATTATATATTTTAATTCCTTGACCTGAAACCAACAGTATCTAGATTCGGTTCAATAAAATTTAATTAACTTATGTAATACTTTATCAAAAACAGTCAAATATCACTTAATTACAAAGATATTAAGATGATGGATTGCACTATCGCTTATCAATTATAATGAAACGCAAATGTACTAACATTTTAAATGAGTTATAGTTTGTACGCAATCGACCTAAACCATGACAACTCTAAATCCTAAAGAATTAATTGTTGAAACCGATAATTTCTTTACGCCGACTCTTCAAGAAGCAGCCGATGGTAAATAAAAAATTTATTTAACTTAAACTGTTATTTATTATTTTAGTACTAAGAGAAGGATTAAAATACAATTATAATGAAGTAGAAGTAGAAGTTGTGGAATGTCCTGATCTGACAAAGCCGCCTTTTAACTTGGCAAGTTCTGGTAAGCACGTTACTTTGAATAATCGCTTGGAAGTATAAATTGAAGAACATATATTGAATGTAATAAAAAAAAGACTTAACCATACGATAATTTAAAAACTAAATACATACTTCGGCCACTAAGTGGTCGTTATCTGTAGAATGACAATCTGCAAAGCAAACAAAGTAAGGTCGTTCAGGAATCCTACTGGGGATATTTTCTTTACCACGTAGGCTGGAGTGAACAAATTTAATAGACAATTAATCAACGTTGCTTTAAGTATATCTGGATATTATCTCAAACTCGCGCACGTGCGATCACCCCTATAAAAAATTCAATTGTTACAGTTGGAAATAAAATTAATTTTTGTTGTCATAAATACGCAGAATTTTCATGATATGCTATTTTGTCTGTTCGGGGTGATTTATATCCTAGATTTGTTTTTACGACGTTGTCTTGTTTAATAGTGCATTTCGATACACAACTCAGTAGAATCTAAATTTTTATAATTAGTAGGTATCGAACTTCTTGCTGTTACCACTTTTATAATATAATATTGAGTAATTTGAATTTTCTGCTCCGGTATTCCTTCCGTTCATAAAAGCGACAAAGTGTCTGTATGTTACCTGAATTGTCAGGCTCGAATGCATTAGATATGTATTTTTTGCATTTTATTAAGCTGATAATATTAACTATTTAGACGCAATAGTCTTATAAAAAAAAAAGTTTTTATAATGAAACTAGGTTTGATTTACATCTTTCAAGCATTAAAAGGTCATGCTATATTACGCAATCTTAAATCCTCGCATGTAGATTTGATAATTTTCTGAAGATCATGTTAAAATATTCTGTTTTCTTTAATTGAAACTTATATAACTCACATAATTATTCCATTAAAGAGTTTGCATGTCCTGATCAGTGGAAAGTTGCAATATGGCGCTCTTTGTTTACAAAATATAATCTATGATTAGTTACTAACTTGGTGCCTAACATTTTTTGGAAAATACTATTTTGTCAAGTTTATAAGGTTCATAATGGAATCTAATATATTATCTGCTTATAAATCGGCTTTTCGGAAAAACTTTAGTATATCTGATGTTCTAACGTGAGTAACATACGTTGGCGTTTCATTGTTTCTTATTTCTATAAAGCACTTGACATTAGGAACCATACGTTGTTATGTCCTTATCCTTAGCTTAGGTATTATGGTTATCCCTGTTAAATATTGCAATTGGTCGAGATGAGAAAGCGTGAGCGAAAAATGTATTTATTAATGGAAAAAGAGTTTACACAGAAATAAAGTCAGAGGTGACAACAGCACACACATTACCAAAGCGTATTATTATTAAACTCCGTTGAACTGCTGCTTGATGCGCAATTTGATAGTTTTATTTACAACATTCTCCCTAATACCTTTAAATTCTTTAATACACAAACTAATAACCAGATAAATCTAATTTTTCACAAAGTAGTTGTATCTAGGTCGTGGGAGGGTTTTGTTAAAATATCCGCAACTTAATATTTGCCGGCTACATATTCAACAATTAATTTCTTCTCCGAAACTTGCTCTTAAATACAATGCGCTCTTACGTCGATGTGTTTAGTTTCCATGTGGAAGATAGGATTTTTCGTCAACTTAATCGAACTCATGTTATCAATTTGAAAGATGGGTATGTCGTTTAAGTGTGCAATTTCACTAAATAATCTACTTCGCCATAAGAATCTTTTGTTGCTTCACTTGCTGCAATGTACTCGGCTTCTGTAGTGCATAAAGAGACACTCCGCGGACTGTTACTAGACCAAACAATAGCCGCATTACAATATTTGATGACTATTCCACTAACAGATCGGCGAGTTCTTGAGACACTAGCGAAATCTGCATCGTAAAAAGATTCAAATATGTTTGACGAACTATTTGCGCTGTAGCTCAAACTTAGAGCAGTTGTTGCTTCTAAATATTTAAAAATCCGCTTTACAGCATCCCGTGCTACATTTCCGGATTTTCTATGTACCTGGAAAGGTAGTTGTTTAGAAATAAGTTGTAACAAGATTACTTTCCAGCAGTTTCTTGATGAATATTTGTGCTATTATTTTGATAAAAAATTAGTTCAAGCCTTATATCTTTGTAAATTTCTAAGTCTTAATTAATTGTACGATTCTGTTTACCTCTTGTATTTATTACTTATTGTATTAATCTAACTTGATGTTCAAAACTGGGAGCATCATTTCAAGTTGTGCGGTGACAAATAATAACTCTTATAAGAGCCATTGTAAGACCTCCATCCTCCTATAAATAGGATGATCGTTATAACGGTCAAACTGACAACCAGTTGTCAAGTTGTTAGTACGTGCACTTTTACGTTGGCCGTTGGGTGTAGAAGTCGGATTCTGATAAGAACAATGCCCCTGAGCAATTATGCTTGGTGCCGCGTGAGAAAGAAATAAGATGGAAGTGAATACACCGTATAATAGATCATCATTCTTGGCGATGCTATTCCGGCAGAAAGACGTCTAAGACACGGTGTTAAAAATTTAAAGACTCAGAAACACATTTAACGTAGTAACGTGATTAGAAATAGAAATTTGCGGGTTCTAACCTGAATGTTGAAATATGGGGAATTCTAGAATTTAATTCAGAGTTGGTAGATTAACCTACGAGAAACTTTTTGGTTATGGTTTATAGTAGGCGGTTTGAGAAATAATAACCTATTTCATGATGATTTAAGAAAGCTTCAAGTTTCATATAAATTTCATGGGGATGGTTTAAGTGTATCGCAAATATTGCCGCAAGTTGTTGAACATCTGGTATGTTGTTTGTTATGTAGGGACGTTCAAGTCTTGACAACATCTGGATTTCCATCAAAAGTTTTTTAAGTTTTGTTCAAGTTGAAAATTTCCAAGTTATGCTACGTTGTTTGACCTCATAGTATCCTTCTGATTTTGAAGAGAACTTTAGATAGATTCCATTTTTATTTTTGATAAGTGCCTTAAAAATTTATAGAAGGCAGTATGCAAAAATGGTTTAGCTAGTAGAAGTAATAAATTCCAACTATCAATAAAAGGAAAATTAATAATTATTCAGACTTAGGAAATTAAATTTCTTCATTTTAGATAGTATTAGTTGGTATCCCAATAACGTACTAACATTCAAAATTCGTTGTTCACTGGTCAGATTATGCATGTTTAATTGGAACTCATATTTAACGAGGAAGTTAAATTGAATTAATACATATATGTGAAGTCTATCTTAGTACTACTCAAGATTAATTAAAATCTTGTTAATATGTCATTAGTCACTCTCAAAATGCAAGCTTTACACATCAATATAAAAAATGATTGCAAAATTTTTAAGATGTAGGAAGCAACACCATTTAATCAAATTAATAATCATGTGCACTTGTTTAGAAATTATTTGTAAATAGATATTTTTACTAACTGGTAATGTAAGAGAATAGAAAGTTATTTTGGTCATGTCTATAATTATTATTTAGGAAAAGAGATGAGATTTGGTTCTTAATACTTAACACATTTAATGGTGATAATTAACAGAACGCACAAACTGTGCTAGTATTGGTTTTGTTTGATTACAGGAACAGCAGTAAATCTTTATGAGCTTTAACGTGAAGTGGATAAGTATTTCGTAAGGATGGTGTTTATGCAAAATATTTGTATAGCGGTATAGGGCTTAGGTTTCCGCATTCTCCTTATACAAATGGGCGATGTTAGTCATCTACTATATTTAAAAATTTGGTGGCGCCATATTTACTCCATTTTTGGTCGTAGTTCAACCTCGACCCAAGCTCATGATCTACCTAGTACAAATTACTCTACTAGCCGTTTTGCCTTTAGAGGTTTCCTTACTCATAAGACATTTTCCATCTAAACATACCTCACGCGTCGTGTCTCAACAGGAAGTCCTCGTTTAATTACCCTTGCGCCTGACAGTTGGCAAGACAGGTGTTTAATATTACCTGAACCCAAGGAAAAGGGTAACAATGTACACAAACTATTGTCTAGAAATAAGTGTGCGAGAGGGGAGACACTTCCACAGATATATTTGGATACTGGTAAACACTAGTAGAAATATGATATATCCGAATTAATAAAGTTTGCATGCTATACATGGGGCAGTCGTTCGTTTCATAAAAACATTTAATAGTGAAAGTGGAACTACTAAACTTTAAAAAGTTGGAAATTTAATGTTAATTACGTTTTGCAACATTTTCAAATTGAAAAATGTCGAAATATAACAAACCTAGTGAATTAATTTTAGACAGCAACCTTGCAGAAAATTTTAAAACATTTGCGCAAAAGGTGAACATATATTTCTGTGTTTAAAACCTATTAATATTTTTATGGTGAAAATTTTTGTGCACAGGCAATTCCAGTACGACGACTGAGGTTTACACTTATGGCAAATATATATATATTGCTGTGACAAGCCTCTGTGAGTAGGAGCGCCACTAATTTTGATGAGACTTAGGTACAGCGAAATGTATTAATGAGAATGCATTCAACAATATGAAGTTACTATCTTACCTTCCTTTTGCTTGCCTGGCTAGCTCGTCAGAAATAACGTTGCGGAATCTACGAAAATGAAACAAAACGCAGCAATCTTAAGAAACATCTATTCATTTAAAAACAATTTTTCTTTATACAAAAGAATATAGAACAGTTTACAGCTTAAGTTCATACACAATATTATTCCTAAATTATTACTAAAATATTTCTTATTTAATTTTAGTTAAACTTAGTTTAGCTCTTGTGAGTTACAAAAATTTACTTGAATTTGAATTTACCTATCCTTTATTACCCCGATCGTGAGTGTGATTGGCCAATGACGCTGCACAGATTACTTAGTAAAAATAAGAATGTTTCAAACTTTGACTTCAAAATTTGCTAGTAATTATATGCTTCTTAAAGAAATTTTTATATGATTAAGAACTTACTCTAATTTAAATTAAAAATATCTAAATATTTTAATCAGGTACAAACAAAGAAAAATCTAAATTATATACTTGCGAAGATAACGCTTATCAAGACCTCATTTCCATTATCGTCAACGGTATTATATTTCCTGGTTCCATATCAAATAGAATTATTTGCAAATACTACTCCATTTAAAGTTAGAACATCAGTCTTCAAATTTTTAATCGATCAAATTTAGCAGTAGCTCTTGTACCTGGATTATGTCTAAGAATGTTCAATTCTTGCAGTGTTTCACAAAATAATTATATTTCATATATATGCAGAGTTCTAGGTAACTCATTGCACAAATGAATTATAAATTACTCCAACTTACACCTTCGAAGAATTAACCTTTACTCAAAGTTACATGTTCGATATCTTGAAAGAAATGAATTCTGAATTACTCGCTATTCAGTTTCTGTTTATATACCAAATATAATTTAATACGTCATATTCGAGAGTTTTCTCGATTTATTTGGAAAAATTAGTCACTCTGGGTGATGTAGTATTTACGAGAATGTCGTCGTAAAGCGCCCTCTTTTTCTTTTCTAATGCACGAAGTTAATGATTTGCTGTCTCTTTGTTTCTTATTGTAATACGTAAAGCAATTAAACCATGTTCTTATTTTATCTTTCATTTATGGATTCTTAATGTCCACGAATTCCTTGAATTGGCATTTATTCATTGATACAAATAATCAACTTATTTAATGATTTTTAACATTTTAAATTTAAAATTAATTTAATTATAGAAAAAAGTTTACAACTTTGTTCTTTACGCTCTGCAAATACAATAAGATTTACTTTACGGTGAATAAAGCGAATGTTTTACACACGGAAAATATGTTTAGTACTTTAAGAGTGTATGTAACTCCTTTTCAGTCTGTAAAAATCTTTACACGCGAAAAATTAATGAATGAGTCGTCGCTTTAACGCGGATCAAGTAAATGCCTATTTGTCCTATTAGTTCATAAAATTATACATCTCAATGCACTAACTCATTAAACACCTGTTTACACACATATACAATGAAAAAGCATCAGTTACCTGAATTCTATAACTGCATACAGGTCTGCTATCATTCCATCAATGACTGCGACATTTAGGAGCACCCCAATCTGGATTGCAATCACCTCAACTGCAAAACTGCAACCATACTACCAAGACTTCATTTCGTCCACCACTTTGATAGGGCTTCCAAACTCCCAAAACCTCCTCTATTAATACTATAAATTTGTTGGTAAACCAACAAACAGACCAAACACTGACATCTACTAATTTTCACTTAGTGTTTTCACCTACATCAAATTAAACTTCTATGCAAAACGTAAAAGCATTTCTGGCATCAGAGCCGTCAGCTTGTCGAAATCTAATAGCAGTAAGCTAGTTGAAAACTAAGCTAGCGACGTACGCTTGTTGAAAACTAAGAGCATAAGAGGACCTTACCTCAAGCCCTTGAGGCTTATATTCTCTTTCTCCACCCCTCAAATCTGCCAAATTCTTAAAAATTTCTACAATACAAACACTTGTACACAACAATTCCTCGTAAAACTTTCAACGACCACTCGTTTCCACAAACACCTCCCTAACGTACACAATAATTTCAGAAACTGCCCCACACAAACACTCCAACGGCCACAGTTTCTCAAAACCACTCTAACGTACGTTCAAAATTTCTTGTATTTCAATTAACCGTCACTCATTTCTTTGAAAATCACTTGAAGCTAATAAATACTCGCACGTTACTAAATGATTTCCTCGTATTTAGATACCCTACCTTAAAATAACCTTGTACGAACCACAATCAACAAACGCAATGGTTTTAAACTACGCCCCTCAACATAATACGCGTTATGTCTATCTCATTTCATTATACGCGCCAAAATCAACTATCTCTTACTTTGTTTCCATGTATATGGTATAACTAACAACTGCTACTCACTACAATACGTTGTATTCACTCAAATCAACGAACGTTTAACACGTGTTACATCAATCTCACTTCTACACATGCTATCAAATAACCCCTCTTTGTTTCTTTGTTGTCAAACTTCATTAGTAACGACATCAACTGCCCCAACTTCTCTGTTTCTTATCGTCTTTATGATGCTATAAATTTCTCTAATTGACGTCGGAACTAACAACTACCTGGAATTTCTGTTGTTTGTGCAACATTTTGCCTTATTAATAACACGGAAAAGTACGACGATTATATCTGTTTATAGTTTAATGATATTTGGAAAATTTCTTCAAAACACTTTCAAACGTTTTTACTTAATAATATAACTGCCACTTTGTTTGTAAACTAAACGGTTTTAAATTTTAGAAATGAAGCTAAAACTTTTCAGAAATTATTCCTACAATTTACACTTATTAAATACGAAGGTTAAAATACGTTTATGTCATGACCTTTTAAATGCTATCTTACACACCGGAATGTTTCTAATATGACACACACTATACTCTATGAGTATTTATATCTGCAAGGTTATGAAAATTAAGCTTTAACTTACTGAAATTTTTTAGTAAAATTATTAATTTTTCAACTAATGATTTTGAAAAGCGTTTCCAAATTGTTTGTTGTTTTTCCACATACTGAATCACAAAATGAATTATCAGTTGACAAACGATGCCCTTTTAACCCCTAAATATCACAGTAATATATATATATATATATATATATATATATATATATATATATATATATATATATATATATATATATAGAAGTAAGGAACATTATATAAATGTTCCTTACCTTATCTTAAATTTACAGAACTAAATTTCTTTTCTTATGGATAGTTTACATTGTTATGATTCTCACGTTTGTAAGGTTTGTTTTATCTAAAAAAAATCCTTGACAGATAATCTATTAAAGGGTCAGAGTGTTTCAAACTTTGAACACAAACTTTCCTGGTAGAGATCCTTACAAAAATAAAATGATTAGACATTATTCTATCTTAACTAAATGACAAAAATTATATCTCATTTACAAACAATTAATATTTGCTAAAATCCACGAAGCGCTTTTTTATTCAACTCGTAATTAAATATCTCCTTATTTTAAATTGACGTCCAAATTAGCTTACCAGATGATGCATAAAATCTCCGTCTAGAAACAACAGTTACTAATTTTCATATTTGCTTAAATCTTTATTTCAATAATACAATAAAATTTTTAATGCACCGTTATATTGAAGAATTTTTTTCCATACTCATTGTATATAATTACATTTAATAATTTCAATTTTTTATACAGGTTACGTTTAAAACTAACTCCTGTATTCATTGTTACATGGTAAAGATTAATTACTATATGCGTACTGCATATCTTAAAACAATAGCTTCGAAATTCTGTTCTCAAAGTGACATTTTCGTGATTGAATCTATGAATGAATCTATTTAATAAACGCTTCCATTTATATACAAAATTACCTAGTTTCTAAAACCTACTAGTATTGTATGGAATATTTTATGCCATAATGACGCAAGGTTTCCCAGAAAAACTCAATAGCGTCTAAAATTGCCGCGTTTTATACCTCGTTAATGCTCGCGGTCTCCTTCTATCGTACAGTGAATGCGAAAGATTATAAATATTTCTTATTAATTTTTATTACATTTTTTGGGTTTTTCAATGTATCGGCCGCTTCTTGGAATAAACGCTTCTTTATTAATTAGGTCATACAAAATCGACGTGTTTCTAAGTATAGATATTTCTAATATTTTAGAAATTTTTTTATATAAAATGAATTTATGCAATACCCAGGGCAATTAATTTAAACTCTAGTTGTTTTCCAATGCAAATGCGCTGCATTCCCATAGTTGCTTTCATGACAAAACGCGATCTAACGCACATAATAAGATTAAAATTGGGATTTTTAACAAGATTCATTGTAGTTTTTATGCTAAATGCGTAAAGCTAGCACTATTCTATGATATTTACAGTAAGTGAAGAGCATTTGTTATGCATCGAAAATGTATTGATAATTAATAAGTGAAAATAAATGGCTTTGTATTTATCTTAAAATGATCGATTGGCGTTCGCATTTAATGCGTTTGTAAGGTATCTTAAAGTTAATTATTTTTACATGTACAGCTTACGTTGTCTGCTATGTATTTACAATACGCTTATATAATACAGGGCGATTACTTATATATGGGGAATTTGATTTTACACTTGTATCATACAGTGCGTAACCATTAATTTACGGAAATTTCCATTTTTTGAAATTCTTTTATAATTTGGTGGAATTTAGTTGTAGAATTTGGGTTTCAATGCCTTCTCGTGACCCCTTATCACATCAATATATATATATATATATATATATATATATATATAAACTAATTGACCTTTTTTTTAAATATTGGGATAAATTTCGTTCGATAAAAGTTAGTGGTATAGTTTAAAACATTTATTCAACTTAACGTTTCGGAAAATTTGTTTCCTTAATTATAAGCTACAAAGTGGATAGCATTAAATTACATATGTAAAAGTTATAAATTACTTACTTAATGTGTTTTTTGTAAAAAACCTGTTTTGACATGTAACGTCATTTCATCGAAAGTTGTTATTACAAGTGTTGTTTGTCAAAACTAGCTTTCTACGTTTTAATAATTTGATTAAAATACAAAATGTTATGATTGTTTAGAAATTCTTGTTTTATATATAGAATCTAATTATTACAAACGATTATTTTTAGAATCCTACCACATTCAAAAACCAAATAACTGTTTAAATGAAAAAACTGATATTAATAATTTAGAAGCAGTATACTTTGGACTTTATAATTTTAAAAAAACAAATATAATATTCTTAATAACTAAACAACCAGGTCACATATACAGTCTCCAAAATTTCTTCACGCAAAATTTATATAAATAATAACTTTTTCTCAACTAACTATTTTAAACAAAACTAAATCAAACTTATGAATTACAGATACAACAACCCAAAGACAAAACAGTTTCCTATTACACACACACACACACACACACACAAACACACACACAAACACACACACACACACACACACACACACACACACACATCCACACACATACAAACTTAATAAAGATTTGTTGGTCAGATAAAACAAGAATTTCTAAACAATCATAACATTTTGTATTTTAATCAAATTATTAAAACGTAGAAAGCTAGTTTTGACAAACAACACTTGTAATAACAACTTTCGATGAAATGACGTTACATGTCAAAACAGGTTTTTTACAAAAAACACATTAAGTAAGTAATTTATAACTTTTACATATGTAATTTAATGCTATCCACTTTGTAGCTTATAATTAAGGAAACAAATTTTCCGAAACGTTAAGTTGAATAAATGTTTTAAACTAAACCACTAACTTGTATCGAACGAAATGTATCCCAATATTTAAAAAAATGTCAAATAGTTTATAACAAATACGTTCGTTATTGAAAGGAAGATAAACTTTATATATATATATATATATATATATATATATATATATGCTATGCATAAACAGGAACTGGAATTATCGAGCCCCGACGTTCGGCCGCCTTATTAATATTGCTATGCTCCCTAAATTATTCGCGCCCCTTTATTTGGTCGACATATAAATATTGCTATGTATTAACTGGATTTATCAATCTCGGACGTTGGGCTGTCATATAAATATTGCTATGAACTCCCTCCAGGAACTTCACTGGATTTTATCTCGAACCGACCTTGTCGACCAATAACAAAATTTGGTATGTTTTGCCTTACTGGTTATCAATGGCGTATTCAACTTATAGCTCCTCCTTTATTGTTTAAATTATCAAATCACTCCCATTATCTTTATCTTATGACCTCGACTAGCATTTATTTAGAATTATAAAATGAAGTTAATTCGATTCTATATAATGAAACAAATATTAGGTACAGTTTTTGTAAATTATTTAAAATACACTTTTCAATTAATTAATGATGTAAATCTCATTTATCAAAAATCATATACTTTTTAATCAAATCTAAAGTCACCAAAAAACCTATTGTTTTTATAAAAAAAGTGTGGAACGTTCAAAACCTCTTATCATTTAACGACCTTTATACGTATGCAAGTTCTCTGTTTTGTTGACTTCCTCACATTCATTTATATTAAGCAAATTCAATATTCAAATAAAAAAATAGAAAAATAATGTCTTATAACTAAAAATCTAACCTGGTCTATTTTCTTCGCTATTTCCTTCTCGCAATTGAGGTATCCATTATCAGCTACTATTTTCCATGCATTCTACCATCCATTTGGATAAAAATTATTTTCCCCCAATTCATAATTATTACATGCCCATTCGAAATATTGTCTATCCACACGCTTGAACCATTGCATTTAAATTATTGTTATCACTCTCTGGACTACCATTATTAAACTTATACTTATGCACCCCAATTTATTGTCATCTCATTCAGACTTATTACTTCTTATCAATTTCCCCAAACTTAGAATTGGATTATTCTCCCCGGACTCAGAATTTGTATTATTGTTCTTCTCCCCGAACTTGGATTTCTTATTATTCTCCCCGGACTCGGAAATCGTAGTTTATGTTTCTCGGACTCAGATTTCTTATTATTCTCCCCGGACTCGGATTTCTTATTATTCTTCTCGGACTCGGAAATTGTATTATTCTCCCCGGACTCGGGAATTGTATTATTCTCCCCGGACTCAGATTTCTTATTATTCTCCCCGGACTCGTAGCCCTATTATTATTATGTTTTAGTTTAAACAAATTCCCAAAAATCTACTTACGTTTAATCGGCAAACGTAATTTTCATCTTAGTCGCACTAATACAACTTTTCACTTTAAATTATTATTACGTATCACACTTTGTTTCAGAGTGGCGCACCTCGGCTTTTGTTGAGTTGAAAACTGAGTTCGTTATCACTGTCCCTACTCCGTCAGTGGGTATGGTCTACAAGCTCGTCGCTAATTTTAACCAATCAAATCTTTGCATTTAAAGTAGTTTCTGATGTAACATTATTTGCTTTCAAATAATTGTGGCCTGCTCGCAGGTGCCTCGTTATCAAACATGCGGTGTTTTGACGAATCTAATCGCTTTTCCATGTTGTACATAAACAACTGATGCAATTCGACTTTTAATTTTCATATCTTCCTGTTATATACGCAATTTTTAATCACCTTTCTTTATCACAATTATTAACTATTTGTACGCATTTACACTATGCTTCCTGAAGCTCTATTTCTTATCTCCGTATTAACCTAATTATTTGGAACTCTTTTGAATGCGTGTTTAATTACACTTTATTATGTTTACTTATAAATACGCGTGCTTCCACTGAAAAATATCATTATTTGCATTGCCTAAAGTAACTAAAACTCTATCTATAGGGTGTTAAATATTTACTATTTACTTAATGCATGTCTTCCTTGTTTCTACGCTAACTATGCGTCTTCCTGTGTCTATTTGCGTCGCTTAAAACTATTTGTACTTTATATACAGGGTGTTGACTGCTTACTATTTACAAACTATCTCCATTTCTCAATTCTTTACTAAATAAATGCAGTTTTCTGCTTCCTATGGTAATTTCTAATTCCTAAACGACCTTTACTATAAAGTACACCCTTAAACAACCCCTTATCACAGCAATATATATATATTGCTACGATATCGCCATACTTTAATGTATTTAACGCTCAGTTGCATGCTGTTCGCCACCGCTCTGTGTTTCTAAATAATCTAGAACAAATTTTAAATTTTACACAATTAGATTTATACCTCGACTAGCTCAGTTCAACCCCACACAGTGTGCACGACGATTCGATAACAGAGAACATTTTTTCTAGCACTTCACACTTGAATAAGATAAACTAAATAACCAAAATTTGTATAATAAACCAAGAAATATGTACAATTTGCAACATTATAACTTTCGTAATATTATTTTTAAAACTCTTGAATCAAAGTAAATAATATAAATCTGTTCATCACTAAATTATAAACCTATTAAAGCAGTTAAAACCAGCAAAAATAACTCTATTACATTGGAAGTCACGTTGAACATTCAATGACCCTTCTTTCTCTTAACGTAAATTCTACGTATCAACAAAATTTTTGATGACCTTTTACCTAAGTATCTAAGTATATGCAAGTTTTAAATGTTCAAAAAAAGTTCCATGCTGTTAATTTACTATGTTCTCTAACCTGGTATTTTTCTCAGTTGATTTATGGTTCGAATGTGTAGCTCTGCGTATACCCCAATCCTTTGAACTGCCGCTACGTGCTGTTAACCATTGTTCTTGGGCTGCTTTCAGTTTAACGTTCTGATTCGGAGTTTCCCCCTTTTTTATGTTTGGTACTTGTAGTATTGGATTTTTACGTTAGATTTCTTATTGAATTTGTAAATCCCTTTGTGGATTTCTTGGTGGATTTTTCAGAGTATATTTCTGAGTATATTTCTTAGAGCTCTAAGTTAATAAATGTTAAAGAACATGTTTACCTTAATTAAAATTTGGACTTACGTTTTGTGCCAACGGCGTAATTCTATTACACTTGTATACTTGAAGGTGCACTTGTACTTCAGATTTTTAATTACTGACTTTCACTTAAATTTCGTATTTTATTTTCACACTTAAACTTTGCGTAGTATATTTGTTCAGACCAGTACAATGCGTGCTTCAGTTATGGAAAGACTGACCATTATCAGTTTGGAGTAATATATAAAGGAAATCCAACCTACCTGCTGTTATTGGTTTACCGCGCTTTATCATTATTATTCAACTATAGTCGAGGAGTTTCCCTGTGTTATCTTGCAGACATTCGGGTTTTATACGGAGCTACCTATTTTATATCTTGTTGAAATGCTCCCAAAATCACGTAGACACCAAAGCTTTACGTTATGGAGTTCGTTGGCCATGGTAATTTGCACCTTTTAATATCACGTATTCGTATTTTGTATAGAAAATTATTAACTATTACTCTTAAACTGTCACGTAGCCAAACTTATGTTCCACATTTTATTTTCCTCAAATGCTGGATTTCTGGCGATTTTATATTAAAAATATCACACAGACATAGTTTTATTATAGGATTGTTTAACATATGGCGTAAATTAAATGCGTTTATTGACTTCTTGTGTCATGAGACATGCTTGTTTTTGAAAGACCTGTTTATTGTGAGCACGCATGATTATTTTCTTACACTAATGCGAGTTAAGATTCGTGGCTTCGAGCGGTCCTTTTTAAAAAGACTTCTTTGATTCTTAACACATTTATTTAAGTTTGTACAGAAATTAAATACTGAATTTTGACAATCTTGAATTATTACTCTAAGTTCCAAACTATTAATTAATTGTACAAGTGAGTTACCGACGGACTGCAATGTGAAAGCTGAACGTTGATGAACTGACTGGGAGTAGAGCTCCCGCTCCTTATATAATTTCCTCCCCCTCACAATTCTGTGGGAACCTGTAGACCTAATGTCCGCTTACACTTGACTCTATTCATGATACTTAGTTGCTATCTTAAAATCTATTCATAATTACAAGGTTGCAGGCTTATTCTGCGCAATCTCGGTACGTGACATCCTACGACCGTCTGTGACCTGACATCTGCAGTGTCACTTATCCTTGTGCTACTTTGTAGCGTTTCCACTCGTGGGAACGGAAATCATCATAATAAATTGTAATAAATTGTTGCAATTTGTCTTTTATGACATTGTTGCACTTTCCTAATATTTCCTAATATTTCCTAATATTTCCTAATATCTTTGTTAGTTTCATATGTATAACAAATGGGAGATCACATAACTCCTCCCAACGTACATTAAAAATTAAGGGTTTTTACCTTTTCTTGATTTTTAATTAAATTCGTTTTCGTTTAATCTCATTTTAAATTCATATTTCTAAGGGTACATTTGTTTGTTTGGGTTTCTTAAATCTAAAACTGTTTTCTTTATTAGTCTTAAATCTAATACATATTTTGTACGTTACATAAATGATCAATAAAATAGTCAATAAAATCAATATAATTGTCCATACACTAATATTATCGTAGTGCACTTTGGGCGTCTTGATCTCGTTCAGTTTTTCTTTATAATCTTCCATGAGTTTCATGGCGTGGTTTAGGTTGTCTAATTCCAGGTGTTCCAATTGCATTGGTTTTTGAAGGGTTTCTTCATCTTCTTCTTGGGTAATCTTGATTTGCAGATCGGGTAGATTTGCTAATTTCTTGCTTTGTACTGGATCTTGGTAAACTCTAATTATTTCGTTTTTTAATTTTAAATAACAATTTTCCTTAAGGGTGATTAATTTACTTCCGGTTAATGCTAAATTACTTCCATCTTGGTTGCAATACATTGTTGCGATTACTTCGGTGGGAAAAATGGCTATCCATTTATTTTCCGTTACTTTCTGAATTTTCATGTTGTTGATTTGTACAGGTTTGGCTTCACAATTTTCATAATGATTGGTAAATTTTAGTAGTTGTACTTCGCAAGGGCTGTCTTCTTGAATTGTTGTTGTTGTCAATGATTGGCATAAGTATTGACTGGGTGTGACTTCATTACATTTGTCGTTCGTATAACCATATCTTTGTTCATTTAAGGATAGGAATTTGGTTTGTGGAATAATAACTTGGTATGTGCTAGTCATTTTCATTGGAAAAGCAAATAAGTGATAATAATTGTAATTGTTAATCTCTACTATTGGTATTTCTATTAAAAGTGTTATATCGTTATTTTTTACATAGCCTTTAACTATAGCTATTTTTTCAAATATTAAAATGTTTGATTCTATTACATCGAAAGGTAATTTACTATTAGTTATAAAAGATTTTATTCTCAATAATTCTTTTAATAAATCTATTGGTTCTATTATACTTGAATGTAGGGTATTTAATTTTGCTTTAATTTTAATGTTGCTAGGATTTGTTGAATTAAAGTTAGGGTTGATATTATCTGGTTATATATCGTGTTGAATCGGATTAAATCTCGCATGCCTAACATGGTAGTTCGCATGTTATTTTCTAAGGTTTCTATTCGATTGGCTATACTATCTTGATTTCTAACTAATTTTCTTAGGGTTTCATTAAATTTGATGATCGTTGATTGAGTTAACGATATTTGGTTACTAATTATAGTTTTAACGTCGTTTTGATTTTCTATCAATTGTTGTATCGCGTTGTCATAGCGTTCTGCGTCTTGGTTATCTAGATTTCCGGTAATTGCTTTGATTACGTTTCCTAATCCGTTGATTAGTCCTCTTTTTCTTCTCGTCATTTGTTCTGTAGGTATTAGTCGATTAAATTTGTCTTCTATATTTTTCAAAATACTTTCTGTTATACTGTCGTAGTTCATCATTTCTATTGCGTATTCTTTTCCGAATTTTGTTGTGTCCATTGACTGTTTTAGTCAAAAATAATTATTTTTGATTATTTGAAATTCTTGTTTTAGCTCGGTTAAATCGAATTTTTGTGCAAAGGTCCAATAATCTATAGTGTTTTGCATACTGCCTAATTTTATTGGTAGTATACCGGGGTTGTTCTTTATGTCTTCAATTATAATTTCTGTGTCCGTTCTACCTGGGTGGAGGTTGACGGTAAGGGTGACGATTATCCATCTGAAAGTACAGGGTGTCTTAAATTTTTGAGGTGAACATATTTTGTTATCTTGCCGTCGTCTATCGCGGCTACGTTTTTGTCGGATATTCGTTTGATCTTAAAGAGTCCTAAATTTCTCGGTGCCGTTTTGTGTATTTTGCTTTGGTAATTTTTCTCAAATACGGTTTGTCCTATGGAAAATTTGTTTATGTCTGAGTTTTTATTACGGGTCGCGGTAATGCGTTCTTTATCGTTATCTAATTTGTCCTTTACTTTGTCATAGGTTATTTTTAGTTTCTCCTTGTGGTCTTTAGCGTATTGCTGATAGATTTCTTTGTTATAATGTATAACGTAGGGGTTGCGTGAATCTGAATGTCCTAAGGTTAGTTCTAAGGGTGTAAAATTTGTAGTTGAATGAATCGTGTTATTATACGCGATTAATGCGTATGACATTAAGTTAGTTATGTGTTCTTTCTTGTAATTTATTCTTAATAATCTGATCTGTTCTAATAGGGTTGAATGTAGTCTTTCGATTAGTCCATTGGATTCAGGGTGGTTCTCCGTTAAAAAGTGAATTTTTATTTTGTGTAATTCCAAAGTGTTTCGAATTGTTTCGTTTTTAAATTCGCTTCCGTTATCTAATGTTATTGTTTCGGGTGTTCCATAAAATGTAAAATAGTGTAGAAATCCTTGAGTTACGTCTATACTATTTTTAGAAGTGATTGGTATTGCTTGTCCTATTTTCGTAAATGCGTCCACGATTGTTAGGTAACTTTGTGCTTCTACTACTAGAGTATCCGCATGTAATTTCTGGAAAGGTTTGTCTGGTGTTTTAGTTAACATTAAGGGTATCTTTGGGGGTTTTCTGTCATATTTGGCTTTATCACATAGTTCACACTGATTGATAAAGTCCGTAGTTAATTCTTTCATGTCCTTGAAATAGTAACGTCTCATAATTTGTTTTATGGTCTCGTTTATTCCTCGATGGTTGGTCTTTCCTTCGTGTTGGTTTCTTATTACATCGTTTATTTCGTCAGGGTCGTCTAATGTTATTAATTTTCTTGTGCATCTTATAAGTTCTGGGCCAGAATTGTTAAATAGTTTTACATATATTTCTGAAAATCGTTTGTACAAGTTTTCCGTGTTAAAATAAAAGTAAAATCGTTTTTTCTCGGGGTGTATTCCTTTAGAATTTTAATTATTTGTGACTCGTTGTCGTCTTTGGTTATTTGAACTTGGTAAATTTTCTTATTATCCACTTTCGTGTATTTTACAGGGTTGGGGTTGTTTAAAACTTCTGTGATTATAAATTGATTGGGCTTCATGTCTATAGCTTCGTTTAAAATTTTAATTGTGGTTTCCGGTTCGTCATTTTGTGTCGAATGTATGGTTTCCATTTCTTCTGGGTCTTCTCTGATTTCGGTTTCGTCTACGTTTCCTACTAATGATTCTGTCTCAAGTGCGTTAAGTTGGATTCTACTTAAAGCGTCTGCGTTATTGTTGTAAATTCCCTTTTTGTATATGATCTCGTAGTCATATTCTTCTAGTCTGATTCTCCATCTTTGTAATTTCGAGTTAGGTTCTTTGAGTTTGCATAGCCGTACTAATGGTCTATGGTCGGTATATATATAGAATTTCCGTCCGTATAGGTACTGTCTAAAATACTTTGTTGCCCAAATTATGGCTAACAATGCTTTCTCTATCGTACTGTATCGTTGCTCTGTTTCGTTGAGGGTTCTTGATGCGTAACTGATAGGTTTATCGTTACCTACTGTTCCTTGACTTAATACTGCGCCTAAGGCTACATTTGATGCGTCCGTTGTTAATATGAATGGTTTCGAAAAATCTGGGTATTCTAATACGGGGTGATTTGTTAAAATGCTTTTGATTTTATCTACTGCTTTTATGAATTCTGGGGTATGTACAATTTTGTTTCCCTTTTTTAAACAATTGGTTAGGGGCTTTGTTATTTGAGCATAACCTTTTATAAATTTTCGGTAATATCCGCTAAGGCCTAAAAATCCTTTAATCTCATTATTTGTTTTGGGTATAGGGTAATTTAATACAGCGTTTGTTTTGTCGGGGTTTGGCATCACTTTTTGGGGTGTTATTATGTGTCCTAAAAAGGTTACTTCTTTCTGTAGAAATTCGCTCTTGTCTAGTTGTACTTTAAATTGTGCGGTTCTTAATCTTTCGAATACTTCTCGTAATCTTTCAATATGCTCCACTAATGATGTTGAATACACTATTATATCATATAGGTACACAAGGCATTTTTCGTTGTGTATCCTTCGTAGTATGTTATCCATTACTCGTTGAAAAGTTGCGGGTGTGTTCTTCAGTCCAAATGGCATCCGTTTGTATTCATAATGTCCTCTAGGTGTGCTAAAGGCTGTCTTTTGTCTTTCTCCTTCTTCCATTTCCACTTGATGGTATCCTGATGCTAAGTCTAGCGTCGAAAAATATTGGCACTTGCCTAACTTATCTAATATTTCTGTTATATTTGGTAACGGGTATTTTTCGTCTACCGTTTTTTCATTTAGTTTGCGATAATCTATTACCATTCTGTATTTCCGTTTTCCTGATGCGTCTAGTTTCTTCGGTACTATTAGTACGGGGCGCTCCATGGTGAATTGGAGTGTTGTATAATATCTTGATCTAATAGATCGGCTACTTGTCTGTCAGCTTCTTCCTGACTTGCCTGGGGTAATCTGTATGCTTTGGTGAATAGGGGTTTGTTATCCGTTAGCTCAATGTTGTGTTTAACTGTATTTGTAAACGTTAGGGGTATTCCTTCGCAATGGAATATGTCGCGGTACTCGTAACATAATTTTTGTATTGATTTTTGTTCCTCGTGATTTATGTCGCGGTTAAATCGGATATTATTTAAATTTTGTTTTAACATTTCGTCATTTTCTGCGGGGTTGTAATTTTCGTTTGGGGTTTCATCTATTTCCATTTCGTTAAAGTTTAATTCTTCTACGTTTATCGGGTTTGTTAAGGATAGTTCTACGGGGTAATCATTTGAGTTTAATATGGTCGTTGTGGCGTAATTGTCTTTGATTTTTACTAATGCGGTTGGGGTTTCTACTCCTTGTTGAAAGGTTGTGTGGTTTATTATTTGAATTTACGGGGATTCTTATTTTTTTTTCTGTTCGGGGTTCTAATGTATATTTTTCGTCGATTTGAGTATTTTGAAATTTAATGGGGATTCGTCCATATTCGGTTCTTAATAATCGGTTTTTGATATCTATGTTGGCTCCTAATTTTCTTAGAAGGTCCATTCCTAACAGTCCATCATATTTGTCATTAAATTCAAATATGCAGAATTTATGTTTCATCTTTACGTTAAAGGTTTTTGGTAAAGGTATGTTTGCTACGAATTGGTGTTTGATGGGCGGTTTTAATTTTGAAAGGTTCTCTTTCTACATAGTTTAGATAATGTTTCTTTACTGTTCGCGAGCTTATTAACGTTTTTGAAGATCCGGTATCTATTAGTAATTTAAATTCAGCGTGGGGTATTTCGATATAGGGTAATACAAGGTGATTCATATTATTTAGATTTATTACGTTTGGTCGTTTATAAAATGGTCCATTTGAAAATTTGAACATGTGTTCTCTTCGTCGTCTTCCTCGTAATTTTCGTGTGGTTCTTCGCGTTCATAATGGTTTGATTGATTCTGTTCATTATTCGTACACGGTCGATTGTTATTATTCTGGTCATCTTCATACTCTTCTACTTCTTGATAAAATAGCTCTTCTGAAGTGAAGGTGCGTTTTTGATTGGGGTTTGGTCTTATGTGCGTTATTTTTGTGTTAGGTCTGGTGTTACCAGATAAGGTATCCATTGGTGTAGGTTTGTAATAGTTATTGGGATTATTAGTGTTTATCATCGGTGAGTTTCTGTTAATATTCGCGTTGAATGCTGGTCTTTGTTGATTTATATTTTGGTTAAATCTGGGTTGAAATGCGGGTTTTGAAAAGTTCGAGTTAAATGTTGGTTAAAAGGTGGGTTTTAAAAAGTTCGGGTAAAACGTTGGTTTTGAGAATTGTTTGTATTGGTTGTTAAAGTTTGAGTTATTAAAATGTGGATTATTTGTTCGCGTTTGGTTTGTTTGTGCATTGAATGGGTTAAATTTTTGTTGTGGATTTATTTGTCTTGCGGGTTGTATAGTTTTCATTGGCGTATAGCTTTTATTCGCGTTGGGGTTATATAGTCGATTTCTATAGTACATTACGTTTTCTTCTTCGATTATTATGTTCATTGCTTCTTCTAAGTTTTGGGAATGTTGAAATCTAATTTTATCTGAAAGTCTTTCGGGTAGTGCATTTAGATAGGTATCTAATGCCATCTCGTCATACATTTTCGTTTTTAAGAGTCTTACGTTTGGGTCGGTTTCTTTGATTTTGAGTATTGTCAAGATTAAGCTTCTTACATCTTGGCATCTCATTCCAAATTGATAGGGTAACTGGTTGTGTTCCATTCTTAGGTTGGTTAAGGCCCTTACTAAACATTTTAGGTTACGTTGGTCGCCGAAATATGCAATTAATATTCGTTTATATTCGTCCCACTGGTCCACGTCCTCGCGGCTGGCTATTAACGTTAGTGCCCTTCCGGTTAGTTTACTGGTAATAAGGCGGATAAGCAAAGTGTTTTGTTGTTATCTCCCGGCGTGTAAAAGGTTTTTAAGAATATTTTGGAAGCCGATATGTAGTTGTTGAGTAAGCATTGGTCATTGCCGTTAAATTGGGGTATCATTTCGAGGTACAGCTTCATTTCATTAGTCATCTTGGCTGGGGTAATATTTGGGTAATTTTAAAAAAGTAAAATTTTTTTCTTTTTTTGAAAAAATTTGGATTTATTTTGTAGTTTTTGGTATTATTCAATGAGTTTTACGCTTGGTATTGGTTTGGTTGAGTTTGCTCTTGATTTGCCGATTTTTAATTTTAATTTCCGAAGTTTCAATAGGCTGAGTGATTTTTGTGGTAATTTATCCGGTTTGAATGTTTTGCGTTATTTGCGTCAGTTATTACTTCTCTAATTTTTTAATTATGTCGATTTTATTTAGGTGCGTAATAATTATCTCGTTGGTTTATGCGATTGTAAGGTGTCTGCAATGCTTACAGTGTTGTTATCTGCTACATGATGTTGTTAGTTACTTAGTTGCGTTTGCGCCTTTATTATAGGTTATTTCTACTTTTACTGTGGGTGTTATTTAGTACTCGCAGTGATTTTATACACTGAAATTTGTGCTTCGTTAATTTACTGAAATATTTTCACGTGTGAATAAGGTTGTAATTTGAGTTTTAGTACCGTAATTATTTATTCTCTTGAGTAGTTTAACATTGATACTTTAATAAAGTTTCCGATCGTAATTTTATGCTGTTTATAATGCTTGAATTCTGAAAGGTTTCGCGATGTATTTAAATAGTTTTGATGTGTGATTTATTATTAGATTTTATACGTATTTATTTAAGGTTAGTTTCATTCACTTTTGGAGATGAGATATTGCGTTCAATTTGAAATCGCTCTTCGTTATTTCTTGTATTAATAATAGAATGCAAGTTGTCTATTTATGGATGGTATTCGAGTTTGAATAGTTGTGCTGTTACTGGGATTTCGGTTTTAATTGCTCGTGATTTTGCTTTCGCGTTTTTATTCTTGGTGTATTTAAATTATTTTTATGCGTCAGTTAATTCTTTTATTGTGGGATTAGAAATTTATTTCTTTTGTTAGTTGAGATTGTAAAATTAGAAATTCTAAAAATTTCTTGCGTTAGTTAAGATTTAATTCAAAAATTCTAAAAAATTTTGTGCCAGTTAAGGTTTTTGAATTAGAGGTTTTAAAAATTTTTTTTTCGCGCCAGTTAAGATTTAATTCAGAAATCTTAAAAGGTTTGGTTTTGTTTCTAAAAACTTTTTCTTACGTTAGTTAAAACGTGATCTAGTCTCTTGTGCGCTTTGCGACTTTTTAATAATTGTCTCTAGTTTTTTTTTCAGAATAGTTTTTCTCAGTTCTTTGTCTCAGAATTTTTTGTTGTCTCAAGTTTTTGTAAATTTCTCATATATACAAGTAAAATAACAATAAAATTTCAATAAAGGCTTGAAGATAATCTCTAGCAATTGCTAAGTCGATTATTTTCAAAAAATGGCATAAAATATTTGTAACAATAGTCAATATATACATAGATAAATAATAAAACTAGCAAATATCAAATGTCTTTGTTAATAATAAAATAAATTTCAATTGGTTTAGGAAAATGAACTTACACTAGTTGCTTTGTTGCTTTCATTGATTTGTTTTCTTTGTTTCTGTTTTTCTTTTGGCTTCTTGGATTTGATCTATGTTTGTATCGCCTCCAATTTTTTTCTTTTTGTTGAATTCGAACTATGCTTGTTTCTCCTTCAACTGCTGGACTTGAACAATGCGTGTTTCTCCTCCAACTTTTGTTTTTGTTCTGCCAAAATCGGAATTGAAATTCCCGGACCACCAGTTCCTCGAAGTTGGATTCGCTAGTGCCCTTTTGACATCCGTACGACTGCGCCAGTTAAGATTCGTGGCTTCGAGCGGTCCTTTTTAAGAAGACTTCTTTGATTCTTAACACATTTATTTAAGTTTGTACAGAAATTAAATATTGAATTTAGACAATCTTGAATTATTACTCTAAGTTCCAAATTATTAATTAATTGTACAAGTGAGTTACCGACGGACTGCAATGTGAAAGCTGAACGTTTATGAACTGACTGGGAGTGGAGCTCCCGGTCCTTATATAATTTCCTCCACCTCACAATTCTGTGGGAACCTGTGGACCTAATGTCCGCTTACACTTGACTCTATTCATGATGCTTAGTTGCTATCTTAAAAGCTATTCATAATTACAATGTTGCAGGCTTATTCTGCGTAATCTCGGCACGTGATTTCCTACGACCGTCTGTGACCTGACATCTGCAGTGTTACTTATCCTTGTGCTACTTTGTAGCGTTTCCATTCGTGGGAACTGAAATAACTGAATTAAATTGTAATAAATTGTTGCAATTTGTCTTTTATGACATTGTTGCACTTTCCTAATATTTCCTAATATCTTTATTAGTTTCATATGTATAACAAATGGGGGATCACATAACTTGCGTTGGGTTTAAATAAGATTCGTTCCATGTTTCTTTTACTTTAGATACTCCTCGTTTGTATTTATTTAAAGTTTCTGAATGTGTTACTGTTTCTAAAATGAATTGGATTGCGACTAGAGTTATTTATTCTACTAAATGTGGTTAAATTATTAAAGAATGAGCCTCCTTTCATTGATTAAAGTTAGTTGTGGATTTTATACAGTGTGTTTGATATTTGCTTTCTGCATAATTGACGAATTGTGTACTTTTTATGATTTAAATGTTTAGTTTCCTTGATTTTGGTGTTGTTTACATGAAGTATACCACTCTTGTGACGCTATATACCCCTAAATAACCCTATTATCATGGCAATATATATATATATATATATATATATATAGGTATTTAATTACACAAGGTAAGTTGATAAATACTAACATATTATAGTTAATACGAGGAAATAACGAGTTAGATTTTTATGCAAAGCCCAAATGATCATTTCAAATCGAGCTAGTAATTGAAAGATGGGAAATATAAGGGTCCGGACAGGACTTGTACCTGTATCTTAGGCTTTCCGGGTCCATACGTTTTCCAATTACGCCAACGGGACGGGTGACGACAATTAGAAATTGACAAATCAAAATCATGGAGACAACTGGGACCTTATATTTTCCATCTTTCAATTACCTGCTTATTAACTATAATGGGTTAATATTGCTACTAACTATTAGACAACCCGTCAAACACGCAAGTTGCATAACCGAAGTGTATTCTACAGAAGTTTAGAACATTCGAGCAAACACCAGACTATGAATCATCTAGTTAATTTTAGGGTTATATATAAGATCGGTGTTGAGTGTACATCAGTTAGTCCATATCCAAATGTCGTACATAAATCATATCGTGTATAGTTAGTTGGTCATTACGTTTTGAAGGTTTTATAGTAAATATAAATTTGTGTTATGTGAATGTGCATATTGTACCGACAGCTTGTACATAAATAGACAAAAGGGTAATAAATAAATTATAGTAGTGTTAGTGTTGTTAAAAAGATTTATGGTTAAGGATAAGAAGATATTAGTGCTTGTAAATAGCATTAGTGTGATAGTGCTTCAATGTTAAGTGGTCTGAATAATAAAAACTTTTGTTATTACTTGTTCTAATTTGGTGTACGCGTTAGCAGTCGCCCGCTACGGTATTTATCAACTTACCTTGTGTAATAAATTACCTAATATTTCTATATATTTAATACTTGGTTTATAGCCGTAATTTTGAGCATTGCTTCCTGTCCATGTCAAAAACTCGAGATTGTCAGATATGATTGACAAAAATGTCAAACGTAATTGAAAGTTAGGTTGAGTATACTTGAGTACATGATTTAGATTTGTTAATTTTCCAATTGTCGTCTCCCGGTGTCGTAATTGGAAAACGTAAGGGCCGGAAAGTTTAAGATACAGGTTCAAGTCCTGTCCGGGGCTCTATGTTTTCCATCTTTCAATTACTAGCTCAAAGGTAACGTCGTAAGCGCAATTTGTTCAAATAAACTTGAACATCAAGATTCAGCATCCTAGAGTATGACCTACAAACACTTTGCTAGTTTTAGTATGTCTTCACGAATACTCCATTTATTGCCTAAAATTAAATATTATTTAAAAGTATTTCTGTTTAATTTGACACTATTTAGAAATGCATAAATTCATGAAATAAATTTAGCCCATCACATACTATTAGAGCTTTTAACTGTTTTCACCGATAATTAATTGTAGATTCACAGCTTCCTGTTGTGTAAAAATTTGCTGTGGCAACAGTGAACATCCTTAGCTAATTGCAATAGTGAATGTAAATGTCATTGTCATTTTCGCTTTAATTCTTTACTTATTGCTTGTAGAAAATAGATAAACGCATTAATTATTTTGTTATATGGATTGGAAGTTTTTTAAAACGACAATGCCCGAGGCTAAGAGAAACTCCACGTAACTATTACATTTCGTTTTGTAATTGTTACTCAAAATACGAGCTGACCAGTAAGAAAAGAAGGAAATCAGAATGAAATGCTCACTCGCATTACGGGGTAACAAAGGAAAGGGCAAGAAAGAGCAAGAAAATTAATGTCGCGCTAAACACAGACGGAGATTGGGGAGAGGGGTCTAAAGAACGAAACGACAATACACATCAACCAATTAATCTTTTTGAATTAGAATAGCGAAACAAAATTAAACTGCAAGGAAAAACATTTTTATCATCAACTCCTTCTTAAATACTAATTATATCTAGTAACATTCTCATCGAAGAGTGTTTTGTAAACAAAATAACTATGCAAGTTTACACTCCTTAAATATTACCGCATAATTTAGGATAACATACCAAGTGAATTTAACCACCGTAATTAAAAATAATCCGTATTGGCACAGCAAGTAATTAATACTAATCATCTATTCACAGCGGCAAATACTTAGTTACCGTATTGATGCAAATCGAAATCGTTCTGATCAGAGTTACTGAAACATATAAGTACACAAAAATCACACATATTCACAATAGTACATTTAAATATAAAAACCCCAAAGTATTAAATAAGCCTTAAGTGTTGCTCTTAACATTTCTAGAATGTAAACAAACTGCATACAGCTCAGGAGTACAACAAACAGCTGTTGGTCATCATCGTATAGTATTCCTTTCCGTAGGCTGTGAAGGATAGGGGTAGCTACAACGGTTACCCATCTCATCCTAACTTGATCTACATATAATACGGTAGTCAGACAAAATATTCTGGAACGATAAGATAAGTTTCTTTGGTACAACAAAGCAAAGCATAGTCCTAAGAATCGATGAATATTGAGTACAAATCTGAGCCATTGCGTAAAAAATGAAAGCACGGTTTTTTATCATAAGGATATGTAACTGCCCGATTTAGGAAAGAACAACCAACGCGACTAAGCGTTAAATAATCGAGTGAACTCGTTTAATCAGTGTAGTTGCAAAAATTGTTTTTCGAAGAAAATCACGAAAATTTCATATATAATAGAAATATAATTGAGCAGGTGTTTAACTTGCGAAGATAATACGGCTGCTTTAGCTAATTACCATTAAACTAGCAACATTCACTAAATTCCAAATTAGTAAAGAATACATGTCTATATAAGGAACCAAAAAGCGACAAGCGAACTCGTGAATTTAATAAATGACGAGCACAGTTGGCTGCCTCACTAAACAGACTTGAAATGATGGAAATGTAGCAACGCATAAATTTAAATGAGTAGAAACTGAAATGGTTTTTAAAGTAAGGAGGCAGTAATTTTTTAAATACAAAGTGGAACGTAAAAACATTATCGGTTATTAGTGAGATGTTGAGGTAAAACTTTTTTAAAAAAAAAAAGCAGTAGTTATATTAAAGTATGTTCTTTCAGAGGGTATCACATCTAACAGTGAGCTCATATCATTTGTATTTACAAAGGAGCGAAAAGACCGGAAAAAATTATTAGCAGAAATATTGCTTGGCATTTTTTCCTCTGGCAACAGGCAGGCAATCGATATTTTCTAGTTTCACTTTCTTATTTTAATTATTAATATGACCCTACTTCGTTTTTTTAAAGGTCGCCCGCTTTCCGATAATAATGCTACTTAAAATAACTAACGCAGTTATTAATTTCTTTATTACAGAGTACGTAAAAAAACAGTACTAGAATTATAAAGGCCAAAGTTTATAGTTATCATCTCTTAAAATTAATAAAGTCCTAGACGGTAACGATGGTAACTAACAGTAATGCTGTTTTAGTCGTTTTCAATGCTACGAATCTTACTGTATAGTCTTTGATTTAAAAATAAATAAATAATAATAACAAACTAGATAAAACATTTTAATTGTTAACGATTATCTAGTGCTAAGTCAATTATATTTCAACAAGTTCAATAATATAGACTAGAACAAATTCCATAGTATCCACTAATCTATCAAATGTGTTTGTATAAGAAATGACGATTATAGTAATGATTCCCGCCGGCGCGTTTCTACTCATTATTTAAATTTAGTTAAGCAAAGTATTTGGTCTTCAGAACATTGTACTGTAGGTTTTTACTATCAACAATGGCAACTCTAGATCCTGAAAGATTGCCTATTGAAACAAGATCTTTTTTTATACCTACCCTTCAAGGAGCCGCTTGTGGTAAATAGAACATTAAAGAAACAATAAATTTTATATCATTAATTTTAGTACTCAGCGAAGGATTGAAATACAATTACGCTGAAGTAGAAGTGGCAGTGGTGGACTGTCCCGATTTGACACAACCACCTTTTAATTTGGCAAACGTTGGTATGTACCTCCGTAGTATAGCACTTGCTTATTTTACGTCAAAGTATAGTTCTTAACGTGCCAATTGGCAAATGCAAAAGATGATTAACTCTCATTTAAGGTAATCTATTATTATCTAAGATTTTAAAAAAGCCTTTTCCACTGGGACCTTTTAATGCATTTAACAATTTATTAGTATATTTTATAGTTTTGGTGTTGTTGCAAGCAGGGTCGGTTACAGAAATGTCGAGGCACGGTACAGTGATTCCATTATGCCCCATCTGGTGTCTAGTTCCAAACTTACGATAGTAAGGGTATCATAGCAGCTATCAAGTAATAGTTCAATAGCTTAACTTGATAGTATACCTAGGTAGGTACGTAAAAAGAGAATGAATGATGTTTTAAATTATTTATTGCCAGAAACATAGCATTTTAAAACCCTAATTAAGTCTTCCTACTTTTAATGCGTCCAAGCGCTTTATAACATTGCTGAAATCTATTTCTCGTGGTGTTTCAAGCTCTATAGATAACAATGCCAAGCTATTGAATCGTTCTAGGACCATTATTCCGCTCGTCTAATATTTTATTGAGCTTGTCAGATGCCCGGTTACCTCCTGCAACTATGATTGGCAGACTATAAACCATTTACAGCTCTTATCTGGAAAAATGTTTTTCAACTGTGGCTTATAATCCGCATTCAATAATACCAACGAACCTATAACATCTTTTAACGTCGTACGGTAAATACTTTTTGGGTGAATAATTGCACTCCAAGTTAATTCCTCTTTCAATAATTTAACACTTAAAATAAAAATGCAAGAAAACATTTATTTACAATCCACAGATAAAAAAGATGCAATGGTTCAGCGTATAGTAGAAAAATATTAAATTCACCTAGTTTTATCAATAAATATAGTAGGTCAAATATATGAACAAAAGCGTTCTTTAGTTGAAGAAAGTACTAACGTCATTCGTCAAGCAGTTAATGCATACAAATTAAACTGCGTACAGAAGAAAATTGATGGGGTTGTTAAAATACGATTCACTAAAACAATATTCGATATTAAATAATTTACGATTTTTTGGAAAACAAGAATTTTCCTGTTGAAAACACACAACAGGTGATACAAAAAATTTGTTTTGATAAATTAGGTGTAAACATCAATGGACAAGATATCGATTATTGTCATCGTTTACCCAACTATAAAAAAAGGAAGAACTGGCGTGTTATAATAAAATTTTTAAATCGCTCAGTAAAGGATATTATTTATAAAAACTAAGTGAATCTCAAAGAAAGTAATATCATAATTAAAGAAGATTTAATAGAATAACACTCTATATTATTAAAAGAAGCTGCAAATCTGGTAGGCAACCGTAATACTTGGACCTCTAACGGTGCTATTTCTATAAAATTTGATAATAAAATTTGGCAGATTAAATCACTCAATGAACTTAAAGAATAGCAATGGTAAAGCATATGCCATAAAATTATTCTATATTGTTGTTACCGAACAAATTTTAATTTCTATTTTAGTTTATTTAATCTTTATTTGAATTATCATGCGGAATTATTATGTATCTAACACTTATATAAAATTTCAATTTGTTTTTGTTTGCAATTTAAAGTTCGTATTATATAAAAATCTTCGTCTATTGTTGGTATAAAAAAATCGAGGTTGATTTTTTTATATAGTTGTTCGAAAATTATTATATCATAATAGCAAGCCCAGGGTAAAGTCAGGATGGAAAACGGCTTTTAGATAAAAAGAACTCTTGAGAGACTTTTAGCTAACTGGGTTTTGACCCGCGTTCGTATGAGATTGGGTCAGTGGGTTTATTAAATTTGGAAAATAAAATAATGGACGCCACCTAAATTTTTTATAATGCAACTGACTGAATCAATTTGCAAAAAAAGGAAAATTTGTAAACCTAAATTATGAACAGCCTTGTTAAGTACAAAGTTTGATTACCACAAATATGTTACTTACTTCTGTTTTTCATCTTTAATGGACTGACGAAGTCCTAGGACAGCTCTGAAACATAAACACTACCAACAAAAATACCATTTATATCTTATAATCCTGTATACACAAAATCCTTATTTTCAGTTTCAATTAATTTTCATTGTATCATTATATGAATTTATAGCGAGTGGAATCTTTCAACTATCTTAGCACTTTTGGAGAAATTTAATAATTCTTCAATAATACACTAAAGTAAAAAAAAGAATTCTATATTCTTTTTAAAACAGATTATGAGCCATCATTAATATAATTTAATACAAACAAAATTCTTATTAGCGTATTTTCTATGTTTTACACAGAAGGCATAAAACATTAAATTCAAAGTTTAATTACTACTAAATCTTAATATGATTTGTGATTTTATGCTACAATATTTATTTTGATAATTAATAGTCTGGGGTAGCGCTACGAAAGACTTTACATTTTTTTTTAGAATTACACAACATGCAACAAAATTATTAAATATTTTATTTTTCAGTTTAACCTTCACCTTTTTAGTGTTAGGCTTTATTAAGTGAACATCTTGACATGTAATTTGAGGTAAACAAGATAAACAGTATCTTTAAAATTGAATATTGAACTTTATTTCATAAATAACAAGTGACAATCACTTACCTGGACAAAATACTTTTTTTTGTATAAAGCCGAGGAAGTTTAAGAATAATTTATGAACTTGAACATATTATTAATTATATACAAAAATTTAGAAACTGGATAACCCTTTTAACAAAATATATCACACAATTATTCATAAACAAAAAAATAGTTGATTTCATACAGTAGTATGAGGTAGTTTATTACCTTTCAACAAATCAACGGAATGAGTCATTGTAAAACGCAGCAAAATCTTAAAAAATTAAACGGTCTTACCATCGACAGCAATGACCTGTTAACCTTCAAACCACCTGCCAATCAACCAATAATTTATTGCATTCTTAAATGCAAACGGAAAATCCAATTTTGTCCAATGTAACAGCATACAATTTATATTAATTGGGTTCTATGAAAGTAAAGTTAACTTGAACGTAAACTAGTTGAAGGTAAACTAAGTTGCACTGTAATAAATTTTATTATAAATTCAGATTAATTTCATATTCACACAAACCGATGCGAAGATAGAGTTATAATTTGCACGTGAGTAGCATCAAACAACTCTGTATCATCTGACTTTTCCGTTTCGACGTCTTCGCCAGGAAAACTTAATTTCTGGCACCGAATTGACTGTCTGATAACAGCAAGCGACCTTTCACTTCAACAAGAAAACGATAAGTGACTGCCTGTCACGAATTGACGATCGAACTCAAATATCTTACATACTAGACATAAAGTACTAAGAGCACACGAAATTGGTTTGTGAATATGTTATCAGCTGGAACCACATAATACGTTGCAGATTGCAATTCCGAGTGAAATTGTAGTGTACCTTGAAATTTGTTGTGTTATTAAATCCACAAGAGTACTAGAATTAATAATAGAATAAAACGTTGTTGAGTAAATACTAAAATAACGAATTTATATCGGTAATGTCGGCAAATAATATTGCTAGAAATTTTAAATGTTACACTATACTTAATTTTGTATCTGTTACTATGTTTCCTTTTGTGCAGTTGTATATTTGATGATAGAGATGGGCTTTTTGCCTTTTGGAAATTCATTATCTTTTGTTCAATTTTAATAGCTCTCAATGGCTGATTCTTTTTTTGATTTATGTAATATTGACGTACATACTCCTGATATCATTGATATTAGAAATGACACTTTCTCATTATTACCTAATATTCCATCTACATCCAATCGTATCAAACAAGCTTTACATAAATATCTAACGGCCTTTCATTGTTGTCATGTAAATTCAGAATCACTATTGAACAAATTCGACAATTTTATTGAAGCATTCGATTCTAATGATTCACATTGTATCGCTGTATCAGAAACCTGGCTTAAACCTTCTCTTCATAACGGATTTGTTAATTTATTTGGCTACTACTTGCTGATTAATGATCGCACCCGAGAACGTGGAGGTGGCGTAGTACTATTTGTAAGGGAAGATTTAAAAACTAAAGTAATAAGCTCGTCACAATCGGTATACCGATCCAGACCCGAATATTTATTTGTTGAAATTTATTTTAATAATAAAATTTTTTTTAATTTATGTTGTATATCGTCCAACAAATACCGAATACTTAACCGACATTGAAGATGCACTATATGAATATTTGACTTCCTATAATGATGTAATTATACTAGGTGATTTTAATATAAATCTAAATAACGACACAAGTGAGGTTAGCCGATTAAAAACGATTACATCTTTTTGTAATCTACATATATTACCTCTTACCGCAACGCACCATCTAGTAACACCCCTTCAGGAAGTTTATTTTTGCATAGACCATATTATGATATCGATCAAAGATAAAGTAGTTTCTTTTGGTCAAATACCCGTTCTTGACATTTCTTAACATGACCTTATTTACGTTTCTTATTCTGCGAAACAGCCTAAATTTATTCAAAAACATAATATGCATGTAATATTGAGCAATCACTGTTTCTACTAAACGAAGCTGTCACTCACTCCAAGGAGCGTGCACTTAAGGAGCGTTGTAAAAGACTGATTTCTCCATTAGAAAAGGGTTACTAAAAGTAGGTGCACCAACTTCGCTAGCTCAATTTATGGGCGGATCACAACTACCGTTTTCTCGCACTACTTCACTAGAAATTGTAAATAGCACACAAAGTTTTTATTAAGCATCAGTTTTGTTCATACCTTAGATGTCCATATCAAAATGTTATTATGAACAATAGGATATAAAAATTAATAGCTCTTAATTGTAAGAGTATTAAAGGTGATTTTAAAGCCCTTCAGCTAAAGTCCTTTGTGGATACTACATAGCCCGACATAATGTTAGTCCAAGAAACGAATGTTGATGCCGATTGTTCCTTTGAACAACTTCAACAATATCAAGCATTCATTAATCTGGCTTGTAGAAGTTATTCTGACACAGCTATATTGATCAAGAAAGGACTTGCGGCGAAGTTGATAAAGCATAAAATTTTAGTAGAATCGTACCTGCAACACAAACTTTTGGCATATGGAACCCTTTTCTTAAACGTAATAAATATTTATTGCCCTCACGATATAGCAATGGCTCTAAAAGATTGTCAGGCCGTACAAGCGTATTTGTTAATGTTAAAAATAACAAAAGACCAAATGCGTATCATGATCGGAGGCGATTTCAATTGCACAATAGAGTCACCCTTTGATTAATTAAACTCATTTGAAAATCGTCTAAAATTAATTAATAAATTACGAGAAATGATAGAGCACATCCAACTGTATGACTGCTGGAGGTTTTTCATTCAAGTAGAGGAAGATATACATACACCACGCAACACTTATCCACCTGACTAGATAGTTTTTACTACAACGAAGATGCAATTAAAACCCTGTCCACAACAAATTTTTTTGGTTCCCTCTCAGATCACCTGTCGGTCGCAGTTTATATTTACATAAAAGATGAAAGTATACGTTTTTATTCTCCATACTGGAAATTTTCGAACAGACCACTAAAAGAACAAGAAGTGCACAAAGACTCCTTACATTAATAACATAAAAACAATTAACTCTTTATCAAATCATTTGTGCGAATGCGGAAAGCTGAAATTAGCAATAAACGAAATTACTCTACAATACTGTAATCAAAAGAAACAAGTAAAATATACAGAAGTTAAGTTTATCAATGAAGAACTTCGAAATTACATAAGCGAGTCACAAAGGTATATTCTTCAAGATTTACTAGACATCATGGAACCTGTAAAAACATTCAATAAAAGAAGCACTACTACTAGTGCACTTTAGCAGAAACATGAGTACCCTCTCAGTATAAGAAACCAAGCTTTCAACATATGTTATCGTGTAAAAAGCTTCAATTAGAAAATTGGTCATCAACGCAACATTTGGCAAGTCAGAGATCCGCAACCATTTGATGCTTCACTTCAATAGTCTTTACAGTTTGCGAAATACAACATTCAGTAGTAAGAAATCGCTCATTCCTTGCTCCCAACATTATGTAGTCAAGACAGGGATGTTTTAGAATCACCTTTTACAAAGGACGAAATTGCACAAGACATGCTTTCGTTAAATAAGGACTTGATGGTTTAGCTTCTGAATTCTATTCTAAATTTTGGAACGAAGTAAAAATCATTTTTCCACAAACTTTTTAATCAAGCTCTAAAAATGGGTGCACTTTCTTGCTCAACAACGAAAGGAATATTAACCTTAATTCATGTAAAATGCGGCAACAAAACTACGATAGCTCTGTGGTAGAGAGAAGTGGATTGTATATAAAATTTAGTGATAATTTAACAAACAACATATAATTAATGTTTTTAATCAAATCAAACGTTTACTAAAAGCACTTACCTGGTGTTTAAGAAGCCGTGCCAACGAAAAAAAAAACGATGTAATATCTACTCTGCTTTTTGCGGGTGTAGCGAAACACATTTATATCAATAGCGGTTCTGAAGAAAAGCGGTTCATAATTAGAAGTTTAAAACGTGTAAAACAGAGATGCGGTATGTTCAAACGACAAATCGATTCTCTCTTGCTTTGTCGATTTTCCAGTCAATACTGTTCTTGCACATGCGGAATATCACAGAATTTTACCACTCGCGGCACTTGTTGGCGTATGCTTGAAGTAAACAGGGAAATTTACTCTAACAAATTTAAATATCCCGAGGCAGAAGTAAATAATCAACAAACTCATTAGACAATAAAATGTAGCTATAAATTATTTACAATATAAACGGAACAATTCATAAAATAAAACGGATGCTCTACTGATATAAATAACTGGCGGCCTATTTAATTATTGAATGTAGACTACAAAATTTGAAATGATCAACCTGGATTACTTATTTAAAGTCATATCAGAATTTGGATTTGGACAGCAATTTATTAGACATATAAGAACAGTGTACTCTCAGGCAAAATTTCATATAAGATTAAAAACGCTCCTAACTAGTTCCATTGACCACCTAAGAGGGATACGGTAGGGTTGTGCGTTTTCTTGTCCTTTGTAAACCTCGTGCTTTGAACTATTGTTGCAGCTTTTCCGAAATACCTTACATAGTTTCCTCTTTCTCCTTTTGCCCAGCGTGAGTTGGTGTAAGTACTTATGAAGATGACGAGTCTGTTTTTATATCAAACGAAAACGACTGAGTTAAAGTTAACAACGCGTGTGATGTTTTTCATGGAGAGAGCAGTTCTACACCTAACGCCACTAACTCGCATGGTCTTGAACGGCGCAATGAAAGTGAAGACAAGACTCGCTGTTAGGTTTTGTATAGTCTAACAAAAACATTCAGATCTTAGGAATAAACCTATTGGACAACATCAAACAAGATACGAAATTTACTTTCGAAAAAGTATCAAAGAAAGTTGAGGCAATACTTGAAAAATGGAGACGAAGATCATCTAATATGCCATTAGTAGGTCAAAAGATTGTAGTCAATCAGTACGTAACTCCAAAGATGTGGCATTTTATGCATGTTTTACCTTTTAGTTGTACTCAATTGAAGATCCTTCAAAAGACAATGGTTAATTTTATTAGGTCGGGAAAACATTGTACTGTGACCAAAAACCTACATCTATCACTTAATGAAGAAGGCTTAGGATTGATACATCTGCAATCAAAATAACGATCATTTAGACTATTTCTTGGTCAACAAATAGTCAACCGTCAGAATGACAAAATTTGAATAATGATATTAAAACACCTGATATCTATCACCAACCCCTACGAAGTGTCATCGCACTGGCTGTTTTATAAAAATTCTACAAATGTATATAACAAAATGACCGAAACCGACAACTTATTTCTATGGCGCCTTTTCGAAGCTTGGGGTTAATTTTAATGTTCATATACCCGAATTCCCTAGGAGTTTGGTAAAGCTATAAGCACTTCCAACGCTAAACAGTAAATTCCTTCATATATATATCAAACCTCCATTAGTTTTTACTAAATCGCTCGATAGCGATTTTAAAACAATTGGGTGTTTTATAAAAGATGGCGAATGGTTGGATGACAATGATATGGATGTTCATTTGAGAAAAGAGGCATCAACAACGACAAATGCTATGAAACAACAATACAAGCGAATTAGGACTTTCTTCAGATTGAACTACAAACATTTATCACAGACTGTAGATCCGAATAAAACTAAACTTTATTGCCCCAACGTTGGGTCATGACTCAATTGTGGCAAAGAACCGTCTTGCAGACTCGGTATACCTAAATCGCATCGGTATAATACATTCATCCAAATGCCCTTGGTGCGACGTACATGGCAGCTCGTGGCATCTGGTAATTCAGTGTGTAAAAACAATAGAGTTGTGGGAATTCATAAAACAATTGGTAGTCAAGCTACTGAAAAACCAAAAAAAATCTATTAAAGACATTTACTGTGGTATGAGAAAAGGTAATGCGCAATCATCCTTAGTGAACTATTTTCTAACACTAGCTAAAAGCACCATTTAATGGTCTATTATAGATTATTATGAAGAGGACAGACTGATGATGCACTGTAAAAGTACAAAACCAGAATCAAATCCAGAATCCTAAGAGAGTTTTTATGGTACGTAAGTAAGAACGAAATACAATAATTCGTAGTTAAATGGTGCGTTAACAAAGCTTTGTGCGACATTAAAGAAAGGAACTTATCTTTTTCAATAGCACTAAAATACGCCACAATAGTGTATGGTTTAACATCCCTGTGCTATAGCGTTATGTATCTCAACTACTTGTATATATATTTTTTTACGAACTTAATTTAAATTGTAATGGTTAAAATATGTAATCTATTTTACTGCTTTAAATAAAATAATAATAATAATAATAATAACACACACATACACACAAATGCACGCACGCACTCACGCACGCGCGTACGTACTTACGCACGCATGCATGTGCGCACACACGCACGCACCCGCGCACGCACGCACACACCACACACACAAAACTACCCTACATTCACACACAATTACCCTTTTTCTCCCTCACCCCTCTCTCACGCACACACACACAACTACCCCTATCTCCCTCCCACTCACTCTTCTACACACACATGCACACATACCACACACACACACACACACACACACACACACACACACACACACACATATATATACAGACACAACTACTCTCTTAACTCACATACACATGTTTATATTTGTATGCTGCACTGTCTTTTTATTTACTAATTAGTGTAACTTCAGATAATAGTGTTATGTTTTTCTTGCAGGCTTGGGTGGCAAACCTCGACTTATTGAGGTAGGTGGACCTTCATATACGGCACCTGTTGATTATACCAAACATTACGATCTAATTGATTTACCTCATCTCGTGGACTTAGATCCAGCATTTGTGTTTGGAGCCAGTATTGGTTGCGAAACAGTTTATGGTGCTAACGCGGAGGTAAGCCATTGCATATTAAGCGTAGTCATGTTATTTGCATTTAAAACCAGGTTTCGTTAGATGTTAATCATATGTTTTGTTATTCGTAAGACAAGCGGACCTTAATAAAAACGAAATCAGTAACGAAATGCTCGCTCGAATTACTCGTAACAAAGGATGGAAGCGGGAGAAAAAAAAGAAAGTGAGTGCCGCGCTAAACACAGTCGGAAATTGGGGGTGAAGGTGGTTTAAGAACGAAACAATAGTATACACCAACCAATTCACTTTTTCTTAGAACATCTGTACCTGAAAAAATAAATAATCATAAAACACGCGTGAAATATAACTCTAATAAATAACTTTCATAAATTTAAATGGTTTAACAATATTAAACTACTGGTTTAAAAACAAATATCCGAATTCTGCACTCTTCACATACTAACATATAATATTAATTATATCTAAAAAATAAACAAACGGGAGTGTGTCTGTAAATAAAAGAGCTACTCCATATATATATATATATATATATATATATATATATATATATATATATATAATTATAATAACGATATCGGGGATTCAGTCAGATTCGATTTGGATTCAAAATAATCTCCTTATAATCATTCAAGCTTTCGAAAATTTATTATTTTCTTCAGGAAACTAGAAACTTTAACAATTAAACAACATTTTTATATAGGTTACTTACGATTAGTGAAGCTTAAAAATCTAAAGTGTATAATAACATTAAAGGTAAAAAATTAAAATTTAGGTGAATATTTTTATAAAACTACAGTGACATGACAGTTGATGTTAAAAATATAGCTAATCCTAGATTACAATTTAGTTTAATTGTAATTCTCTAAAGAAATATTTTATTTTTATGATCTGTATTAAACGCATCAATTAAACTAAATTGTAATCTAGGATTAGCTACATTTTTAACATCAACTGTCATGTCACTGTAGTTTTATAAAAATATTCACCTAAATTTTAATTTTTTACCTTTAATGTTATTATACACTTTAGATTTTTAAGCTTCACTAATCGTAAGTAACCTATATAAAAATGTTGTTTAATTGTTAAAGTTTCTAGTTTCCTGAAGAAGAAAATAATAAATTTTCGAAAGCTTGAATGATTATAAGGAGTTTATTTTGAATCCAAATCGAATCTGACTGAATCCCCGATATCGTTATTATAATTATATATATATATATATATATATATATATATATATATATATATATATATATATATCCTTAAAGTATTGCCGCGTAATTTAGTATAACCAAAAGTATATGGCATATAATCACTGTAATTAATAATAATCTGCATTGGCACAGAAGACAACTAATTAATCATACTTACACGGCGACCTAAACATACATATAATCAATATCGTCGATATCTTAATTACTTACTCTATATTGACTCAAATCTAATTACTTACTATACTGATGCAAACGGAGTTCGCCCTGAATACAAGCTACTGAAACATAAAAGCATACAAAAAAATACACATTTACAATAAAACATTTATAAACAAATCATAAAATTATTGGACAAATCTGATCGCATAAAGTGTTCCTTTTAACAGTGCTAAAATGTATGCAGTCTTCATATCGAACCAGTTGCCGGTCATCATAATATAACATTACCTCCCGCAGGCTACGAAGAGTGTTGGAAACTTCTAAAAAGCTAATTTACATCCAAAGGAAACACAAAGTGTTAGTATTAAAATATTTTAATTGTATCGTAATTAACCTTGTACATTACCCTTCAGCACAGCATCAACATTTTTCTTACTAAACTGCATGTTTGGGTTTATAGTTAACAAAATGGTATAGCAGTGAAGAAACAAGTCCCGATTTACATTTAAACCATGTTACATACCAAAATTGGCAATGTACCATTTTTAGAGTTAGTTATAATTTATAAATTAATTCCCGCTTATTTTTTAAATTAATAATGATAACTTCTGTCGTCGCTGACAGTCGCGTCTGCGCAGAGTAAATGCGGGGATGCGCGAATGTCAAAAACAGGGATTAAGTCACGAGACCTCAACGAAGCTACAACTATCCGAGTGGTTTGTGTTTTTTCTCTTTAAAAATAGGTATGTAGGCTCCTCGTACCTTACCTTTTAGTGTACCTGGTATCTTATCTTCTTTCCGACCCCATACGAGTGCAGAAGTTACGTGTAGGACAAATGGCAATTTGAATTCAACATGGCGTAACCGAACCCAACCTGCAAATTACCGCTGGACCCTGAGATTTAAGCTCCGAGATGCCACCACGTGAGTAATTTGATTTTATTTAAATTGTGCTTGCAAATTTGACTTAAATAGCGATTGCATCACTTGTAAAACATGTGTCGGTATATGTTACAAAAGGAGCCGGATCTCCTCCGTGCCGACTGTTGCTAAAAACCTGCTATGTCAGGTGAAGCGATACGAGTACACAAATTGTGAGCTAGGTGATGCTGTACTTCTCATAAGATGCCTGTATTAAATATTACAACTTTGCTACTCCTGTCCTGATGAGCCCCAACTAGGGCGAAACGCGTCGACAGAATGCCCTCGTGGCTGAATTTGAGTCACTTGCCAATAATTTCTTTTTACATTATATATATATATATATATATATATATATATATAATTGCCGTGTAACCCTTAATCGCCTCGCCAGAGTAAAAAAAACATTCAAAAAAACTTCTTACCTAGATTCCTCTCTCAGCTTTACCTTAATTCTTCTTCAGTTCCCAGGATAGCTCAATTGGGCCTCCTCTTGAACACCTAGATTCACCATTATGCTCTGCATCGTTCACGCACACTATCAATAAAACTACAAAATTCAACAATCATACAATATTTATTTTTCACTATTTACAAATAAAAATCCCTTATTATCCACATTTCAGTGATCAAGTTACACCTCTATAAATCCTAATTTTGTAATGTCCTGTATTTTAATTTAAATTATCAAAACATAGAATGTACCCGGCGTAAATGGGCCCTGAATAACATCTTATTTTTCATTCTTTCTTTATAATTTATTTCAACTTAGTAAACTCTGGAGTATGGTGAGGTCATGATAACCCAGTTAATTATGAATAATGTATGCTTTTTACCTTGCATACGCTGACTGCAAACAAAAACCCCATGTACTCGTAACAATAAAAATTTTAAATTCCTGATGGAACGTTAACAAGCTTTATATACCTTTAGATTTCTGTTTAAATACCCTAATACAGTTAGTTATACGCATTATTTTTAATACGCAAAATAATGCACAATACCTTCAAAATTCACTCTCACACGTCACATAATATTTATAGTTTTGTAGTTTATAACAACAACAATTTTAAAGCGTTACCTGTAATATCTAGAAGATCTCTGCTCCGTTGACGATGCCGTATAGTTGTTTCGCTCTGCTCTGCTAGCCGCTTCTAGCTATTTGTAGAAGAACATTATTTATGTTGTGCTGCATGCGCTGCCTTCACGGTACATCCCATTTCCAAATCCAAATTAATTACTCTTCCTTTATAATCGCGTACTTCAGTTAAATTCAATTTCATATACGTTTAATTACTTCACGTCACTTCACGAGCTTGTTTAAGATCAATGTTGCACCTCAAATTAAAATTTAGACTCGACATTTATTTGCGTATTAACTTATGAGGCCAACACTGTATTATTTAATTTAAAATTATTTATACTTACAAACTCGTATTTGAAGCGATGTAAATACTATTAGAACGAAGTTAAAAAGAGAGAGAGCCGTGCTAATTCATCGAGTATTTCTATGCTTCGACTGTAACCTCTCGAGCCATTCTTACCGTGAAAATCTAATTTAAAATAACACGTTCTTAAAATTTTCGTTCAACCGTTTTCAAAATCTCCGAAATTTAGCGCGTCGTTACGATATTTTCCAATAAACTCGACTTCAAATATCCTCGTGCTTGTCTGTTCTAGAACTAACAATATCGACCAATAGTATATGCATTGACGTCTTTAAAACCCCGCCTATATTAACGCTATCCCTTGCTTATGCATATCATATGTTTCCTTCTAACCTTGTTTGAGTGGTAGAGAATCGATATTACTGTCCGCGTTCTACAACTCCATGTGGACCTGAATACGTGCTTTTGCGACTGTTGTTTACCAATATTCTTTGAAACTTGCCTGTTATCTATACAAATTAAGAGGAACTTCACATTTACAAAACCTGCAGGTGTTCAATTTAACCGACGTTTTAAATAACATTTTTACGAGTTGGCTTTTCAACGTATTTTATATCCAACGGCTGTTTATGTGTTAGCAACGCGTTTCACCATGGTATTATTGATTTTTCAGGCTTTTATGCATATTATACGTAAATAACCGTTCAATTAAACTCAATTAAATTAATAAATTAATTGCATTGGCTTCTACAATTTATTTTCTTTGCAAACCTACTAAATTTTAATCATTATTTGTAAAATTTGGTTAATACTTGTTACTTAAACTGAACTAATGAAATAAATTTCGCACGTAATTTCTGGTTGTTTCCTCTTTACAAGGTGTTTCAAATTGCTTTGTTTATAGTTAAATTTAACCTTTTAAAACCACTAATATGTATATATATATATATATATATATATATATATATATATATATATATATATTCTTGTCATCTAACCACTTTTTCCGCATTTTCTATAATGGTGTCTCCTTCTGCGTCCCATATATTTTTGATATACGATTTTGTGTACTTAAAATTCATTTTAATTAGTTTGTATGCTTTGTCTGTCTTTCCTATTTCCATATTAGTTTGTGCCTCTCTACATTTTTCATCAATGCGTTGTACTTCAGCTGTCCTGCATTTGCGAATAATTTCTTATTTTATGGCTTTGTATCTCTGTTTCCTGACTTCGTCTGGTCTGTTTTTGTATTTCCGCCTTCCTTTTATTAAATTCGGGATATCCTTTGTTATCAATGGTTTTTAATTTCTTTTGTGTATATCCCAGAATATCTCTGGCCGCGATGTCTAAGCTGGATTTAATGTTATTCCATTCTGTTTCTACTTCCTTAGTATAAGAAGTTTTTCCAATGTCCTTCAGCAATTCATTTGACTTGTTTAAAATCTTTCGAGGATATCTTTATCTTTTATTTTGTTAAAGTCAAAGTGTTTTTTTCCGTTTTTTTTTGTTGAAATTTTTTTATTTAAACGCGAGATAGGTTTTGGGCCTTTGGGAGCTTTTTTTTAAAACATTTAATTCTCAAAAACACTTCTATCAAATTAATTTTTATACAGTAATTACAAAAATGGTTTGTTTCTTCTATAACAACTTGTACGTTATGTGACTTAATTTAGTTGACACAAAATAATCAAAGTTAATATTTTAATAATTACCAGTGAGTAGCTTGAATTCCCAACAATGCTAAAGGTATGAAGTTCGAAGACTGACTGACTATCATGGACTTCTCAGGGTATTTATGTAATCCCTGCTTTTACATCATCTTGTGGGGAAGTGCAGATCTCACCGTATGCTATTTCTTGATAACGTACGTCTTGTTCTAAGTAATGTTTTAATTAAGACTGCTTTATTGCAGTTCCTTGTATCTGCACCTGCAGTAGCAGGTTTAATCTAGAATACAAAGTAGCTGCTTCCGTTCACATGTCTGATATGAACTCTGATTAACCTTTAATATTGTTACTTTCAATTAATACAATGTAACATGCTATTACTAAGACATAATAAATGCATTTAAATTTATATACATATTGATATGGGGGATATGTAACTTGCGGCCTTAATTACGATATTGTCAAATTTTATATTATTCACTTTATATTAAGTTAAATTCATTGTTAAGGTACATTAAGAGTGCACCTAAATTCGAACTTATTAACACGTTCGCTAGCAACCTAAACTCTTGATACTTTGGCTAATGTCACTGTCTTTATTTGCAAACACGCGAGATTTGTTAACTAGTGATCACTTTGTATATTGTTATTAATATAGTATATAGTTTTAGCTGAATACCGTAGTCTCTATTTGCCGGGCACTAGCGATTGATTATCATCGAAAGTAAAAATGTTGGTCAGACATCTTATAATGCGCTTGCGCGTGCTTCTTGAATTATGATTTAGTTACTAAAGTAAAACCTTTAAAATGAATAAATAAGAAATAATCTCGTACGATAATCTCATACAAAAGATTACTAGTTTGGAAAACGTTGCAATATCAGTGAATCATCCAAACTGATAAAATATTAAAAACATTCTTTCATTGAAATTACTAGCAATATTTTGAATTTCGTAAAGGGGATCTTGTAGGGGCTCGCATAATTGCAAGAAAAAAGCTTCCAGCTCTGCTTTTGGCAAAGATGTTAAATCCAAATAACAACTCCGTCTACTACTAACGTTGTATATGATTAATTCGAATATCAGGTATGTATCTACATGCCAATGAAAATCAGAAATTCTATCCTAAATATGTCTTCTCAAGATGTTATTCCTAATTGCTCTTTTTATTGTAAACTTATTAGTAAATCCACAGCATAAATGTTGCTTTGTATAACGATTTTATCCAGAATCTGTCAGTGAATATATTATGAACATAATCAAACGGTTCGTCTCCAGCGCCTGGTTCCAGCAACGTTTCTTTTTTTTGTAAAAGAAAAAACCTAGTTAATTTGGCATCGTGTTAACAAATTACGTCGCTTGAAATCTATGTCACTTGGTGTGTAATTTGAGTTTTATCTCCAGAAACATCAATGTCATCTTGGAGTGGTACTTCGACACCTCAGCAATCAATGCCCATATTTGTTTCGCCAGCAAGATCTTCTCATGGTATTTTTACCAATTCTTCATCTACAAGTGATCCTTCGTTCTCCAAATTATTTTTCTTAGCGTGTGGTCATACTACATTAATATTATGACTAGGCCCACTTGAAGACCTGTAAAACACAAGGGGAAGAATTTCAAGCACGAGTATAGAATAAGTAGTATAAATTACTTTTATTCAATGGTGATACGATCATACAAGCTGAAGCTAAACTAATTTTAAGGGTATCTATGTACACGCGTGAACGCGTGGTCGGTTTTGTAAAAGGGCTTAGCATCAGGCACAGATGCGTTATTGGCAACGGATAATTGTTAAAGATGAAGGTGTTAATTATATATATATTTGTTAAAGGCCATCGTTAATATTAACATTGACAACAATGATGTGAACCAGAAGTCAAAGGTATGCAAACTTGGCGAAACCAATGGCTCGTTCGTGCTGGAAGATATGGGTGAGAATGAAACTCGATATTCGTTTTTGGGCAGCTTTTTTGCATCTGAAGGCAAACCTGGACCGGTAAGTTAACTAACGTTACACTGATAACTTTACACATTGAACTTCTAACAGGTATTGAAAGTACATGTTCGAAAACGAATAGGTGGCGACAGCTTTGTCAAGAGTATTCGGAAAGTATTAAAGACAGAGTATGAAGATAATGTATTGGGTAAGTATTAAGAAACCAAACACACGTTGTAGTATATGTAAACTCTAAATGGAGGCTTTAAGAATTTTTAAATGTAACCACATAGTTAAATATTTTTTAAAACATTTTAGAGCGTGCACAATTCATATACGCATGCATGCGTTCGCACACAAGTACGCACGAGCGCACCCACAAATGCACGCATTCATGCAGACTAATGATAAACGGCTTAAAGAAATTTTGTTTGTGCAAAAAAATGATTTATAGAATAGAAATTGATATCTATCTCATTGACCAAAGACTAAAATTAATAATATAGATTGTTACCTTATCTTTCGTGGATCGTTATAATAGAACTTTAAATAAACATTGATTGTACTTAAAGTAGACGAGGCGGTGGAATGTGTCGTTCAACGAGCAATGTATTGTGAATAAAATATGGAACGTGCTGTGCTTTTGTTGAACGCTTTCATAATGGACATGAACTAACCACACAGTCATACATATTTGCATTCAAGTGTGGTAATACAGCAGCTAGGTGAGAGTGGGCAGTACTGAAACCACTCGTAAGTTGCATGTATTTCACTTATTTATTTATTTATTGACCAATATGTTTTCTATAGAATGGGAACCTTATTAAACTACCGTATTCCAACAGAAATCAAATTAATCTCTTAAACAGGATATATGCATGTGCATTTTGAAATTGGTTTGAGACTAACTATAAAGCCATCATCATTATTAGGTCTTCAGTCCTGGAAATGGTTAGACGCGTACCCTCATTGTTTCCTATTCTGAACTAACCTACACATTTCCCTGAAATTTGCACAGTCTGAATCTATCACTATCTGCGTGCGATAGTCTGATCTAGGTCTACCTCTACCTTTCTTTTTTCCTATCTCTGCTTGTAATATATCCCGCACTATTCCCCAAAAATGCCTTAGAACGTATCCTACCCTTCTATTTCTCCATTCTTTTTTTGTTTTCCACAGATATCTTTATTCCTCTACTATATCTATAACCTATTTGTTATTAGCCTTGTCTGTCCATGCCATCATCCATATACATCTGAAGCACAACATTCTACAAGGTTTCTATCTCTTTCTGTCTGCTTTTCCTACTGCACTTATTTCATAGACGTACTGTGCTGTGCTCCACACATATGCTTTAAACAACTTTCTTCTTATCCCTATGTTTGTTGTCTTGGAATATATCCGCTGTTCTTTGTTGTTAGATGCAGTTTAGTCACTTGCTATTGTTTTACAGATATATACCCTAATTCCCCGATATTCAGTGGCATGTGAGGGGGAGGGGAGGCAACTCCGTGGCGTAGTTGGTATCTGTGTGACTACTACGCCCTAGGTCCCGGGTTCGAATCCCGACACGGTCCGCTTGAAAAATGTTAGGCGAGCATTTTTCACAAAAATAAACCCTCGTTCGGATGAGAGGTAAAATGGAGGTCTCGTGTGTGAGTGTTGTCACGTACGTTAAAAGATCTCTACCTTGCTTGGAACAGCAACGGTTCGGCAAAATTCAAAATTTCCAGTTAAAAAACTCGCTTCTTGATCAATGTAGTACTTTCGGGTGGGACATTGGAAAATCAAATGTAGGGGTATGTAAAGAGGGGTAAGGGTTCTGTGGCTGCCAGGTTCCTCCAGCACTTGAACATTTGTCGAATTAATACTTTTTCTAATATATCTATCTAATCAGCACTAGTTGAAAATATTTCACAACCAACACCTGTAGTTGTTTATGATAAACATCAGATTTAAGTGCAGTTATTTTTTCGTCATTACATTTTCCGTCTCGAAACTGGTTGGACTCGTACCTCCACTTATTTAGGTTCTGAGCTAGCCTACACCGTTCACTGAAATTCCCACAACAGCGCTCGGTTCCCGTTCTATTGTTTTCTAATTATATGTTCCATTTCACCGAGATTCACTCTATGTGAAGGGACGGCGACTTCGTGGCGTAGTTGGTATGCGTGTACCTACTACGCCCTAGGTTCAGGGTTCGAATCCTGACACGGGCCGCTAGAAAAATGTTAGGCAAGCATTTTTTACAAAAATACGCCCTCGTTCGAATGAGAGGTAAAATGGAGGTCCTGTGTGTGAGTATTGTCATGCACGTTAAAGATCTCTACCTTGCATGGAACAGCAAGGGTTCGGCAAAATTAAAAATTTTTCAGGTAAAGAAAACTCGCTTCCTGGCCAATGTAGTACCTTTGGGTGGAGCATTGGAAAATCACATGTAGGGTATGTAAAGGGGGTTAAGCAGCCGGTGCCTGCCAGGGATTCCCAACACTTAGACATTTGCCGAATTAATAGTTTTCCAGTAAATAGTTTCGTACAGTTAACATTAGCTGAGAATATTGCTAGACCAATATCTGTAGTTGCTTATAATATTCATCATGTTTAAGTACAATAATTTTTTTCCTTATTAGTTTTCTATCTTAGGACTAGTTGAATGCGTAGCCTTCATGGATTTCTATTCTGAACTAGCCTACACATTTCCCTGAAATTCCCACATCCTACATCTTTCGCTATCGGTGTGCAATAGTCTAACCTAGGTCTACCTCTACTTCTCTTGTTTCCTATCTATCATCCTATCTCTCCTATTTTTTACTGTTTTCCACATATTTCTTTTTCCTCTACCATTTCTAGTAGCTCTTAGTTCTTAACCTTCATCATACGTCTGTAGCACCATATTGCAAAATGAAATCCTTAACCCCTTGTAAGTTCTCGTTACCTATTTGTATGTTTGTCGTTGGTTTATTCTTCCCTCTTTTGCACACCAGAACTTTAGTTTATTTTTGTTAGTTTTCATACCGTATCTTTCTGTTAGAACTGTTTCCATTTCATTAAGGCTTCTAACTCTTCTTTGCTAGCTGCTGATACCGCTATAACATCTGCAAATCTAAGCATACCAATCTTTTGTTCCTGTATAGTAATTTCAAATGCCTTTCTGAATTTCAGAGTATTTATTGCTTCTTCTATGAACAAGTTAAAAATTAATGGGGCTAAGACATATCCCTGCCTCACTCATTTCCTGATATTTACCTCTCTACGTTCCTGTTCTATTTCTATTACCGCTGTTTGCTCTTTGTATAAGCCGTAAAACTCATTCCAATCTTTTTGTGTATTTCGAACATCTTTTTCCATTATACATTGTCGAATGCTTTTTCAGTTCTACAAACCCTATATACACGCTTTTCACCTTTTCTATTGTTTTCTCCATTATTATCCTCAGAGCTAAAATAGCCTCCCGTGTTCTTCTGTTTTGCTTAAACTCAAATTGATCTACTCCTAGTATTTCTTCAGTTCGTTTTTCTATTCGTATTTGTACAATTGTAGTTAATAGTTTTGACACGTGGCTGTCAAACTTATTGTTCGAAAGTTTTCACATCTATCCCCGCCTCTCTTTTTTGGTATAGTTACTATGATGTTACGTTTGAAATCTTTGGGTATCTTGCCTGTCTTATACTTATAGCTTACACGTTGGAAGAGACGTTCTGTTACTGTTTGTCTAGCGGCTTTTAAAGTTCTGCTTGCGTTTATCTGTACCCGGTGCTTTACCATTTTTCAGACCCTTTAATGCTAATTCAAACTCCCTCGTAGTATAGGATATACCAAGTCATCATTTTCAATGTCTGATTCCTGTTCTAATGCTGTTAGTTCCTCTCTTGCCTATAAATTCCCTATATATTCCTGCCACCTAACCACTTTCTCTACATTTTCTATAACGACGTTACCTCTCGCGTCCCTTATATTTCTGCTATACTGTTTTATATGCCTAAAATTTATTCTAATTAGTTTGTATGCTTCGTCTGTCTTTCGTATTTCCTTATTAGTTTGTATCCCTTTGCGCTTTTCATCAATCCATTGTTCTTTAGCTTTCCTGCATTTGCAAATAATTTGTCACTTTATGGCTTTGTATCTCTGTTTTCCTGTTTCGTCTGATCTATTTTTGTATTTTCGTCTTTCTTCTTTCTAATGTGTACAATGGAACAGTACCGGCATATAATTAATCGACCAATAAATTTAGTAAATGCTGCCAATTAATTTAATTATTTCCACATTAGTACATATCCAAAAAAAAGTTGTTTTTATGCCAATAAATATAGTAATAGCTCCAATATAATTAGTAATTGATAAAAATGGTTTAATTGTGTTAATTTACTACAAAATTGAAATCATAGGTTAAGAAAAAATTACAAAAGAATAATCACAACAACAAAAATGAAGCAAACATCCCAAGATTCACTGTAAAGACAGGGCTTTGCTTACTATTGCAGGCCTTCCGGGACCTCTTTTCGCGTTTAGTGAGATAGCCTTAGCCTCCATTGTAGGTGAGTAATGAGAGTTGATTATAGCAATGCAAACTAAATGTTTGCACACGTAGGACTTGTAAAACTCAGGGCAACTACATTGCGATTCTTTGAGCCATTCTCCACCAATGGTATATGTGACAATCCATATGCGGTCCAGGTGACCTTTGACGAATGTGTCAAAGGAACGATAGCGCAGCTGCTTGGTGTTTGTAAGAAACTTATTCAGTTCGGCATCTGTAATGGCTTTTTGATTGGTGGTAGTAGAGAGGTTAGATGGAAAAAAGTAGTAAATAGTTTGCTGATGTGGTTTTTGCTAAATATGTTTCATGTAAAGTTGTGAATATTGCCATGCGTTTGTTGATAGCTTTATATTGATTGGAGGAACCTCTGCAAAGGCCACCGAATGACCGTACACCAAATTCCTTTGGTTGGACCAACTTTTGAGCAATTTGCCAACCATGCCAACAAACTTGGCGAGAGGAAGCTTGCGTCGGTTCGTGCCTCTAGGCCCCTTCAAGTGTCGGTTTGTCGCTTCTAAGTGGTTATTTGTTTTTGGGTAGCCGACAGCATAACCTTCATACCAGGTATTCCGCTCCTCAACGTAGTTTGCATAAAAGTAGTCCAAAAATTGATGGATTTCTTGATTTTCGGTTTTTCCATTTATCAACAAACAATTTTGAACCAAATGAAAATTTTTTTTCTGATTGGCACCGTTGCAAATCTTGAATATCCTTTATCACCTCCTTTGTCTTGGGATAGGTAAGAGATTTTGAGTGTTCTTTTACATTTTTCATAACGTGAAAAAAGCACATAATACGTTTGAAATCATGTCCAAACACAGCAGCAAAACCATTTGTGATTGCAGGGGCACAGTCGCCAAGTAGAACGGTTGGATTAACTTGAGGGTTTGCTTTCTTTAAAGTAGAAAAAGCAAATTCGTAGTCTGCTGAGGCCTCATTGGTAACTAAGGCCATCCCAAATGGGTGGAAAATCTTTTGCTTATCAACACTTCCAACCACAATTGCAGGCCACTCTTCCAAGTTCAACTTGTATGTAGCGTCGATGGCTACCAGGTCGCTAAATTGCATTAACGAAAGTAGCCGTTTGGTAGACCACAAGATGCCCACCTTCCGAGTAGAGTAGTCAATGTTATAAGCCACCACATACGGTTCGTCATCATCCTCTGGTATAGGTAACATTGGCTGAATGTAGGCTTCAAGCTCACCAAGTGTAGTGATTTGCTTGTCCAGTGTTGCCCGATAAAGTTTCAGATGATTAGTAAGTTGGAAATAGTCAGGTGGATTAATATTTTAAAATGATTAAAAAATTATCACTAGCACGAATATTCTTACTGATAATAAATACCTTGTCAATTAAAGCGTCGATTATTTGTTGTGGTTTGTCGACACCCATATCGTGCAGAGTGTGAATTACCTCTTTTACCTCTTCAGGTATGCCACGTGGATCATTTGCTTTATGGCTATGAGGTAGATCAGTTTTGAACACCAAGCAAACATCATCATCATCAGGACAGGAGATGTAGACACGAAAATCGCATTATTTGTCAGTATTACATAAGAAGTAATATTTCTCGCCGCGAGACATCTTGGCACTTTATGACCGTTGCTGCCATGGTAGCCAATTCCACCAAAAGTCTTGATAAACTCAATAGCACTATCATAATTTTCAAAAAACTTGATAAACTTGTACGAAAAGTTTTTTGCCCTCCTTTTCTTCGGTAGCTTCTCTGGAGATCTATTTTCGATGTTTTCGTCATCATTGTATGTTACAGGTTGGGATGGAACGGTTGCCAAATGAGATAAATCCATGCTGTAGGTGATAATGATGGTAAAAACACAAAAGAGGAGAATGAAGAAAATATGAATGACAGCAGTGCAGACAGAATGACAGCAAACAGACAGCAGACAATTTGTATGACAGTGTGACAGTAAATAAAGCGGCTATATTAACAGAAGCAGCCTAAATTGAGCTATTTTAGCATATTTTGGATAATTCAGATTAAAAAACAAATTTTTTACTGGAATAAGTACTAGATTATTTGCATAAATTCAATTTTGATAACATTACTAATTATATGGCGAAAAATTTCAATTTACTTGGGAAAAGTACTAATGGGAAAATAATTAAATTTATTGGTATGATTTACTAAATTTATTGAACCCAAAACCTTATTGACAACAGTACCGAAGCCCAGTCGATTCCAGCAGGTATGGTGTTTAATTGTGATTGGTAATGTGGGTTGTTGTTTTTGCAGCCCGCCCATAAACTTTTTAGGGTATCAGTTAAGGAAGAGAGATAAAACCAACAGCAATGGTGTACAATGGAGAACTGTCAAAGAACAACTCATTTTAACAGGTTTGGTGTATACTGTACACCCTAATCTTGAGAACGGCAAACTGTCAAATAATTTTTAATATCACTTAAAGATGAGCAACCAAATCAGCATAATGTTTGAGCAAATGGAACCAGACTAATGTGTGCACAATGATGCACCATCAAAGTACGATCGATTCTAGCAGGTTTACTGTTTATCCGAATTTGAGGATAGATGTTGTGTTTCTACAATCCGCCTATAAGCTTATTTGAATACCATTTGACGAACAGAAGTACCATCAACACTAATGTGTGCAAATTAGGGCATTACTAACCCACAATCTATTCCCTAATTTAGTGTATACAGTACAGGGTGCCTCACTTAGGTTCGCTCTCTATGGGTATTTTAGAAACCAGAAGAGATACAAATTCGGTTAAATTACAAAAACGGTGTGTCCTTCAAGAACCTTTAATAACATGTTTTAGAATGACAATATTGATAATGGTTGCTGAAATATCATTAAAAACTGAAAAAACTCTTTCCTATAAACTCTTCATAACTATATATTTACGGAGATATTCAATTGCAAATCGGTATAGGAGTATCTTTGTATGTGCAGCAAAACCGATATTAGAATTTACATAGAGCTTTTATACTATAATATACCACAGTCAACTTTTTTTTTCTTATGGATGCCATATTGGATTTTTTTGTTACTGAATGACATTTTCAAACCTCCACATAACGTTTTTTCTATTTTTAAAATCTTTCCATAAATAAAAAAGTTACAAGTAATTTTTTTTTTTGCAGTAGGCCATTGAAATAAATGAATACAATGGACTGGTAAACCGTTTTTATCGTTTTAGAGTATGAAAACTAAGAAAACAAAATATAATTTGTAACGGTATTTTTCGTCTCCTATCATTTATTTAGGTTTTTCCTCGTTAATACTACTTTCGAAGTAGATCTTGCAACTGCGTACAAGTGCTGGCATCCTTGTTTTCGATCAGCTGTGTTCTTTTCGAGAACGTTATTTATAAGATTAAATATTTATTCATTCTTATTATAATTTACTGGTCGTGTTATCGAATGAGGTTATCAACTTTAATTTCGTACCTTATGATGCATCTAGTTATGATTGGATACCTTTATGAACTGTTGAAGACGAAGGTTTTCACGTTCACTATTTTTACGTATTATTACGGATATTTGGGAACAATTGAAAATCAATTTTTGAGACCCACCTTTTTGTGAGTTACATTTTGAAAGGCTAAAATTTCACTTTGTGTGGATTTATTCTCGTCTGATTCGACGATTTATTAGGTGCAGATGTGTTTTTATCCCGCGGTCTTGTTTCATATTTTTGTCGTAATTTAATTATTTGTCTGGAATCCCATTTTGATGGAATTATCTACTGACGAAATTCAATCAGTTATGGGCCAAACTCATACAGTTACTAGCGAAACCCAGTAATTCAAGTATTGGAGATACTCATTCGTGTACTGGTAAAAATTCATTCCTAGGCAACATTGCAGTCCGCTAACAGATCATATGCATTCTATTTGTTGATCAATTATTATTACATTATTTCATGGCCCTAATGTAGCCCTTTGAATGTTATATTTTATGTGTGTTATTGTTGTATGTAACGTTTATTTGTACTAGTTTAAACTGAACTTCATTCAGCCCCCAATTCACTTACAGTAATTTTTATTTTACGTAATAGTTTTTTTCTTGTGATTTAAAAGTGTGAAACTTTACACGAGAAGTGCCCCTTCACTATTTTCGCTAACAAGGTTACCGTCGTAAAAATTAGGTTATTAGGAGTTACATTGAAAACCATATCAATGCGTATTTCTATGGCCATAAACGTACGCTCTTTAAGGTATTAAATTAAACTATGGTAAACTATTTATTAGATGCACGCGTGTGAAGACAGTAGTTGCGGATTTCTTAATTTCTCCCTGTTGCTTATGTTAGTAAAGTAGAGTTCTTTAAAGTATTGTAGCGGGCTACTATTACGCGTTTCACTAATTTAGAACAAGTAGTAACAAAAGTCTTTATTACTCACTATTCACAAGTCTATTTAATAGTATATGCCTTATTTATAGATGTTTTCAGTCCACTAATGCTATTTACAAGCACTAATATCTTCTTGAACTAAATTCTTAACCACAGGTTTATTAACAACACTAACACTACTGTAATTTATTTATTACACTTTTGTCTATTTATGTACAAGCTGGCGGTACTATATACACGTTCACATACCACAAATTTATATTTAATAGGACATTGAAAACGTACTGACCAACCAACTATACACAAGATGATTTATATACGACATTTTGGTATAGACTAACTGTGTACTTCATCAGCGGTCTTATATATACCCTGAATTAAATAGATGATTCATACTTCGGTATATCCCAGAAAGTTCGAGGCTTCTGTAGTATATACATTGCTTACGGTGCTTGTGTGTTTGACGGGTTGACTAATAGTAGCTCGTAACAGTATTAAAATTCTACCTGATTATTTGATGATGGTGATTATTGTAATTTACGCCTACAAATATTTTAGTGAATATATGGTAATTGCGTTATGTTTTGGATTTATGTATTTAATCTAAAGAAAATCTAGTGTGGTATTTTTGTGGTTTAATCAGAGACTGTTGGAACTAGATCTCTGTTACTTTATTCTCTAGCTCTTGGCGCCCTGGTATATTTTTGGCTCTTAATTTAATTGCGTTATTATGGTAGATTTTTGAAGTTACGGCAAACTTATTTTTCTAATCTCTCTCTACTTGACCTCCTCTGAGACAGAGCCTTTTCATGAGCCGCTCGGCTCATATTTTCGTCAACGTACCACTGCTTTCTAAAAGCATTTGTGGCAAATTGATTGAAATTGACTCGTGATCATTTTGGCACGTGGAAAGTTTTGTAAGTGCTCAAAATGTGCACCATTTACTTCAACACATAATTGCATTCGCCTAAGGATGTTTCTGTATGCATTTTCCAAAACAACTATTTAAAGTTTTGAATGCCCCTATAACTGCATCTTGCAAATTTTCGATGTTGTATAAACAATGTCTCTAATGTATCCCCATAACAAATAGTCCGACGGATTAAGATCAGGAAACCTCGGCGGCCAAGCTGTGCAGCAATTGATTGGTAGTAATTGTTGTTGTAGAATACATAATTTTGTTGAACGGCGATTATCTATTCAACTGTGGATCTAAAAATTGACTAACCATCCGACTGTTATGGGCAGGAGCCCCATCTTGTTGAAAATATCTTATTTGCCTTCTAATCTGCAATGGAAAATCGTCTAAGAAATTTTCACATTGTTCTTGGGGAAAATTTCTAATGACTTTCACCATTTAAATTGCCATCAATAAAATACGGACCCAATTGACTCATTATATGTGAATTTTGAAATGCGTAGTAATGAAAACTTTTTCTATTAAAAACTTGCTGTCATCGTTCCATAAAATATTGAGAGACAGGTTTGGATCAGCATCGAGTTTGTTACCAAACCAATGACAGAAAGCCGTGCGTTTTTGAAAATCAGTACCACTTAAGCTTTGACCGATACGAACCTAGTAAGAATGCATCATATTACGCTTTAAGATTCTGGAAACGGTGGCCTTAAGAATATTATTTTCATTTTGGATTTGCCGAGACGATGCTTAGGGATTTGCCACAGGTGCCGCTAGGATATCAATTTTCTAATTTCGTCTAGCCGTTTACTTTTTTTTTGTACACCTATAGTATTAAAAGATCCATTCTGTCGTAGTGATCGTTCAAGTTTTGTAAATAATGTAACATATGATAGTCTTTTCTCTGGGTAGAGACTTGAATAGTCATTTAAAATTGCCAAGGAATTTCCATGATTTTTAATGTAGAGGACAAACATGTCTGTTTTTTCTTCATTCATAAATTGAATCATAATTGCAATACTAGTTATACGAAATAACACCGATAATAAACTGATAGATACAACTAGGAATAATAATAATACCCAATAACACCGATAATAAACTGATGATAAGAAATTACCCATTTCGACACTTAGTTATTGTTAAAAACAGTTTACCAGTGTATTGTTTTCATTTATTTCCATGACCTACTGCAAAAAATATTAAAATTACTTGTAATTTTCTAATTTATGGAAGGATTTTAAAAATTGAACAAGCCTTATGTGGAGATTTGAAAATGTCATTCGGTAACCAAAATAATCCAATATGGCGTACATAAAAAAAAGTTGACTGTGGTACACTAAAGTCTAAAAGCGCTATGTGAATTCTAATGTTAGTTTTGAATTCTGCACATGCTAAAATACTCTTTTACCGATTTTCAATTGAATTTCTCTATAAATATAATAGTTATAAGGAATTTATAAAAAATTGCCTTTTTAGTTTTTTCATATTTCAGGAACAATTACTAATATCGTCGTTTACAGGCTCGTCCCCCCTCCTCTGTTGTTACTTTTGAGCGTGTGTGTGTTGGTTGTTTGTGGGTTGTGTGGGTGTTTGTATGTGTGTGTGTGTACGTGCGTGCGTGTGTTTGTGTGTAACTGGGGGTCCGACCATCGGCAGCCAGATATCGGGGGTGCCCGCGATGGGGTCCGTCAAGTTGCCCCCGTCCAGCTGACCGATTTGCTCTAAAACCTAGCACCCGTTTGCTTATAGCTAGCACCAGCTAGCACCAAAGTTGTAGAGCTAGCACCAAAGCAGTTTCAGAAATATGGCCAATTATATTGGGGGGGGGGGCAACTTGACGCTAGCCCCCCAAATTCTCCGATTTGCTCCAAAATCTAGCACCATGTAGCTTAGAGCTAGCACCAGCTAGCACCCAAGTAAGAAAGCTAGCATCTTAAAAACAAGATGGCGGAGATTTTTTAAAAAATTTTGCCAGCCCCCCCAGTTGTCCGATTTGCTCCAAAACCTAGCACCATGTAGTTTAGAGCTAGCATCAGCTAGCACCCAAGTAAGAAAGCTAGCACCTTAAAAACAAGATTGCGGCGTATTTTACAAAAATTTTGCCAGCCCTCCCCCCCTGGTCCGATTTGCTTCAAAACCTAGCACCCGCTTGTTTATAGTTAGCACCACCTAGCACCAAAGTTGTAGAGCTAGCACCAAAGCTGTTTCAGAAATATGGCCAATTATATTCGGGTGGGGGGCAACTTGACGCTAACCCCCTCCCCCCCAGTGCTCCGACTTGCTCGAAACCTAGCACCTTGTAGCTTAGAGCTAGCACCAGCTAACACCTAAGTAAGAAAGCTAGCACCTTAAGAATAAGATGGCGGCGATTTTTTACAAAATTGTGCCAGCCTCACCCAGTTGTCCGATTTGCCCCAAAACCTAGCACCAATTTACTTACAACTAGCACTAGTTAGCACCAAAGGTGTAGAGCTAGCACCAAAGCAGTTTCAGAAATATGGGCAATTATATTCATGGGTGGCAACTTGACTATAGCTCTCCCCCGTACTCCGATTTGTTGCAAAACCTAGCACCAAGATTTGTTCATTTTCACAAATAGTTTCTACCTATGTGTAAATAGAATTGTTATGTGATAAAGATTGTTATGATATCAATTAAACGCCAATATTCTATTTGCAGCTCTCGTAAGTTTCGTTTTGGTTCTTCTTACGAGCAGTAAGCAAACCATGTGATTAGTAATATAAAGTGACAGTGATAATAAATTACTCAGTATTTTAGTGTTTGAATTAATGTTATTCAGTTAGCTTTCAATTGTGTTAAGGCTCGCCAATTTAAAAATAATCACCCTGTTCGTGTTAGGGTCCTGGCAAGTTGACAGCGATTCGTTGCTTAATCCTTACCATAACATATAATTTAACACTTTTCCTTTTTTTTTGGAGGGGATAACCAGGTAATATTTCATTTCCTTATAAATGGGAATCATATAAACATGTTGGAGTTCTTCAGCAACCATCATGTTGCTAATATCTATGTAGAACCAGGAAGCCCTGAAAAATATAGAAAAGTATAAGAAGACCTAGACCAAGCTATATTAGTCAAATTATTAGAAGTTTAGTTTGTGAAGGGTAGGTAGAACTTTTTAGATTAGCACAGAATAGAAAAGAAGTTAGAACTGCGTCAAACCGACCTTAAGTAAGGTTGAAAACAAAATGATGATGATGTTCGTGTTTTTGAGGTGTTAATTTTTTCAATTGAGCGACAGCAAGGTTAGACCTACTTAGTTTTGGAACAATTCGGAGTAGAGATGGACTTGAACCGAACCAAACTGAACCTTGTCGTAGATTCGGATCGGTTGGAAAACTTTTTGTACGGTTCGGTTCGATTTTTTGAACCGAATCGAATCTAAGTACGGTTCGTCTCCGTGCATTTACATTTCCAATGCTCCACCCGAAGGTACTGCATTGGCCAGGAAGCGAGCGTTTTTTACCTGAAAATTTTGAATTTTGCCGAATCCTTATTGTTCCAAGCAAGGTAGGGATCTTTAACGTGCGTGACAAAAACCACACACGAAACCTCTATTTAACCTCTCATCCGAACGACAGCGTATTTTTGTGAAAATGCTCATCTGCAGTTTTCAAGCAGTCGTTCATGTCATGATTCGAACCCTGGACCTTGGATCCACGAGGACGCTTGTACGGTTCGTGTCCATCACAAAACCGCATATAATTGACCACATTTCTGAAAAGTCTATGGTGCTAGTTGTACAACTTTGGTGCTAGCTGGTGCTAGCTACAAGCAAATGGGTTCTAGGTTTTGGAGGAAATCGGACAACTGGGGAGCTGGCAAAATTTTTTTAAAAAATTGCCGCCATCTTGTTTTTAAGGTGCTAGCTTTCTTACTTGGGTGCTAGCTGGTGGTAGCTCTAACCTACATGGTGCTAGGTTTTGGAGCAAATCGGACAACTGGGGGGGGGGGGGGACTGGCAAAATTTTTTAAAAAATCTCCGCCATCTGGTTTTTAAGGTGCTAGCTTTCTTACTTGTGTGTTAGCTGGTGCTAGCTTTAAGCTACATGGTGCTAGGTTTTGGAGCAAGTCGGAGCACTGGGGGGAGCTAGCGTCAAGTTGCCCCCTTCGAATATAATTGGCCATATTTCTGAAACTGCTTTGGTGCTAGCTCTACAACTTTGGTGCTAGCTGGTGCTAGCTATAAGCAAACGGGTGCTAGGTTTTGGAGCAAATCGATCAACTGGGGAGGGGCAACTTGACGGACCCCCCCGCTATGTACGTTCGGACAACGTATTCCAACAACAAGTATGAGAAAAACGAAGTTATACGGATCCTAACAGAAAACGAAAATGTCTATACATAACCATGGACAGCATAATTTATGTCGAAGCTTGAATGAATAGGTCAGATGGTGGTGTTTCAACTACATCCTATTTTGTCAACAACGAAGTTTTATTTTTATTTGATGAAATTCACTATGAACTTAGCGGAAAGGTTTTCGATCGTAATCCAAGTATAACCATAACTATATAAAATTTCCTATCCTACAATCCCCCATCAATAAACTTGATATCGTTGATTCTAATGGTCATTTCAACGTATGCATTCCTTTGTGTATGGTTTGAGGGTTTGCCGAGGACTACCGAAAAATTCTTTTTATAATCAGACAGGAGCTTATTCTTATTAGTAGTACCGACGACGCAGCTATATCGAATTCTGATAACAACGAGTCAATCAAGATTTCCATTTTCATATCGTAGCGGATTCTACACATAACCGTTGCAGACGCAGAGCGCTTAAAATGCTTAAACATATTCAACGCAATGTCACCATGGACATACGATTTCACAGTTGAGAACTACACGAATACCCAGAATTACATACAACAGACATGCATATATGGGCTGTGAAGACGGCTTCTCATTTGGAAAAGCCGCGTTTTCTTATCGTCTGCTTTCAAACGGATACATCGCCTAAAAAAAGGGCGTAGTCAGTTTGACTACTGTAAGTTGACCAATATGAAATTAGATCTGGGTTCAACAATGTATCCTTACGATAATTTTAACATTGACTTCGATAATAATCGCTATTCTCTACAATATTACGAGGGGCATCAGCGAATCCATATTAACGCCAATGAATTTTAACGTACATCCCACTTGTTTGTGGTCATTGATTGTTCCCGTCAAAACAAAATAGGGAAAACGGGAGCGGTTGATGTACGATTAGAATTTCAAATAAAGGAACCATTTAAAGCTCATACTACAGCGTACTTGCCTCATCTTACACGATCGTTTGGTTCGGTATAATCCTGCAACCAATATTTTAAGTGAAATCTAAAATGAAAGGACTATTAGCTGTCGACGTTCAAGGTTTTAAAACTGCCAATAATAACTTTGTGTTTAAAGAAGTGGCAGTGTCCGGAGATGTGCCACTAAACTCGGTCATCGTCCCTCAGTCAGGTGCAATGAGTCATACGATAAAAGCGCGCAAGGACCAACAACCCTAACCAAACAGTGCCCGCTGTCACGACTCATTTGTCGTAAGCACGGGAATCTAAGGCAAAGAACCCACCATCGACATGTCATTGATCCCGACTTACAGCAGCTTGAGTCATGCGAAAATACGTGCGAAAAACAAAGGTCGACGATCATCTCCACCACAAAAAGCAGAACACAAAGGTCACGACCCATATTCAACTACGACAGCTGAAGCCGAATACCAAAGTCAATAAACCCGACCGATGACGTCACAGTAGACCAATAACCCACGTCGATATACAAAGGTCAACGACCCCAACACACGTGCGGTTGATGACGTCACCTACAAAGGTCAATGAACCCGAATATGACATCCTTAGGGATTAATGACCCATTTCCAAGACGTGATAACCCGCACTTTATACTGGGAGATTTAATTAAAGCTATTTCCCTCAACAACCGCACAATACGTAGATTACTTAAAATAAAGTTCCTATAATCTTAATAGAAAATTAGACAAGTTCACGTTTCTTCCCCAGAAACGGCATTAATAAGTTTATTCCTTAAGTATTGTTTTTTCCAAGATGTGAGTCTGTATCAACACACAAGGGCAGACACAGACGTGATGAAAAATTTTTTGCTTACATTTTGGGCAACTTTCAATACAGGGGTGTGCAGGCGAGGGAATCTACATTTAGTAATAATATTTAATCATGAGGGATTTCAACACAGGAATTAGTGGATGACAAAGAATAAAATGAGCTTCAATTCATTGACAATTTTAATCAATTCGTTATAACAAATATTTTATAACATATTCAACGAATAATAGCACAGTACAGAGATCCAAAAATGCGTATTATCAAAACCATTTATAAAAATATATACCAATTAAAAAGAAAATCATGAAAATAATAAAAATGAATTTTGTGAAACACTCCGAGAATGCCAAAGACATAATCAAAGATGCGTTACAGATACTAAAAATAGAACGTAATAAACAGCTAGAAAAATCAGTGAAGTTTGAAATGAATTGAAGATCAGGTATACACGAAGGCAAAGAAGTTTGACAATGAAATCGTGTCTGATTTAAAGAATATATAGGTTTGAAGATTATTATTTCTTGAAAGATGAATTTACTACCTTCCAACCCATTCACAATTTCTTCTTTCAATTCCTATAAATTTCGACAAAAGTATAATTGGTAGCAACTTTCTTATCCTTCATAGTTGAAGGCTTTGTTCCAACAGGTAGCTGAACACTAAAAGAAAAATTAACAATGTAATCTTCTTTTTAAATACTAACCTAACCAAGGCAAACTAAATAATAATTTATTAAATTGCAGGATTAGGAGGAACATTTTTGATAAAAAAAGGACAAGTCAGACAGCATCTAATTCCAGGGTTTCCCAAAGAACCTCTCTATACCGAAGCTCAAGTAAATAACTGGTTTAAGTTTTTTACTATGTCGGCACCATTGACGGCTATTGGTATACTTGCAACTGGCGACCTTGTATGTACATTTACTATTGACATTGTATTGTAATTAACTTTTTAGGATTTGGAATTGCGTCACTTCCATTTCCATACTTTTAGCGACCATGGAGATGCCGGTCATTATCGCATTGATACGACTCCCGAAATAATAGAATACGAGGGGTATTTTAATATTGCTGAATGCGCTTATCGCATCGATAGACCACATAATACTAAAACTTATCAGAAAAAGTTTTGATAAATGCAGTATGTTGATGACGGAAGACTGCACATGGTAGTGACACCTCTATCATATTATTGCAATACTAATACAAATTAAGCTTTCAGTTGTAACTTTTTTTTTGTATAAATATAATGTCACTCTTGGTCCTTGTTGTCTTCTTTATGAAAATCATTTTATTCAAATTAAAATCCGCTCAACCACCCGATCTTACAGGTGAATTTGAGAATGTCGGACCAAGAGGTGTCTCGAATTCCGGTCTTCTCAGACCAGAAGTCCCCCAGCAGGGATCCTCGAACTCGGGCGAGTGCCGAACAGGTGCACAGAATGTGCTCCACCGCCTCATCCTCCTGTTGACAGCCACGACAGGTGGAGTCGTCTGACAAACCCATTCTGTGCATGTACTTCCTTAATATGCAATGCCCGAACAGTATACCCACCAGTAGCCGTAGTTTCTGTCATGGGAGACCTTATTAACATTTTGGCCTGTCGGCAGCTTGTTGTACAAGCCCACCTGTCCTTGTGACGGCGGTGGGTTATTTATTCTATCATGGAGAACGATTTTATAGGGAATGCGGGATTGATCGTTATAATTTGCCATCCACAACAGGGGCCGTTTTGTTGTAAACAAAGCAAAAAAATATTCATTAAAAAAGCTTTTCGTTTTTCCTGTCTATTATTGAAACAAATAAATTCAACCATTGTAGTTTGTAAATTAAAAACATTGTATCTTCCCATATAAGTTTTCTGCGAAATACAGTCTGATCATTGAAGAATGACAACCTTAAAACGTATAAATCCCTCGTGAATATCAGATAGCAAATTGGACCATCATATATCATAAACCCTTACCTGATATCACAAGGTCGAGAATTTCTTATTAATGATGGAAGCCCAAGGTAAAGTAGGATGGAAAACGGCTTGGGGGAAAAGAAAAACTCTTAGAGATAAACGGCTAGTAGAGTGTTAGCTCTGGGTAGATCATGAGCTTGGATCATGGGATGTCTGTTGACCAAAAATGTAGATAATGAACGCCACCGTATTTTTCAATACAACAACATACAAAAATACCCGTACTTGTATTAGGGGAATGCTGAAACCTTAAATCTACACCGCTTATATAGCCACAAAACCTGTATATCAACCTTGCAAAGCACTTACCAAAATCTCAATTACCGGATGTGTTACAGATGTCTCGACTTAACCTGCAAACAAACAAATGCACAACATGGACACCGTTTGTGTCCTTGAAAAAAAATATTCACCAAAAAACTTATTTTGAGTTCCAAGAATATATACACCCAAGGTATTTGTTATCATTAGACACAATGTTTGCTCATTAATGACCTCTAAATTTTACTTGAATTTTTAATAATAAAAGAGTTATGCAAAAATGGATTCTATTCAATTAAATTCACTTGGTTTGTTTTAACATAATTTTTTTCAACTAAAATGTTTATAGAAAAGAAAATTAGTATAGTTATGTCTTCAAAAAAAACATAAAGATCTCTAAATAGAGTATTTCTAAATAAATTTACTATAAATTTTGAGCTCTCTTAATAATTCATATTGCATATTTTAATTTTAGTCATCTGTAGTACTACGTCGACTTCACAATTAAATTGAATTATTTAACGTCTTTTAAAATTGCATCTTTCAACAAAGAGTTAGTTTTGCTTAATATCTATAAAAAATGCATCATGTTGTTTAAGAATCAAATTACATGATCTCAAAATTACTAAAGATATTTTTAAAATAACGCAAAATAACATGTGATATTTAAATTGGATAGCTAAATATTTTTGACATTATATGTCAATAACAACTTTTTCAGTGTAGTTAACGCTATCTGCTTGTGAAACAATTACGATAAGCAAACTACATAGCCGTCTTTAAAATTTTGCAAAGTTACAAGTTTATTACGGAATCTTTCTATTTCTAAATAATTTTTAAGTTAACTAAATCAAGGTAAAACTTCAATCTTCTACCTTTCGTAAAACATTTAAATAAATATAACTGGGATTAAAGATTAAATATCACTCACGTGTCGAAGTACAGTGCGACCAAAAGATTTTGAACTTATGACATCAGATGTGGAATATTCCATATATCTGCGGTACACAAACAGGAAATACGCCATTACGAATGAATTTATCGCTGGAATTATAAAAGATCTTCTGAACAAAACATTATTTAACCAAACCAATTCTTCATTAAGTACGTCCTATAATTTTCTTGTATTTTAAATCTCAAACTAAATTTTCATTTCAGCAGTATTTATGGTATGGTCGATATATACGGTATTGACGATATTGCACTATGAAGAAAGCATTAATAAAATGTATCTAATTAATTATACTAACTGTCTTGATGATGAGGACTTCAATCTTCTTTTACGAACTCGACAGCAGGCCATGTGCCTGGAAACCATCTTTAACCTTTCTACGCCGCTGATAGCAGCTTACCTGTTCAGACGCTGATAGAAATGACACGAAATGACAATTTGACGATTCTTATTATAGAAACTTAGACCTCTAAAGCGAATGAGCGCATATGCTATTATATATTTTATAAATTATTTGAAGTGATCAGATATTTATAAATTATATTTTTATTTTATTGAGATATTCTATTAGATTAATAAGTAAAGTGTAACTGAAAAAAAAATACGTTACAACCAGTATCAATTAATAGTTTCATGGGTGGTTTGCGTATTTGAATGTAAGGTAATGAGTTTGAAATTATGTTGTTTAAATCAATTATGTTCCGTTTGTTAAAAGGTTTGTTATTGGAAAATTTACATCAAGGTAGTTGTCTTCATTAGATTGCTCGTTAGAGTCATTGTTTATGTTATTTGTTATATAAGTAGTTTCTTCCTAATTATAATTATTATTATGTCCGTAATTATCATTGTCATTACTTGTTTGGAATTTTTCAGTGCATTTTAACTCGTACGGAAAGATTTCAACATTTGTGATTTCCTCATTTCTAGGTCTGGTGTAAGGTTGAAATGGGTTTGGTCTTTGAACTAGGTCATTGTGTGTTAGTCTTGAACTTATCGACATCGGTTCCGGTTTGCCTTGGGCTTTATTTGAATGCTTTGGTGCGAATACGTTAATTGGTTTCCCGAATACTTGTCTGTTCGTGGGGAACTTTTAAGAAATTTGTCTAGTTTGTATGTTTATAGGTTGACTTGGAAATGGGGTTTTATTATTATTATCAAGATAACTATTGTTGTAGAAATAAAGATTATGCGTTCTTTGTGGGGTTTGTTGAAAGTGGATGCTATTATTGTAATTATACACTCGCTGGTATTGCGGTTTACTTAGGGAATTTTGGAATGGTTTATTATCGTTATCGTATTTCTGATTTTGTTGATTTGGTTATTATGTTGTGGTTGGTGTCTGCAATTGATTTACTGTTCCATTGAGATGTGGTTAACAACTAACGATGTTGCTTCGTCTATTGTGTTAGGTTTTTGTAGCATGAGAAGTGTTCTTAATTCCGTGTATGTGTTTGATATTAGAACTGTAACAGCTGTTGCGTCGGTTTGAGAAATTTACGTGGCTTTAGTGCCTTCAGATAACGTTGAGTCGAAGTTTATTTTTAAGTTTAGTCGCATTTTTATTAATTTTAGTCTGTCTAAAAAGTCTATAATGTTTTCCCCTTTTTGCTTTGTCAAATATGTAAATTGCTGTTGTAAAACGTGTCTGTCTAGTCTGTCGCCGAATTTTTGTTTTAGTATTTCTTTAATTTCGGGCCACGTCGTTAAGTCTGGTCGACATAAAATAAAATCGCCAGCTTCGTAGACTATTTTAGAGCATATTGAGGCGAAAACAAATTCGCTTAAACTATTGTCCGTAGTTCTTGCGTATCTATTATGATATCTATCTACAGAGTTAATGAAAAATTCGAGATGTTTGCTGCTTCCCGAAAAAGGTCGAATTGTGCTTGCAATTTCCTTTGCCGCTTGGACTGATGCCATCTCAAATATGTTTATTTGTTCAAAATTTTTATTTTATTTTATTTTATTCCATTTAAGAAACGTATTTAAATTACTGAGGGTTTGCAAAGATTTTGTGCCAATATCCTTGGCAATTCAAATCGTGCGCTGTCATAGGTGAAGGGCATACTCGCTATATACCGAAATTTACCGAATACGATATGCTGGTCACAAACAAACACAAGGAATGAACTGAAATGTGCAGATGGTTGATGTTTGTATCATAATGGCGGATAGCAGCGAAGTATAATTATTAGTGATAAAGTTGTCTGTGCATTATGAAATTATTGCTGGTTACAATTTCATTATTCGAGAGGATTATTAATATCGAGGGAGGTAAAATATGTTCTATATAAAATATTTTAATAGTTTTCCCATTATTCCTTCTTTAACTGTAAAGCATACGCTGAAGGAACGGAGTAGCTTATGTATTAACATGACCTAAAATTAAACTTAAAATTATTCGCCTGCTGTTCTAATTACACGATCTATAAATCGAATTGTACTTTGAAAGTTGCTATAAATTATCATTGTTAAATTTTGTTGTAGATGTATGTTATTATTATTATCAGGTCTTTATTCAACCAAAATTTACAGGTATAATAAAGTTATTTACAAAAGATAATACATAAACCCAGGGCGGGGTTAGTAGCTAGTAGAAAATAGGTCCTGTTCTACCACCCAAACTCTGAACAATTATAATTCAGTTGTAAGTAAGTGATAGAAGTAAACGAAAACAAAAAAAAGAAATTAAAGAGTATTTACACCTGTACGTATATATGGTCGGTATATATGTATGTAAAATCATTACATCCCATATGGTAATGGCTATTTATTTTAGTTTATTCTATTAAATTTAAAGAAACTTGTTTTTTGAATTTTAGAGGACTTAAATGCTTGTAGTTATTATTAATACCATTGTACCCGGAGCAAATCTAATATGAGAAACAATTCGTGAAAAATACTGTTCTATGAATAGCAGACGTGAGGGTACCTTTAAAACGAACGTTGATATTGTGTACATAAGACCTAAATTGAATTTTTCTATATACGTATAATGAGGCCCGATTAAGTAATATTTTATGATAAAATACGGTAGCATGTCAAAATCGTCGTTGTTTCATGTCTAGCCAACTGATATCTTTTAACTTATGTGAAATTTTTGAAATTTTCTGATACCAAAAATCAAGCGCAGACAAGAGTTCTAAATTTTCGTATTTTTACTTGTGTTTCTAGTCCAAAAAGGGTCCATATACTGAATCACAAAAGGAGAAATGAGATAGGACTAACGATTCACAAAGCATGATCTTTGTCTTTATGGTTAAAATAGGACGATTCTGATACAAATTTTTTAGTGATAAATAAGCTTTTTGGATACAATTATTAACATGTAATCCAAATTTTAAATTGCTATCAAGAATTATACCTAAATTTCTTGCATGATCAGGAAATTTAAGATTATTGTTATTAATCTTGAATTGTGGGTTAAAATTAATAAATTCTGTTCTACATTTATTAGAACCAAATATAAGTAAATCCGTTTTAACCGGACTTAAGAATAATGCACAATCTTGTGCTATTGAAGAAATATTTGACAAGTCGCTATTAAAATTCTTACAAGCCATTACAGAGTCGGTGGATAAGAAGGACAAATAAATTTACATATTGTCAGCATAGAAGTGGTGCTTAGAGTATTGCAAAACTTTATAAAAACAGTTAGTGTAAATAGTGTACAATAAGGGACCAAGTATGGAACCCTGGGGCACACCAGAGAGCAATGGACGAGGGTTGGAAATATCGGCACCTATCTTAACCGAACTGGGAACGGTCGTGTAGATAAAATTGAAAAAAGTTGCGGGATATTTCATCCACAACAATATATTTCAAAAGCATTTTGGTCAATTTTCTCGAAGGCTTTAGTGAAATTGAGTAAGGCCAAGACAGTTAGTTTGCCTTCATCTGTTGCTCTTACTATGTCGTCAACAATACAGTTCAATACGGATTCACAATTAAAGCCCTTTCTGAAACCCGATTGAGTTGGTGGAATAATATGATTATTTAACACATATTTCTGTAACTGATTATTAACAATTTTTTTAAGAATTTTTGATAAAACTGGCAAAATACTGATGAGGCGCAACATCTTAGATTCTGTAACATTGCTTGATTTTGGGAGTGGTAATACCAATAAACGTTTCCAATTTTTAGGAAACATAGCTTCCAAGAGACAGGTATTAATTATATTTACTAAATAAGGAAATATGTGCGGGCAACAAAGTTTAATCATAATAATAGTTATAGTTATAGTAGAATTTGACGAAAGCGAAGGTGGAGGTATAGCTATCGCGAGGCAATCTTGGCTTAGCGCTAGAAAAAGAAAGGTTTTTTAGTCACCGTATAAACAAACTCAGCTTTATACAAAAGCTTTAAAACAAGACGAGTAGTCGATTAATTATGAAACGCAGAAATTTGGTAAAGTTGAAGTCATTGTTTGAAACAGGTATACGTTAAGTTTATATTGTCTGTGAAATACTAATACTCGTACAGTATTATTATGTTCTGTTTTATAGGTATCAAAACTAAGCTTATATAGATTTCGAATTCTTCAATAAATAAAAAAAGAAAATTACCGCGCTGGCTAACTCTTGAAAATCATGTTATTTCTATATTATAAAATGTTATCCACTTATTAATATTCCATTATATTTTGCTATATAGTTTAAATAACTATCAGGTTTATATATTTCAAATATAGGATTCTAACTGAATTATTTTATTTCTATGATATTTTGCCTTTTGTAAACTAATTTTTGGTTTTGACATTGTTATATTTTATATGGATGTATATTTGCTTAGTATTACATGTCAAAGTTGCATTGAATACAATACATTTGATTTGTTTTGCAACTTTGGCTTGTATTATAGCTTTTTTGTTTATTGCTATAAAGAGTATTTTGTCTTTAGTCAACAATTTTGTGTATATACTATTGATATTATCTATGAATCTATTACTCTCTTTATGAATTCATTTTTTATGTTGATGCGATAATTTACAATGGTAGTGTATATCCATTCTTAGTATAACCTATTACTTGTGTTGAACCTTCACTGATAGTGTGTTTTGTAGTTTATCTTTGCGGGATATTTTTTATGTAAGTTTAATATTTAAAATTTTTTTATTTGATTATTATTTACAGAAATGAATAAATAACTAATAAATGTTTTGTAAACTTTATTGCCTATTTTTTCAGTTCAAAGCATTAGAGCTACCTAACATAACAGGCTTAATATGACGCTCACAATTTTTCAGAACCGTCTTTATGTGTATGATTGCCTCAAAATATGCGTTGAAAACGGTGCAATGCCCTGAACATATATCTCGATCAATAACATATACGTTAAATATAGTGGATTACTGTACTAGGTTATTACTCTTACTGAAAGAGCATTAAAATAATCTTTGGTCGATTTGAAGTCTTTATAGTCATTCTATACGCGCCATATCTGTCCCCCTTCGGGGCATTCCCTCTCTCCGCGCGAGCGGGTGCGAATGGTTCGCGCTAGTTAATGAGAGTCGGTCATCAAGTCTCGTGATAGCCACAACTAATAAAAAAAAGTCTGCTCTCTTCTTCTAATCCGGCATTGGACTCTTCCTTTCCTGTCTCCCTCCTTTCCTTCAACCCTTGGCCAAAAGCGGTAGTTACAGTGTTTAGTGCCTCTCAAGTGCCCAAGGAACTTTCAGTAAGTGTTTTTATGCCTTTGTATGATTCTACTCCTATAAACTGTTCTCACCCTCACCCCTTATTAATTACAGTCCACGCTCTCTCTCGGAACCCCTTGTTTACGGCCTTTTGCACTCAAGGTGGTTCTATTTGTATCCCGTTACGGAGAACGGGTATTCGATAACAAAAATTTGCTCCATCGACCGGATCTAGAACTACGTTCATATCGTTCTCTCTTTCTCGCCTCATCGATTCAAAGACCTACAAACGTAGGTCTTTATTAATTTACAAATTCGTAAATAATTTAGTACTTGATAATAGAAACGATTTGAAAGTGTTATCTGTACGTTTCAATTTGTTGTTAAATCGCACGTGCATTCTTTCGAGTTTAAGTTCATTGCAATTAGATTATTGTTACCATATTCCAATATCAAGATCATTGCACTCCATTCAGAATTTGTTTGTTTACAAACAAACCGTCCTTTAATACGTACGTTAGTTTACTTAACTATTGTTAATTTATTCATAAAGTTCCTAATTATGGCGGAAGGTGATATTTTAAAGAAAAAACTTGAAGACTATTTCACGCGCTTAACCGAAATTACCGATTATGTTCGTACCGCAACCCGTTTAGCTGCCGTAGAAGCGAGATATCTACGTATGCAAAGTATTGAACGACAACTAGATGTTGTCTACGATAAAATTTTAACCTATAATTCGGTTGTTGACGAAAAGGATGAGATTAAAACTCAAAGTTCTTCGTTTGATAATCTGTTAGACGTTATTCGTACGCGGTATTTAGATATCAAACAAAATGCATCAAAATCGGTTAATGATACTTCAACTAATCCCTCTCAAACTTCTGTAAGTTATTTAAAACCTCTAAGTATAACCCCTTTGATGGATGTGTAGAAAACTGGCAAAATTTCATTTCGCTTTACAAGAGTCTGGTTCATGAAAACGACCAAATTCCGCTAATTGGTAAGTATCACTATTTGCGTAGCTATCTTAAGGGTGAAGCTCTCGCCCTAATTTCGGATCTAGCCCTTGAGGCTGATTTGTACCAACAAGCTTTTGATAAGCTAGAAGAACGCTATAACTCACCCGTAGAATTACTAGCTATTATTTAAATAAAATATTACAATTTAAATCATCTGGATCTCTCTCAAACTTCATCAATATTCACTTTAACGCTGTTAACACATTGAAGGCGGCGGATAAAGTCGAAGATTTGGCCGACTTTATACTATTTTCGTTGTGTTACCGTAATCTTGAGTTCAAAACGCAAAATGCTTTTGATCTAAAAGTAGGTTCCAAAGTTCCTACTTGTTCTCAGCTCTTCGATTTTTTATCGTTGCAAAGCAAAACCTCTGAGCTTTATGAAGATATGAAAAAAGATAGGGTTATTAAACCTAATGCGCATCCTCGTTTCAAATCCAACTTCAATCAGTCCCTCTTAATGAAAAGTTCGCAAAATGCCGCTACGGCTAAAGCTGCCCGAGTTTCATGCCCGTGCTGTGGTGAAGTTTATAAAATTTATGGTTGTTCAACATTTCATGCACTTAATATTGCCGATCGTTATTCCACTATTAAAACTTTAAATTTGTGCTTTAAATGCTTTGGTAATCATACTCGAGGTTGCAATTCTGAAGGTAAATGTAAAGTTTGCCATTCCTCATATCACCATACTTTGTTGCATAAACCCCTACCCAACGAGGTGGTGCCTAATTCGGAAAAATCCTCTACTGCAATAGCACCCGAAATAGTTTCGGCTTGTAATGTTTCGAATTCTCATGAAAGTTATACTGTGCTGTTGGCAACAGTGCAGGCTCTTATTTTAGATACAAACCAGTTTTTGATTCTGGATCTCAAATAAACGCAATTACGAGTACATGTGTTCAACGTTTGGGTCTTCAGCGTACTAGGGATTCCCGCCAAGTTAGTGGAATTTCCGACGCTTTAATAAAGTCCAAGGGGACTGTTTGTTGCACAGTCTATTCTAAATATTCTCAAAATAGAATTCAATTCAAGGCTTCAATATTTCCTAAAATAACAGGAAATATACCGGGTAGTTCATTGCCCATTTCTGTTTATAATAAATTTAAAAATATGTAAATGGCTGATAAAAGTTTCCATCAATCCTTGCCCGTAGAAATTCTTCTAGGTGCCGAGATATGTGCCGAAGTACTGTTTTCCGAACATTCCGCTATTATTCCTGGTCGCCCTTTGGCGATTCAAACCATGTTTGGTTACGTGCTGCTCGGTCAAGTTCCGTGTATTAACCCTACGGTTAATGCTACTTCACTTTTCATTCAATCTGATTCTATAGATAAAGAAATAAGAAATTTCTGGGAATTGGAAGAAATTAAAATTCCCACGGAAACCTCCCAGAAGATGTGTTTTGTGAGACGCATTTTCTCGCAACCCACTCGTGACGATTCTGGTCGTTACACGGTTGCTCTTCCTTTCAATCATAGTATTGAACCGCTTGGTAAAAATCGTCGGGCCGCTTATAATTGCTATTTAAATTTAGAAAGGCGTCTTTTACTCTCTCCTGAAAAGCTAAATGCTTATAATGACTTTTTGCAGGAATATTTTGATCTTGGTCACATGTCCGTTGCCGAAACCCCCTCCGATTATGTACTATCGCATCATGCAGTTTCTAAAATAACAAGTAGCACTACGAAGCTACGCGTTGTTTTCAATGGTTCTGCTACTGATTCATTAGGAATTTCTCTTAATGACAGGTTATATTCTGGCCCTAAACTACAAGGAATTCTACCCGAAAGAATATCCGCATTTCGTTGTCACAAAATTGCTGTTTGTGCGGACATCCAAAGGATGTACCGTCAGATTCTGGTTTGTTCCTCGGATCGTCAATTCCAGCACATTTTTTGGCGATCTACTTCTCAAGAAAATATTTGTGAATATGAACTCAAAACTCTCACGTATGGGTTAGCGCCCTCCGCATTTCAGGCTCAAAGAGTACTTCAGCAATTAGTAATTGACGAAGGGTAAATCTTACCCTATGGCCTCCGAAGCTATTATGCATCACACATACATGGACGATGTAATTTTTGGTGCCTGTAGTGTCACAGAAGCGAGGCAGCAACAGCATGAGCTTATTAAGCTTCTCTCTCTCGGACAATTTCATTTGCGTAAATGGTCAAGCAATGCCGTGGAATTGTTACAAGATTTTGAAAAATCGGAATTAGAAACTCTTATTACTTTCTCTGATCAAGTGAGCGGTATAAAAATATTAGGTTTAGTTTGGAATCCTTTATTAGACGTATTCACTTATAACGTAATTCCCTTTGCAGGCCAGTAGAGGAAAATCAAGGATCCGGCCACCTCATTTCCCCCAGAATCCCTCATTTCCCCACACATCTGGACCAATTTACATGTAAATTCCCATAAGGGGGAAATGAGGGAGATGAATCTCCTCCTGCTCTCTCCCTGTGGAACTTCTTCTGGAATTTTTTACCCCAACCATTTTCATTACGTCACACCCGCATTCTTTCCACCCGCGAGATAAATCTTTCTCCACATTTCCACCCACGAGATAAACCTATTTTTGTTTGGTATTAATTAACATTAGATTTTTCTCAGCTACCCGAATCTCTAAGAATTTTTTAGATTGCATCACCCCCCAGAGAGCTACCCTCATTTTAAGATTTCTTACCTGTAGCCACTTTTGAGCGTTCTTATAAATTTTTTTATACATGCGATACATTAAATTAGCTTAGAATTTTACGCAGAATTCGAATCTGCAAACAGATTTAAAATCGGACCACGCCCTGCAAAGTTATACCCCTTTAAAGTCCTGATCTTCTAAATTTTGCTCTTTGCTCTATAAGCAAACCTAACAAATAGTTTTCTTCGTCTAGCCATTGCATCTTTCGAGATAAACCTATCTTGTTTGGTATTAATTAACATTAGATTTTTCTCAGCTACCCGAATCTCTAGGAATTTTTCAGATTGCATCACCCCTAAGGGAGCTACCCCAATTTTAAGATTTCTTACCTGTAGCGACTTTTGAGCGTTCTTATAAATTTTTTATACATGCAATACATCTTGTTAGTCTAGAATTTTATGTAGAATCCGAATCTGTAAACAGATTTAAAATAGGGCCACCCCTTACCATTTTACACACACCCTCTAAATTATAAATTTCCTGCGGCTCATACATAAAAGAAAATCTAAAAACAATTCTTAAACTTTTTATTACAAACAATTTTTACTAATACAGTTTAAATTTGTAAACCACATTTCTAAATACATATTTACAATTTTTTATTCTTAACCTAGAGCTCATATCGGCTTATACTTATTAATATTTATTTCTAAATAGAGCACCTTTTCCAAAGACCAACCGAACCCGCATGTTTCAAATTCCTCTGATTTTGCTCTTATGGTTTCGCTTAAGACCTCGTACATATTTTCCAGATTACTAGAACACGTTATAACCACATTTTTGTGTTAAAGGATTTCACATCGGTAGTCTCTTCCCCCATTTTGATGTAAACGCCGTAGAGTTCGCAATAGACTTTTACTACTGTATGTTGTATTCTTTTTTCATTTATTAATCGAATAAATCGCTCTTTCTGCTTCCAAAGAAACTCGGGCACCCCATCGTCGACACTGGCGTTCTTTATGCGATAGCTAGCCATACGGTTGTTAAACGCAGTGCTAGCCATTTCTACACCATCGTCGCTAGTAGCGGTAACTGATGCATTTTATGTCTGTTGCTCCTTAAATGTGCGGCATACGTAGTTTTTTCCATTTCGAAATCGCATACTTTACACATAATTCGTGGTTGTTTCGTACAAGACCCGTTAACAGCTGGCGAAGTTGAACGTTTACGACTTAATGACATGCCGTGCTGTTTTTCCTTGTGTCGCTGTAAGTTGCCCATTCTCGTAAAAGCGAAACCGCAAGTCCCGCAGTTTAAGTACTTTGCTGCGGACGGATGTATAAGCTTAACCGTAGACGATGTTACACCACGACATTTGTTCTGGTGCCGTTTGAGAGCATTTTTCCAGGTATAGGAAGCACCGCAAGAGTTGCACTCAAAAACGTTCGCAGATACCATTTTAGTACAAAACAAAATCCGCACTATAAGACTTGACTTGTAAGCGAACTAACTTATAACTAAAGAGTTTACTCTTGCGCACCTGCTTTATGTACCCTATAGAATGCAAACCGACGGTTTCCGAAGACACCCGAACGAAGTTGAGGATTCAGCGGGGGACTAAATGAGGTCATAATCCTTGCTGCTCGTCCAATACATTTAGCGCCAATGCATGCACCTGGGTCGCATCGTCGATGGTGCGAATGCCGTTAGTAGAAACATCGGAAACGTATTCCAAGTTATACGGATCGCGTGCATATTAAAAATCCAAAAGGGTGATATAACACGCACACAAATTGTCTGCAAGTCGTGCTGTAGAAGATGCAGTGCTAAAATAACCAAAAACTTAATAAAAACACTTTAAACCATTACTAAGGAAATACCAACTTGTTGTCTACAGGATACTTACTAATAAAGCAATTTAATTTTAAATAACTTCTACGTCATATTTTAGGAAATGGTGGGCTTGAATATTTTCTAAATGAATCACCGAGCGAAAGTATATGCTTAGCAGTATTAAAATCAACCATTAATTTCCCATTTTTACGACCATAGTTAATTATAGATTAAAATTTAATTTGTTCACGTTCGAGCTTCTCGTAAACTAACATATTTTATAGCAACAATGCGCTGTATAATACATGCATACCCCTTCGCCGCGCTACTGCTATTCTTGTAATTGCTAGAAAAATCACTCTCCTTTTACTGTTAGGACCGATGCAAAGCACCATTTTTTATACTTTCTATAGCACATCGCGCACTTTTTCGTCTGATGATTAAATTTTGCTTCTGTAGGCTTTTACACTTTCGCATAGCGGTCGACCGCACGTAATGATTTCTAGAACCGGTAAGTACTTGATATCGTCCAAATAGAGAATTAGATGCTCGATGTCTGTCAACTTCCAATTCCCTCGTAAAGGTAGAAAAACTCAGTCAATCATCCATCTAACTTAAACTTCGACCCGCTCCTGTTCTGATAATTTACAAACATTTTTCAAACGACAATAGGCCGAGAATTTTTAAACCTCCGAGGAATCTTTAAGTCGTGATCAATTACACATCCGAGCTACGCGTAAACTAACATATTTTGCAGCAACTGTGCACTGTATAATACATGCATACCCTTCTCTGCGCTACTGCTATTCTTGTAGTTGCTTGAAAAGTCAGTCGCCCTTTTACGGGTAGGGCCGTTAAAAGCAGCATTCCATACTTTCTTTATAAGTGTAGCACATCGCGCACTTTTTGTCGGATAATTAAATTTTGTTTATGTAGGCCTTTACACTTTCGCTTATTTAAACATCTAATACGATCAATTAACCACTTTCGCTTATTCTAACAGGAACCACCATACATTCCGCCACACCGTTCTTTTTGATTCCAACGATCCTATGGGCTTTCGCACACTAACACCCGACGTATCTTTTCTACTATTTGTTAAACAAAAACTACCGGCATCGCTATTGTGAACGTAAGCAGATGTTTGTGGATGTGTACGAGAGTATGTAACCATATACATTAACCAGTCTAAGCTATTTTATTTAGCCCACGAAAACTATTATTTTTCTAAACCATAATTAATAATCGCCTTTATAGCTTCCACATTTTGACCATTTCCCAATGACTGGTGCTACGTACATAGAAACTTTAATTTCTTATTGGAGAGAATTCTTATTCTCCCACGCACTGCTGCGTAGTCGCATGCCTACCCCTTTTGGAGGTATATGCTCGTTATAGGTTGTAAGACCCTCGATTTTACTTAACTACAATTCGTGAGACCGCTTTAATCTTTTTAATCGTATCTTTCTCGCCTACAATACAGTCGGACTTAGCCCTACTACCAACAAATTCTAATACTGGACCCCCATTAAATACGTCTTTAATTTTCCCTACAACTTTTTGTTGACAAGTGTTATATTGTATTTATTATACGCAGGGTAGTCACTCTTTTAAGATAAATATATTTTGCTAGGTATCAACTAATATTAAATTTTTCTAGGGACCCCAAATCTGTAAATAGATTTTAAATAGGACCACCCCATACAAAGTTATGCGTTACCCAAATCACTAAATTTTGCTCATCTTTATTTAACACCATTTTTAAAACCTTTTTCGCTACCCAAGACATATGCCTTAGCCAACCATCTCCCGAGAAATCTAAAACCACCGTGTCCCGCGAACACCACGTGGAGATAACACGTATACTCTGTCAACCAGGATAGAAGCAGGAAGGATTTGGAAGGTGGGAAAAGAACTTAAAAATTATGGAATCTTAAAACTAATACATACAATAGATTTACAAAATCCATACAAATATAAACAACTATCTTATATCTTTACACCCCCATGCGTAGATTGTTGTACTATTAGGAATGATATACCTTTTGTCATCTTCCCTCGATAAACTAATTTTATGAATAAGCTGCGTAAGCAAATCGTATTTTTTTTTTACTCCGGATAGATACGCAGGCAAGTACTCGATACCATCCAAATAAAGAATTGGATGCTTGGTGAGAAACGTTAATCACCTTGGAGACGCTCATGTTTACCGTTCTAGCTACTATCGAATACTAAATTGAATACGAAAAAATTGTTCTCTTATGTATTCTACAGAGTGGGGACGTATATTGCCGAAGATAGTCGAATATGTTGTTATCCGACCTAAGCCGACAGGGATGCGCATCGACATATATCCGGATATATGCGTCTCCAAGGCGATTAACGTTTCTCAACTTCTTGGGAATAAAGTGAAACCGACAAATGAGCGGTTTGGATTATGGCTGTTGACAGAAAATATGTGCAACAATAATCTGGTAACAGATATTGGTAATATTTGTTATTTCGAAGGCGAACAGATGCTGACTGGTGGACTACACACACCAATTACAGAACCATTTTGTGATAATATAATGTTGGTTAAAATTTGCGACTTTTCTGACGCCGAGCAAACATCTGCAAGCAAAAGGATGTTTATCCTAAAAAAAGAAATTTGTGGTGCATTTAACAGCTATCTACGAAGAAAGTTTGACCGATTTGTTTCCGCTAGGCATGGTGTTAAAGCTAAGCTCCCGTTTTCTCTGGAAAGCACTAACAAGATGGGTCAGAGAGTAAAAGAAATTATCGGAAAAGAAGACCTCGAATGCATTAATAAAAAATTCCAAAATCCTATATGTGTTCCATACAAAGTGGAACTAGCAGATGCTAAGTTGGAAACTTTATTGGAGGAACTACCAGATATATTAGACGAACTCGAAAAAGATTATTTCTATCTTTTTGACATGGGTGTAACCCAAGATTTTGCGGGTATATTTAGCAAGATGGAGATGTGTAATTATTTAACTACAAACCATAACTTTTGCTATAAGGGCGAATACGAAGAAAAGTGTAATATTATAGTTGACAACGATAAAACTGTAGGAATTGATTGTTTAACATGGCTAACAACCAATGCAAGAATTAAGATATACAACAAATTTGTGTGTCAGATAACAAGTCCTGGTGTTAATAAACAACTTGGCAATCATATACTAGATTTTTACGTTGTCCAGATGTACGTTTAAGGAAACATTTGCGTCTACTTTGGCTAAAGAACATGGTATTACGCGATTGGAAGCGACAATATACAATTCTGCAATTGGAAGCTATGTCAGTGCGGAACGGGTGTATAATCCCTTAAAAGACTGTTTAACGTTATTGGAAGATAGTAAGTTATACTTCCTAAAGGCGCCAATGTACTCGGTACCACTTGCCAAAATGTGGAGTAAGCTATCGGACAAGCTACAAAATAGTTGCTGTTTAGTGTATAATAACCTGCTACAGTACGTGTATTGGGGTAATGGTAATACAAAGAAATTGACGGACTTGCAAATTAAGTTGTCCGAAAAACCAAAAGAAAGGGAAACATTGATAAAGTATATGCTTTCGGCTTTTAGTTTTAACTATTTACCCTTAAATTATTTGGAGATAGTAGAGGAGGAAGACAGCCAAGATAAAATAAAAATCTTACACAAGTGCTACATTAAAGCAGGTAGTACATATTTTACACAATCTGCAACACCATATTATACAATTCCAAAAGAAATAGTCATTTCGGAATTGGGATTGATAAATACACCTAACATTCGCCCAGAGGTTGTACGACAACGCGCAAATATTGGTAGTAAACTATATCCGTTTACGCTAAAGGAAATTGTCCCATTATGCATGCCATACGCTGTAAGTGGAAGGAAAGACAACTGGAATTAGAGGAAATGGATGCAAAAAGGCGAAAATTGGACTACATGGAAAACACTGCGACAATACGCGAACAATACAAAGATGTGTTAGACAAAGAACATCTTATTAGAGAAAATGAGGAAGAATTAAAAGATTATTTTATGTGTCGATGGACTGACTTAGATACATCCGGGTTGTACAAGCTGTATGCATTTGCGGTTAGTAAGAAAGACTCTTTTAGTTATGTAGGTGTTCTTGCAGAAAAGGATGGTACTAAATCCGTATACTTTTTAAAAAGTTATTCTAAAACGTATTTATCAAAATGGTAGATAACAAAGACGAACTAAGGAATGCGGGTTTCGTAACCTTGGCGTACACCACACGCAAAGGGGTTCCGCTAAACATTGTATATTTGCCTAGTAAAGAACCTTTCGGATCATTTAAAACCGAGGGTCTTACAACCTATAACAACCATATATTCCCAAAAGTGGTGGACATGCAACTACGCAACAGTGTGTGCATGCGCAGGAGTACTCATGGGCTGGGATGTGTCTGGGCGTACACGAGGGAAGCGGATGTTAACAGTCACCAAGCATCCAATTCTTTATTTGGATGGTATCGAGTACTTGCCTGCGTATCTATCCGGAGTAAAAAAAAATACGATTTGCTTACGCAGCTTATTCATAAAATTAGTTTATCGAGGGAAGATGACAAAAGGTATATCATTCCTAATAGTACAACAATCTACGCATGGGGGTGTAAAGATATAAGATAGTTGTTTATATTTGTATGGATTTTGTAAATCTATTGTATGTATTAGTTTTAAGATTCCATAATTTTTAAGTTCTTTTCCCACCTTCCAAATCCTTCCTGCTTCTATCCTGGTTGACAGAGTATACGTGTTATCTCCACGTGGTGTTCGCGGGACACGGTGGTTTTAGATTTCTCGGGAGATGGTTGGCTAAGGCATATGTCTTGGGTAGCGAAAAAGGTTTTAAAAATGGTGTTAAATAAAGATGAGCAAAAATTAGTGATTTGGGTAACGCATAACTTTGTATGGGGTGGTCCTATTTAAAATCTATTTACAGATTTGGGGTCCCTAGAAAAATTTAATATTAGTTGATACCTAGCAAAATATATTTATCTTAAAAGAGTGACTACCCTGCGTATAATAAATACAATATAACACTTGTCAACAAAAAAGTTGTAGGGAAAATTAAAGACGTATTTAATGGGGGTCCAGTATTAGAATTTGTTGGTAGTAGGGCTAAGTCCGACTGTATTGTAGGCGAGAAAGATACGATTAAAAAGATTAAAGCGGTCTCACGAATTGTAGTTAAGTAAAATCGAGGGTCTTACAACCTATAACGAGCATATACCTCCAAAAGGGGTAGGCATGCGACTACGCAGCAGTGCGTGGGAGAATAAGAATTCTCTCCAATAAGAAATTAAAGTTTCTATGTACGTAGCACCAGTCATTGGGAAATGGTCAAAATGTGGAAGCTATAAAGGCGATTATTAATTATGGTTTAGAAAAATAATAGTTTTCGTGGGCTAAATAAAATAGCTTAGACTGGTTAATGTATATGGTTACATACTCGTACACATCCACAAACATCTGCTTACGTTCACAATAGCGATGCCGGTAGTTTTTGTTTAACAAATAGTAGAAAAGATACGTCGGGTGTTAGTGTGCGAAAGCCCATAGGATCGTTGGAATCAAAAAGAACGGTGTGGCGGAATGTATGGTGGTTCCTGTTAGAATAAGCGAAAGTGGTTAATTGATCGTATTAGATGTTTAAATAAGCGAAAGTGTAAAGGCCTACATAAACAAAATTTAATTATCCGACAAAAAGTGCGCGATGTGCTACACTTATAAAGAAAGTATGGAATGCTGCTTTTTAACGGCCCTACCCGTAAAAAGGGCGACTGACTTTTTCAAGCAACTACAAGAATAGCAGTAGCGCAGAGAAGGGGTATGCATGTATTATACAGTGCACAGTTGCTGCAAAATATGTTAGTTTACGCGTAGCTCGGATGTGTAATTGATCACGACTTAAAGATTCCTCGGAGGTTTAAAAATTCTCGGCCTATTGTCGTTTGAAAAATGTTTGTAAATTATCAGAACAGGAGCGGGTCGAAGTTTAAGTTAGATGGATGATTGACTGAGTTTTTTCTACCTTTTACGAGGGAATTGGAAGTTGACAGACATCGAGCATCTAATTCTCTATTTGGACGATATCAAGTACTTACCGGTTCTAGAAATCATTACGTGCGGTCGACCGCTATGCGAAAGTGTAAAAGCCTACAGAAGCAAAATTTAATCATCAGACGAAAAAGTGCGCGATGTGCTATAGAAAGTATAAAAAAAAAATGGTGCCTTGCATCGGTCCTAACAGTAAAAAGGAGAGTGATTTTTTCTAGCAATTACAAGAATAGCAGTAGCGCGGCGAAGGGGTATGCATGTATTATACAGCGCATTGTTGCTATAAAATATGTTAGTTTACGAGAAGCTCAAACGTGAACAAATTAAATTTTAATCTATAATTAACTATGGTAGTAAAAATGGGAAATTAATGGTTGATTTTAATACTGCTAAGCATATACTTTCGCTCGGTGATTCATTTAGAAAATATTCAAGCCCACCATTTCCTAAAATATGACGTAGAAGTTTTTTAAAATTAAATTGCTTTATTAGTAAGTATCCTGTAGACAACAAGTTGGTATTTCCTTAGTAATGGTTTAAAGTGTTTTTATTAAGTTTTTGGTTATAGTAGCACTGCATCTTCTACAGCACGACTTGCAGACAATTTGTGTGCGTGTTATATCACCCTTTTGGATTTTTAATATGCACGCGATCCGTATAACATGGAATACGTTTCCGATGTTTCTACTAACGGCATTCGCACCATCGACGATGCGACCCAGGTGCATGCATTGGCGCTAAATGTATTGGACGAGCAGCAAGGATTATGACCTCATTTAGTCCCCCGCTGAATCCTCAACTTCGTTCGGGTGTCTTCGGAAACCTTCGGTTTGCATTCTATAGGGTACATAAAGCAGGTGCGCAAGAGTAAACTCATTAGTTATAAGTTAGTTCGCTTACAAGTCAAGTCTTATAGTGCGGATTTTGTTTTGTACTAAAATGGTATCTGCGAACGTTTTTGAGTGCAACTCTTGCGGTGCTTCCTATACCTGGAAAAATGCTCTCAAACGGCACCAGAACAAATGTCGTGGTGTAACATCGTCTACGGTTAAGCTTATACATCCGTCCGCAGCAAAGTACTTAAACTGCGGGACTTGCGGTTTCGCTTTTACGAGATTGGGCAACTTACAGCGACACAAGGAAAAACAGCACGGCATGTCATTAAGTCGTAAACGTTCAACTTCGCCAGCTGTTAACGGGTCTTGTACGAAACAACCACGAATTATGTGTAAAGTATGCGATTTCGAAATGGAAAAAACTACGTATGCCGCACATTTAAGGAGCAACAGACATAAAAATGCATCAGTTACCGCTACTAGCGACGATGGTGTAGAAATGGCTAGCACTGCGTTTAACAACCGTTTGGCTAGCTATCGCATAAAGAACGCCAGTGTCGACGATGGGGTGCCCGAGTTTCTTTGGAAGCAGAAAGAGCGATTTATTCGATTAATAAATGAAAAAAGAATACAACATACAGTAGTAAAAGTCTATTGCGAACTCTACGGCGTTTACATCAAAATGGGGGAAGAGACTACCGATGTGAAATCCTTTAACACAAAAAATGTGGTTATAACGTGTTCTAGTAATCTGGAAAATATGTACGAGGTCTTAAGCGAAACCATAAGAACAAAATCAGAGGAATTTGAAACATGCGGGTCCGGTTGGTCTTTGGAAAAGGTGCTCTATTTAGAAATAAATATTAATAAGTATAAGCCGATATGAGCTCTAGGTTAAGAATAAAAAATTGTAAATATGTATTTAGAAATGTGGTTTACAAATTTAAACTGTATTAGTAAAAATTGTTTGTAATAAAAAGTTTAAGAATTGTTTTTAGATTTTCTTTTATGTATGAGCCGCAGGAAATTTATAATTTAGAGGGTGTGTGTAAAATGGTAAGGGGTGGCCCTATTTTAAATCTGTTTACAGATTCGGATTCTACATAAAATTCTAGACTAACAAGATGTATTGCATGTATAAAAAATTTATAAGAACGCTCAAAAGTCGCTACAGGTAAGAAATCTTAAAATTGGGGTAGCTCCCTTGGGGGGTGATGATATCTGAAAAATTCCTAGAAATTCGGGTAGCTGAGAAAATTCTAATATTGATTGATACCAAGCAAGGTAGGTTTATCTCGTGGGTAGAAATGTGGAGAAAGATTTATCTCGCAGAGGGTATATGTGTAACTTTGCAGGGCGTAGTTCGATTTCAAATCTGTTTACAGATTCGAATTCTGCGTAAAATTCTAAGCTAATTTAATGTATTGCATGACTAAAAAAATTTATAAGAACGCTCAAAAGTCGCTACAAGTAAGAAATCTTAAAATTAGGGTAGCTCCCTTGGGGGTGATGCAATCTGAAAAATTCCTAGAGATTCGGGTAGCTGAGAAAAATCTAATGTTAATTAATACCAAACAAGATAGGTTTATCTCGAAAGATGCAATGGCTAGACGAAGAAAACTATTTGTTAGGTTTGCTTATAGAGCAAAGAGCAAAATTTAGAAGATCAGGACTTTAAAGGGGTATAACTTTGCAGGGCGTGATCCAATTTTAAATCTGTTTGCAGATTCGAATTCTGCGTAAAATTCTAAGCTAATTTAATGTATCGCATGTATCAAAAAATTTATAAGAACGCTCAAAAGTGGCTACAGGTAAGAAATCTTAAAATGAGGGTAGCTCCTTGGGGGATGATGCAATCTAAAAAATTCTTAGAGATTCGGGTAGCTGAGAAAAATCTAATGTTAATTAATACCAAACAAGATAGGTTTATCTCGTGGGTGGAAATGTGGAGAAAGATTTATCTCGCGGGTGGAAAGAATGCGGGTGTGACGTAATGAAAATGGTTGGGGTAAAAAATTCCACAAGGAGTTCCACAGGGAGAGAGCAGGAGGAGATTCATCTCCCTTATTTCCCCCTTATGGTAATTTACATGTAAATTGGTCCAGATGTGTGGGGAAATGAGGGATTCTGGTTGAAATGAGGTGGCCGGATCCTTGATTTTCCTCTACTCAGGCCCGTTTAATAAACGCGCCGTACTTTCTTATATGGCTCGTATATTCGACCCGTTAGGTTGGTTAACCCCGGTAATTTTTATAGTCAAACACCTGTTACAACGGCTTTGGTTACAACAATTAGGTTGGGATGATGTCCCCGACCATAATTGGTGTTCTGAATGGCAAGATTTTTGTAACCAAGTTACAATATTATCGCAGCTAAAAATTCCTCGTCTTTTGTCTCCATTCACGAGAACCTACAGATTGTTAGGATTCTGTGATGCGAGCGAAAGGGGTTACGGCGCTTGCGTCTATTTACATATAATTTGTGGTGATTCAGTGAATTGCAACCTAATTCAAGATAAGAGCAAGGTTGCTCCTCTAAAATATTTAAGTATCCCCCGCTTAGAACTTTCGGGTGCCCTTTTATTAGCGAAATTAATTCATTCAATTACTTTAAATAAATTTTCTTACCCAATTTTGGAAACGAAACTATTTTCTGATTCTCCAGTAGTACTAACCTGGCTACAGACTCCTTCATATTTGCTCAAGCCATTTGTAGGAAATCGAGTTAGCCAAATTCTGGAATATACTACTATTTCTCAGTGGCGTCATATTTGCGGGGAAAATAATCCCGCAGACGTGGCTTCAAGAGGTCGTTCTCCACTTCAACTATTGCACAACGAATTGTGGTGGCATGGTTCGTGCAATTTCAATTACGATTTTATCAACCTCAACAGCTCTTTCCTTCCTATAGGGGAAGTTCCCGAATTGAAACAAATTCTTGTCTCGCTTATTGCTACAGAACAAAATGAATTTTGTGATTTTATGGAGCGATTCTCTTGTTTATCTCATTTGTAATACAGCATGGCATATGTGAATCGGTTTATTCACAATTGTCGCCACCCCCGAGAAAAAATGTTAGACCCCATTTCCTGCGACAAATTCCGAAATGGTCTGATGACTTGTGTAAAGTTGACTCAACGTCAGTTTTTTACTTCAGAATTATTATTATATGAAAAAAATAAGAATCTTCCTCTCTCGTTTAGAAAGTTATCGCCCTTTATTGATTCCCAAGGCTTGTTTAGGGTGGGCGGTCGCTTGAAACATTCTCAGTTGCCCTATACTAGCAAGCATCCTCTATTATTGCCTAAACGGGCGAACTTATCTAAATTAATTTGCAAACATTATCACCTTTTATCGTTACATTCAGGCCCCTCTATGACACATTCTCTTATTCTCCGAACTTATTGGATTTTTGATCTGCGCTCTTTAGTTCGGCAAACTATTTACCATTGTTTGTCCTGTTTTCGATTAAACGCTAAGCCCCCTCAGCCAATAATGTCCGATCTGCCTCCTTCTCGTGTACAATTAACTCGCGCATTTGCTCACGTCGGAATTGATTTTGCTGGCCCCTTCTTAACGAAAGCTTCGTTAAATCGAAATTCTTCTAATCGAAAATCTTATCTATGTGCCTTTGTTTGCATGTGCACCAGAGCTGTGCATTTAGAGCTGGTTTCTGAAATTTCTACAAACGCCTTTATGGCATCCTTTAATCGTTTTGTTTCTCGTCGCGGCGCTCCTGATTCCATTTATTCAGACTGTGGCAAAAATTTTATTGGCTCCGCTCGCATGCTGAAGGAAGCCAGTGAATTTTGCGTCAAAATCATGAGGAAATATTTTCTGCAATGGCTGTTCTTCAAGTTAAGTGGCAATTTAACCCCCCATATGCACCTAATTTTGGTGGCATTTGGGAAGCTGGCGTAAAATCCGCAAAAGCCTTATTACTGCGAACTATCGGTCATCAGGCCCTCACATTTGAGGAGCTCACAACTATATTTGCTCGTATCGAAGCCGTGTTGAATAGCCGACCTCTAGCTTTCTACTCCTTGGACGCTACTGATAGCCCTGATTACCTAACCCTGGTCATTTTCTGATTGGGGTCCAATTCTGAATTTGCCAGAAATCACTCTTCCCGAGAGTATCAAATTACATTCACGTTGGCAACGCTTATGTCAAATCACTCAATCTTTCTGGCGCCGGTGGTCGAACGAATATTTACTCACACTCACGCAGTGGACAAAGTGGAACCGTTCCTTGGATAACGACTTGAAGGTGGGTCATATGGTTTTTCTCCTAGGAATAAATACCTCGCCTTTGTCATGGCCGCTAGGCCGTATCGAAAAGCTATTTCCCGGTCGCGACGGAGTTACTCGTGTTGTTTCAGTAAAAACGTCTCGTGGTACCTTCGTTCGTCCCGTGAATAAAATTGTTCCCCTTCCTTTAGAAAAGTAATGCTTAAATTTTCGTTAGGATATTTTTAATTTTTTTACGAGTATCGACCGAGTATCGGCGGGTTAACCGTACTCTGCGGCTAGGAGGAAATGCCTAGCTCTAATTATATTTCGTTTTTTTTTGTAAAATTTTTTCTTAATTTTAGGTGGGCGGTATGTACGCGCCATATCTGTCCCCGTTCGGGGCATTCCCTCTCTCCGCGCGAGCGGGTCCGAATGGTTCGCGCTAGTTAATGAGAGTCGGTCGTCAAGTCTCGTGATAGCCACAACTAGTAAAAATAAGTCTGCTCTCTTCTTCTAATCCGGCATTGGACTCTTCCTTTCCTGTCTTCCTCCTTTCCTTCAACCCTTGGCCAAAAACGGTAGTTACAGTGTTTAGTGCCTCTCAAGTGCCCAAGGAACTTTCAGTAAGTGTTTTTATGCCTTAGTATGATTCTACTCCTATAAACTGTTCTCACCCTCACCCCTTATTAATTACAGTCCACGCTCTATCTCGGAACCCCTTGTTTACGGCCTTTTGCACTCAAGGTGGTTCTATTTGTATCCCGTTACGGAGAACGGGTATTCGATAACACATTCAAAGAAAATTTTTGATTTGGAAATGTCGAGTAAGTGTAAAGCACACTAAACTGGTCATTTCTAAATCGAAACTACGTTATTAATAATTGCTTACGTCAAAATAACGTATTATTTGCTCATGTCAAAATCATGCTCCACGTCAAAATCGCGTGATATATCACATTATAATTATGATGTGTTAACGGCGTCTCTGGGCTGATATTCTAATTTCATTTTTCACGTAAAATAGACGTCATTTTTTAGGAGACGTTCACCGCAGTCCCGTCCATGACGTCACAAAATATCAATCTCGGCTGTTGCGTGCTTATAATTAAAAGTGATGCTTCGGTTAACTTATAAATTTTGTTTCAAACAGTTTTTATTTCAAGTATGGAATAATTAACATATAATATCAAAATTATGGAAATATGGAAAACAGTTCAGTTTGATGAGGATTATAAAATTCAGAATTTAAGCATTTTACCTATTTTGGTAGGTTAGAAAATGATAAATAAAAACTATCCATATTCACATTTATTTTTTATGTAGATAAAAGCTTGGTAAATATCTGATTTCCTATAAATATCTATTTTGTGACGTCATGGACGGGACTGCGGTGAACGTCTCCTTCATTTTTCTGGTACCAGAGACGTAACGGCTGGCCAGAAATTCACGTCATTATGACGTGTCGTTGCTATCTGAGAAACAACAGTTAACGGTAATCTGAAGTTTAACTGACAATTCATGGTTTAATCTACACCTATAATACCGACCCTAAGTAAACACTAAAGTAGAAAATTATTAGAACATGTATAGACAAGCAGTTTATGTGATTATTTTGCACCGCCAATAGTTGACCTCATAAAACATGTTTAATCTTGAAGTGATCCGTGGTGTTTCTAAGTCGTTTTCTCATTGGTTGATAATTATTTCAAATATTATAGTGAACATTTCGATATTCGAAGGTATTTGTTAGTAGCGCAGTAACCACTTGCCGGTTTCTAAACGCATTCCAAGATGTCAGAATTCGGAATAGAGGGGGCGCATGCGTATGGGTGATCAAGCTAGAGTCGACAGGTTTGAAAAGCATTTGGTCTTAAGTTTTCAAAATGGTAGGTCGAAAAAGCTTCCACTTGGCTGATTTTATTAAAAGTAATGTTTTATAAACTAATAATGTAGTTGATATTCAAGGTAATCTGATTACATCTTTGTAATCAGAGCATTGTTTTGAATGGATGGTGATATTTATTGTGAAACCGTTAGTTACTTAACCATTGAAGGGAATATTTTTATGATTACCTGTTGCTTTTTGAGATTAATGTATACAAATGCTGCCTTGCCGGTTGTTTTACTTGCAATGCTTACGTTTCTATTGCACGTTTTATGTGTAAATGACTGTTGTTTGGTTTAACAACTGACAACTAATATTTATTTATCTGAATTGTTAATTTAGTATCTAAATCAGGGTAAGACTAATATTTGTTTATTTGAAATAATGTTTATTTAGTATTTAATACCGAGTTGTATCTCCAGTGGCATTGCACCTGTTACAGAATCAATAGTAAATGTATCCTTAGTGTGATTCTACGAACAATTTGTACCAATTTGTAACAACACCATCCCTTGAATATTTTGAATCAAAATATTAGACAAGCTTGAACATGAGCAGTATTTTATTACTGTGTTATATTTGTTTTGGTTTTAAGATAGAAATTGAATTAACTATTTTTGTTTGTAATGCCACGATTTGTTTAATTTTTAAAAGGTATGTTTTAACCGATGCAATCATAATGAATGATTTTTAACGGTTGCTTACTAGATTTCATAGATTTTAACTAGCATGCATTTATATAAACATTTAACGCCTGAATATGGGCTTGTTTTTGTGCTATAAAATTTTGAGATGTTTTTGCTGCCTACATGTTTTATAATGTTTGATATTTTGTGATTCATTTGATATTTTTATTTTATGTGTAATTGTTTTATTTCAGCATATTTAACCACATATTCCACTGCATCTCGCATATCTCGGTTTAAACTTAATGATATATTTTGTTGTTTGGTAAATCCTATTATCTAGCCGATGTTCCTATATAATTAACTAGTATTTAACGTTTGTGATAATTGTTGTGATGTAATTAACTTGAACCTCTGGTATGACCAACTTTCACGTGCCTTACGCGTTTACATTAATGACTATGTTGGAGATAGTCTATTAAATAACCAGCGTCTTTTTAACTATGCGCAATCCTACCATAAGTTCATTTCAGCGATTTCATGGCGTCTTTGTCATTGCACTTGTAGTTGTGCTCTTGTAAATAATAGGAAGTCGGCTAGCATTTGTGAAATATTTTGTAACACGGGCTGGAAACTGTTAATGTATGTATGTGGCGCGTGTGATCGAGCCTTGTTGAATATTACTAACATTTTATGTCCGCACGGGGAGGAACATTGGTAGTCAAGGTGCAGGTCATCTTCTTGGTGTCCCCCCTCTTCAACTTTAGCTGGGTAGCATTGGCCTCACCGACCTCAGTACCTATCAGAAAAGACTAGCTGGTTTACACTAACGTTTCTGCAGTTGTCACCTGAGATATGCCTGGGTAACAGTTGACATCCCGTTAAATTCAATGTTGGTGATCTGGAGACTTGTGCGTTATCCGTTCTTGTCGAGATGTGCCAAATACAGTAGGAAGTGTGAGGGCAGTTTGGGGTTTTCTCTGCCGTACTCTTTCCCCAATCGCCCAGGCTGAGTACGGTACTGTTTGCTTTGAATTTCAATTCTTATTATTTTCATGCGAATTACCTATTTAGTGGTTATTCTTTTGATTAAAAGTAAGTTAGGCAAATACTGTAGTTTTATTTCAAACCTTCCCGTCTTAATGCCATCTTCCCAGTGTGAGTTTGGGCTATATTATAACAACACAACGTAGGTGTCGCCGAGTCACTGCCACTAGATGGTAGATCATTGAGCACGGTGTGCCGTTCATAGAGGGCGTTGTTCAGCCTTCAGGTCGGTTACACTACCATCTCATCTCAAATCTGACCATTTGATGCTTGTTGCACTACAAAAAAAGTAATTAACAAATACGTAGGTAGCATGGTCACATACAAAGGAACGTCCGTATGCATGCAATGTTTTTTATTATACCGCATCACAAAAAGTTAATTACGAAGACAATGCAATCACACAGTAAGGAATGTCCTTTCCCTTGCAATTTATGTAATGATTTTGTATTTTATAAAGGTGGATTACAAATCCCATATGCGGTCGCATACTAATGAACGTCAATTCGCATGCGATTTGTGAGATTACTTGCATCACAAGTACGAACTTTAAGAAACCATTTAATGTAGCATACTAAGAAATGTCAATATGCATGCAATTTGTGTAATCAGCACTTCACTTAAAAGCGATTTACTAAGATGTATGCAATCGCCTGCTGACAAACGTCCATGGGAATGCAATTTGTGTAATTATACCACATAGTAAGAGTCATTTAAGAGGCGTATGCAGTCGCACACTAACGAGCGTGCATTTGTGTACAATTTGTGTGATTGTCACATCACAAAATAATTATTTACAAAAGCAAATGCAGTCACACACTAGCGAACGTCCATTCGCATGCAATTTGTGTGCCTATTCCGCCCTTGGAAAACATGATTTACAAAGGCATATTCGGTCGCACACTAACGAGCGTCCATTCGTATGCAATTTGTGTGATTATGCTGTATCACGAAAAAGTAATTTACGAGAATATATTCAGTCGCACACTAACGAACGTCCTTTCCATTGCAATTTATATATTTATTTGGCATCTTGTAAAAGTAGGTTAAAAATTTATGTACGGTCCCATCCTAACGAACGTCCAATCGTCTGCGATTTGTGTGATTACGCTGAAACACAAATATGAACTCTAAAAAACCATTTGCGCTTGCATACCAAGAAAGGTCCATTTGCATGCAATCTGTGTCTTCACACTACATCGCTTAAAAGTGATTTGCTAAGACGTATGCAGTCGCATACTAACGAACGTCTATTTATATGCAGTTTGTGTAGTTATATCGCAGTACAAAAAAGTCATTTAAAAAGGCATATGCAGTTGCATACTAACGAACGTCCGTTTGCTTGCCATTTGTGTGGCTATACCTCATCACAAAAAAGTAATTTACAAAAGCATATGCAGTCTCACACTAACGAACGTCTATTTGTATGTAATTTGTGTGATTATACCGCGTCACGAAAAAGTAGTTTAGAAAGACATATGCATTCACATACCAACGAACGTCCACTCCCAAGCAATTTGTGTGCTTATTTCACATTTCGAAAACATGATTTACAAAGACATATTCGATCGCATACTAACGAACGTCTCTCGGCATGTAATATATGTGATTATGCTGCATAAAAAAAAAGGAGTTTACAAGGGCATATTATGCAGTCACATACTAATGAACGTCTATTTTCGTGCAACTTATATGCTTATTCCGCATTTCGAAAATATAATTTACAAAGACATATTCGGTCGCATACTAACAAACGTCCATTTGCATGTAATTTATGTGATTATGCTACAACACAAAAATCTGTTTACGAGTACATATACAGTCGCACAGTAAGGAACGTCCATTCCCTTGTACTTTATGTAAGTAAGTTAAAGATTCATATGCGGTCCCATACTAATGAACGTCCATGTGCATGCGATTAGTGTGATTATTGTGCATCACAGATACGAACTAGAAAGCCATTTGTTCTCACATATTTAGAAACGTCTATTGGCGTGTCATTTGTGTGATTATTCTGCAATACCAAAAAGTGATTTATAAAGACGTGTGTAGTCGGATATTAACGTAGGTCCATTTTCATTCAATTTGTGTAATTATACCTCGTCATAAAAAAAAAATTGACATTTGAGGTTCCTAGGGACAGTCGTGGTTTGGGACAAGGATATTTTTAAAACTAAATTGTAGAGCGCCATCTAAGTTGTCGCAGACAAATTGGAATTGTCAACTTGAAATCGAAATAAGTTTCCTGTAACACTGACAATTATTTCTAAAACCTATAAGTTTTGATAGCCCGTCTCTGTGCTAAAGTTGAGAGGCGCGAATCGATCGCTTTTTTTCAGGATTTGCGTCCGAGTGGTTCCAAGTTGGGCGCGCGGGGGATCGTGGTCCGGTGGAGAATTTTTGCGTGCGTTATAGGCCGGTTTTTTTATCGGGGGAAGCCGATAACTAAGGGAGAAATAAGGGTTTTCCTGGAAAAGATTAATCTGCGGCGACGTATTCGCTAATGTGTTAAAAAAGCTTGGATCCCTCGAAAATTTACGATCTCAAAACCCGAACGAGCCGTGCGACGAGGTCGACAACAGATCCTTTACCGTTAGTTCGAGAGAGAAGGAAGAATGAGTTGATTTCCAAAATTCATATTCGCACGCTTAAAAATATCTAATATATACCAAATAACACAATTCGTATCCTAGAACCTGAATAATTAACGAGTTGCGAGCAGAAACTATGAAATTTTATTAAAACACTTACTAAAACTTTGCAACATTTATTCGACAAATGTCAAAAACAAGTAACGAGCACCGCCGTAAAAGTATGAGCGTGTATCTTTAAAATCTAAAGTAACACGTTTTTTTTCAAAATTTTTAAATTTAAACTTATAATTCATCTAATATGCTCTATTAGTGCCGAAATCTGATTAATATTATACGAAGCATCGCTTTTTCATATACACGGGCTATTTATTTCAGAAATAATTAATTATTACTTTTGGCGTTTCTTTACGATGATATCCGAGCAATTACAATACACCGTGATTTGCGCAGAAATCGGTGTATTTCGTGTGTGTCACGTTAAAATGCAGGTATACTACTGACAGATTTCCAAAAAGTGCCACCTCGATAGCGTAGTGCTAGGATGTCTGGTTAACAAGTTCGATACCGTAAGGCTAACAGCTACGACCTACTGTAAAGCGCTCTGCGAATTATCAAGTTATAATTTGTATATTAGTTGAAAATATAGAATAGTTACTGTGATTATAGCTGTATAAACGTGGGCTACATCAACTGTGATAAAAGTTCCATTGGGGTAGGGTACTAGAGAAAAAGGACTCGCATTAATTTAATTTAAATTTAAATTGGACATATGTCAAATTGGACATATGTCAACCTTGACAAATGACCAAAATGAAGACTGTGCATCAAACTCTGAACTACAAATAAGTCAAAAAGATGTATCAATGAATAATGGTGCAACTGATATGAATAAGAATAGGAAAAGAGGAAAATATAATAAATACATTAATCAAGCACTGCTAAAAGGGCCAACTAAACACTTGCCAAACAAACCAGAAATGACGCAGCTTAACGTGCAAACTACCGATAGTATAACTAATAGAAAAACAGTATACAGATACTTATATACTAGTAAAAACAGAAACCGGAAGTAACAAAAGGCGCAAGCCCAATCACGAAGAAAACTCTGTAAAAACAAGCAATAAATTCGAAGTTCTTTCAGATATCGATGAAAATGAATGAGAAATTGAGGATGCGGATAGCAGTACTATGGAGTTTGATGAAGCAGAATACGAGAAAACTAAAAAGCGAGAAAGTAGAATAACGCCACCACCACCACCAATCGTTATACACGGTAAGTCCGTACATCACAAGAACTTTATAACTAGCATGAACTCACAAATAAAAAACTGATACCACGTCAAATACAGTAGGGAAAGAACCAACGTTTTTATACATGACAAACAAAAACATCAAATTTTAAAAGAACAGTTTGCAGAAGAAAGCGTTGCATTCCATACATACACGGTCTAAACGGAGAAAACGCATGCGTTCGTATTAAGAGGGCTAGACATTGATCCTACCGTTGAATAATTGAAACAAGTGTTAAGAGACAAATACAAAATACCAATGCAAAGCATCTACAGAATGCGTACCACCTACAGGCCACTCTTGTTAGTGTAACCACAAGTTGCTTGGTTAGACTCCAAGAGCTACAAAATAAAGTGAAATTTATAATGCATACAAAAATAACATGGGAGCGTCATGTAAATAATAAAAAAATTATACAGTGTCACCGGTGCCAGGAATGGTTTCATGCAACCACAAACTGCCGGGCCCTTCCTAAATGTCTTAAGTGTGCAGCTCCTCATTTAACTAAAGATTGTGACAAACCAATAACCACGCCGCCCAAGTGCACTAATTGTAGTGGGCCCCGCCCAGCAAATAGTGTTGAATGTTCTGTATACATCAACAAAATATAGCAAATAGGAACAAAAGGAATAACAGTAAAAGCGACCACTCCCAGTCAAAAGTATAACATTAAAAGTGAAAAAGACTATCCAAAATTGAAATACACAGATCCAAAGCAAATTTGCATTGTACGATTGGTCAAATAAAACCACTAACACAAATACCAAAGAGATCAACGCCTGTTTATTAATTTTAAAAAAAGAAAATTTATTACTCCACGAATTATCATGCACAAGTATCTCAATATATCTCCGGTACATTCATTACACGTGAATTAAACTAAAGCAATCAGCTGATTCCGATATCTTTGACAGAACAGGATTATGAACTAAATTATATACACAGAACATATTCAAATAGTAGAATTCAATCTTTTCCCTTATACAACATAGAACATTTGCGATATATAGAAAGCTCGAATAACATTATATCCAATTAAATATCCGCTTTAAAAGGATACATATACTCGATAACTTTCACTTTATAAAACATCAAAAGTCAAGAATAAAAAACCATTGAGAAAAAACCTATGCATTTTAAACTTCGATATTCATATTCACAAATACAGATACATCTTTAGTTAGCCACTAACAAAGCCTCTACGCACGGAAAAGCTAAACGTAATTGCCTCTTTTGTTTACAAACTCAAGAATATGTAAATCACTTTTAAACTTGCTTCAACATGCTACTCAGGAAATTGTTTACATTTCAATTTATACTTAATCCGACGGCTACTTAAAGGGTGCGTTCACAAACATGACTTCAAATGTTATACACAGCTGATGTAACATCCTGCAATTGTGCTTACTCCATTACTTATTTCACAATTACTGTTCAAAAAAATATCTAATTTAAATTCTTTACAATGCTAAAACACTCTTCAAATGGTATGTTTGTAAATTATTTATAAGCTTTACTTCGATTGCTTACATAGCCTATAACTTTCGTTTTTGCACTTAAAAACGCATGCAACTGTTCTAAAACGTTCTACAACATTCATTTTTGTTTTGCATTTTTTCTGAATTGTTTTAAACATTCTAAACTGTTCTACTACGTTTGAAACTGTTCCACTACGTTCCAAACTGTTATACTACGTTCCAAATTTTCTAGGTTTTAACGGAATTTTCTAAATTTTGACGGAATTTGCAGATTTTGACGGAATTTTCTGGATTTTGCCGGAATTTTCTAGATGTTGACGGAATTTCTAGGTTTCGGCGGAGTTTTCTAGATTGTGGCGGAGTTTTCTAGATTTTGACGGAGTTTTCTAGATTTCGACGGATCTTTCTAGATTTTGACGGAGTTTTCTAGAATTTGGTGGAATTTTCTTGATTTTGAGGAAATTTTCTAGGTCTTATAGGCTTTTGTGGCAATTTTCTATGCTTTTTGGCATTTTATGCAAATTTTCTAATCTTTTATGGCAATCCTTTATGACAATCTTTTAGGCAAATCTTTTATGGCAATTTTTTGTGACAATCTTTTATCGCAATCTTTTAGGGCAATCCTTTATGACGATCTTCTAGGCTTTTACGGAAATTTTCTATGATTTTATGGAATTTTCTATGCTTTTATGGCAGTTTTCTAAGCTTTTATGACAATTCTAAAAGCCTTTATGGCAACTTTCTCGGCTTCTGTTGCAATCTTCTAGGGTTTTACGGCAATTTTCAAGGCTTCTACGGCAATATTCTAGGCTTTTACGGCGATTTTCTAGGTTTTACGGCGGTTTTCTAGCCTTTTACGGTGATTTTCTAGGCTTTTGCAAAGATTTTCTAAGCTCTTATGGCATTTTTCTTGGTTTTTACAAAGATTTTCTAGGCTTTTACGGCAATTTTCTAAGCTTTTACGGAGATTTTTAAGTCTTTTGCGAAAATTTTTAGGCGTTTACGGCAATTTTCTGGGCTTTTACGGAGATTTTCTAGGCTTTTGCGGAAATTTTCTAGGCTTTTACGGAGATTTTCTAGGCTTTTACGAAGGTTTTCTAGGCTTTTACGAAGGTTTTCTAGGCTTTTACGAAGTTTTTCTAGGCTTTTATGAAGGTTTTCTAGGGTTTCACGAAGGTTTTCTAGGCTTTTACGAAGATTTTCTAGGCTTTTTACGAAGATTTTCTAGGCTTTTACGAAGATTTTCTAGGCTTCTCCAAAGGTTTTTCCATAAAATCAACAAACATGCAAAACTTGATTATACCGAAATTCTGGCTGATTGTAACCAAAATTTAAATGTCTTCATTAAGGACATTTAGCTCTTCGTTAGGGACATTTAGCTCTTCAAAGAATTATGTCCATCTCCCATTTTAAGGGCCATTGTCAATAACATCAAATTTTGATAGCGGAAATACGTGCTAAAGTTGAGAGGGCTGGGCGCAGAGAGTGTGGGGCGCTCAAAGTAGTACCGAAGGTACTACAAGGCGTTTCTAGTCTTGAAAATAAAACAATTCTTGTAAAAATATTCTTCGCATATATTTTTTTTAATTTAAAAAATGTCAATATCGGGTTTTTTGCTCAAAAAAGGTATCTGCAAACTTGTAAACTCTTTAATATAAAAGCAATCAACGTCAATACCACTTAACGGGGAAAATTTTTGCAATTAATATTTAATATCAACATTTAAAACGCCTTCAAACTTAGATCATTTACTAAAATAGATTGTGAAAATGTACATAATATGACTTTGGTCCTGGATGTATGGGATGAATGAGGTGATATAGATATGTTAATTATAGGGAAGGACCAATTGCTTTTTTGTAGCAATATCGATGGCAGTGTAGCGGTTATGTAATAAATAAAGCAACTACAACAAACTACTTAATAAAGGGTATAAATACCTTAAAGCCTGTGCCGCTCGGGGCAATAAAAGTCACACACAAAAGGGTTAGCGGACAACCAAGAAACACGCACGTTCGGGTGATGGTGTCGCTTCCAAAAGCTCTCATACAACCGTCTTTTGTAACGGTTCGAGTACGACTGTCTTCACGCACTTTCACTGCCGGTATAAATGTTTTACTAAAACTGTAGGATACCCGCACTAATAGTATTTATTGTCACCAATACCAATAAATGTTCGATGATGACGTAACAGGTCCTTTTAGAACCAAACTACACGTACAATCGCACCAAGTGTAGGAATCCAAATAAAAAGCAATTTTACTGTGTTTATATTTTTGTTGCTTGAATATGCATATCCTTGCTTTTAAAATTTTTAAGGATTTGAATGGGAACTTTTGTTCGCTCGACCATAATTCTCAGATTTTTAAATGGTTTGAAGCAGGGACGCTTCCGTTTTTTGGAATATCGGTTTTGAAGAATTAAATTCTTTATTCAAATTCAAGATACATGAACTGAATATAACAATAAATAATACGTGAACCTGTTGAGCAGATATTTTAAAACGTTCCCAAACCCTTTTAATGCAAAACCTATTCTGAGATGCACTAATGTTCATACAACTTTATTTTTATCAAATAATATGTTCCTGCTAGTTCTTTTAGTCTTTTTTAAATGGTTTGCGTTTCTAAAGTTTTTATTTTATCTTTACATAAGTATGTGTATAAAGTAATGAAAACTTCTAAAGAAATGCCGCAAGATCCATAATGTATGACTCAACTCCGCCAATTTAGTATCTATTATATTTACAATAACTTGATGGCATATTGAACGTCGATAAGTTGCATACAATTATCTTCTTTAATCTAGTTTGTTCACATTAGACGTAGAAGGTTCTTGATTCTACAGGAACATCAGCGGTGTCGGAGGTTGCGGGTGAACATGCCACCTCAATTAATACTAAAGTTTCTTGTCTTTTGAGACATTTTGATTGCAAACAAATAACCACCCATAAACTGTGAGAAACTTACTTTGTGATGTGGAATTGGAGTGTTCTTCAGTTGCTTCTTTGTCACCTACAAAAAGTTCTATACACATATATGTGACTAATGAGACATTGTTTGCAGTAAATCCACTATCATGCATGCTCCCACTTTTTAAATTTCATAGTGTTTCCATTTTGTTTTGGAAACAAAATAAACTCCACATCTTTCATATACTCTTTATGTCTATACGTTGAATCATTATTGCCTTTCCGATTGCACATCTCATTCTAAAATTAATTCGAAATTTTCTAATTCTCTTTCTTATTCTTTGTACCCAATAGCCAGATGCAGTAATTTTTTTCTTAACCCTCCTCCCGAGTCTTTACGTTCGAACGAGTCCTCGGTTAGGTTACTGTTAGAAATAAATATTATTATAAAAAAACACACAACACAAATCACTTAACACGCATATCAGAACAGTCTGCAATAGTTTTAGCAACAAAAAAAACAAGACTGTTCTGATATGCGTGTTAAGTGATTTGTGTTTTTTAATAATAATATCTATTTCTAATAGTAACCGCCTATCGCGGGACTCGTTCAAACGTAAAGACTCGGGAAGTTGGTTAAGAAAAAAATTACTGCTAGATGGTATTGGTGTTTGCTGTACAGATAGTTACCTATTTTGTCGTAGACGCTACGATCGATTTTCTAATAAGCTTAGAGCATTGCCAAGTCAGGTGCAGAGTTCTAAACATCTATGTAGTTACCAAACAAAGTATAAGGATTTATTCACATCATAAAAGAACCTATTTAAAAATATCTTATTGTATTTTTACAGGAATTTTTGCAATTTGCATAAATTGAGTCGGTAACGGAATGTCACCTATGAATGTAGTTAATCTGTTTCTCAGACAATTTGATAGCTATATATGCAATGTGCGTGATTATCCACATCAAGGAATGGGATATGCAGAATCCTATATATTTCGTTATCAACGAAATACCATCCGCAGAAGTAGTTTTTACCATTAATTGCGGGTTACATCACAAACAAGGATTTCATATATATTGTTGTGTTAGCTTATAAGAATCGTGCCTCACGATTGTGCGTCGTAAATTGCCGTGTAACTTCGCTCTAGCTCAGTACTTTCTCAAAAAAAAAACATTCGAGAATTTATTAATTTACCTAAAATCGTCAAATATTTCACAATAGGAGAATTTTCAAAAAAAAAATTCTTACCCAGATTCCTGCTCCATCACTTTAATTGATTTCTTCAACAGCTCCCCGGCCTAGCTCAGTTGGGCCTCCTCTTGGATACCTAGATTTACTATCATACTCTTTACCGTTCACGCACACTCTCAATAAAACCACAAAATAATACAACAATCATACAATATTTCTATTTACAAATAAAAATTCAAGATTATTTACATTTCGGTGCTCAAGTTACACCTCAATAAATTATGTCTTTGTAAAGTCCAGGAATTTAAATTAAAATATCAAACACATTGAAAGTAACAGGAGTAAATGGGCCCTGAATAATACCTTATTTTTATTTTTTATTTTTAATTATTTCTATAGAGTATGGTGAGCTCATGATAACCCAGTTTATTTTATTAATGTATGCTTTTTACTTGGAATACTCTTACTACAAACACAAAAAAACCCATGTACTCTTAACAAGAAAATTTTAAATTCATGAGGAACGTTAATAAGCTTTATATACACCTTTAGATTTATATTCAACTACCTTCATAACAGTTAGTTATACGTATTACTTTCAATACACAAAATAATGCAAAATACCATTAAATTTCACTCTCACACATCACAATAATTTTCATAGTTTATACAAAAACAGCAAATTCAAATGCGTTACCTGGAATTTCTTGGACATCCCTACTCCGTTGACAATGAAGTTAAGTTTCTGCACCCTCGCTCTCGTGGTTCTGCTCTGCTTGCCGCCTCCAGCTATTTATGGATGAACACCATCTAAGTTGTGCTGCATGCTATTCATTCAAGATCCATCCAAATCCAAATCCAAATATATTACTTTTTTTTTATTGTTACAGAATTTATTTTACGTTCCTTTACTTTACTTTACTTCACGAGCTTGTTAAAATATCTGTTGCACCTCAGTAAAAATTACACTCGCCACTATCCGCGTTTCAAACTATGAGGCCAACAATCTAACACTGTACTATTTAATTTAAAAATTTTAAATACTTACAAACCTAATTTCCTTACATCAGACCGGCCAGGTATTACTAAAAAAGAAAGAAAACCTAACCAAACAAATTAAATCAAAAAATAATTCTACCACACCATTGTTCAACTTCCAATATTGATGTATATGACATTCTATATCCCACTTCTGGAAGGCCCCTTAATAACAATACTTAGAAAACAGTTCAATACCAACTTTCTGGTTTCATCATTCAGTTGTTCACTAAAAATATTTTAAAATTAATACACATTGATTTTGTAATTTTTCAGAATGTTCAAATTCAATTTCTCGATAGTATTATTTTTATATACAACCAAAACTGATTTCGTCGCTAATTCATAGTCCAATTAAACAATTATACTCCCGTTCTGTTAATTTCTTGCTACATAAACAGGAACTTTTTACAACTTCTATTTGAATCTACATGTTGTTACGTTATATCGTACGGACGTGGAAGAGAGCAACAAAAGCAAGGTAAGTAGTCCGCATCGATTACCACAACAAATAAAGTAAATGAGGAATGCTGTGCTAACTAACCAGCCTTAGATTGGGAGGAGGGGAGAATTTGTAATCAAAAAGAGGAACACCCAAAACCGATTCGCCCCGCTGAAATAAAAACATTAATGATTAGTGAATAACAGGTAAATAAAATAAATAAACGCGGCGCGTTTACTGTTATAACCCTATAATTCCATTCAATACGATGAATAAATAGCATCAATATTAACAAAAAAAATTACATAACTAAGAACGCACAGTAATGCTACAATGGCGTTCTTTATTAAACAAAACAAATAAATATAAAATAAGTAATTCTGTACGTCCGTTACAGTAAGTTGTAGTGACGCAATAACATTTAAGCACACAAGTAAATTCAATCTGTAACGAATCAAATAGAGACCTATAGTACAAATATATATCCTCCAGGACACTAACAATATATTTAAATATTTTTGAACTTATTATGAAACCTCCATAAAACATTCACCTATATGTTTGAAATGAAACAGTTTATAGAAATTTTATGTTAATAATAATAATAATTAAATATAATTGACCTAATTGTAAAAGCCATATTAAAAGTAAGCATGCAGACCTCCGTATTACCATTAAATATCACCTGCAATTCTTGTTCCGGTACATAACACAATTAAATAAGAAATATCCGAATCTGCACGTGTACCAAATCGTACGTATAGAATATTGGCTTTAACAAAGAACCCAGTGTATCGACGCATGGATGGACCTTTATACTGATACACCCGATATAAATCTTAGTGGCTCACTGTTACAAATAACCAGTGTGATGTATCCAATGAATAACATAGGCAACAATTGACTACTTTGGCTATGGCTTCAAAAAGTTAAAGATACGATCGTTGCATGTTGCATTGGTTAAACATAGAATATCAACTATACGTGAGTAAGAAGTATCCAAAACAGGCTGTTTATGGTAAAGACAAATCATTAACACTAGGACTATGAATTAGTAAGGGTCCATTGACAACTTTTAATACAGCCTAAACATCAAAACCAAACGTAACAGAAAAGGAGATGTACAATGTAGACACACAATTTTTATCAAGAGCAAAACTTAGACTAAACCAGCTGAAAGTAGAGTTCATATTAGTCACTCAAACTTAACCGCCTCTTACCAATTTCCCTAAAAAAACTGAAAACGACGAAGGCTTAAAAATTGCTGGTTTCCGTTCAAGAAACTTGCACATTCGGGAACGTCGTATAGAGCGGAATGTGAAATCTGGGTTTAAAAATAAATTACTTCAATACCAAAAATAACCTATCAAAATTTCAGGGAAATACATTAAAACACTTTAATAACGCTAATAAATGATATCTATTTGACATTCAAGGATATATTAGAACCAAATTGATAACAAGAAAAAAAGAATTATGTCTCTTATCTGCTTAAATTAAATTATTAAAATACAGGAAATTACCATCTATCTAGTAACATTCAGGACGGCCCTAATTAATAAATATTACATGTGTAGATATTGAATAAGAATACAGACAAGGACGGGCAAAGTTGGTTGCCTATCTTCGGAATTGAAATTATTGGAGTGTTGCAAATATAAATTTAAATAATTGGGAACTGAATGGCTTTTAATGTAATGAGGCAATAAATTTCTAAGTATGAAATAGGACTTAACGATATACTTAACTACGTACCATAAACAATGAGCTCAACTTTACTCAGTTAATTATCAGTTCATCTTTAAAATTTAAGCATGTCCATGAACACCAATTCTCAATATTTTTCCAGCTAACAACAGTTCCCTTAACACAAAGCAAACTCGACTTATTTAAGTTATACCCGCAGACAAAAGATCTCTTTTAACTCGGTACACAAGATTTTTAAGATCCTCACAAACGGGCCAACATTCATTTTTTATACCTGCAAGAAAGTTGCAATAAAGCTCACGCGTCGTTTAATTTTTCCTTTCTGAGAAGCCTACGTTACATCTTTAAGCTATGTTTCTATCACTAACCTTCACCTTGTCTTTATTCCGACCCACGCGCTTATCAGAATCCACGAATTATGAGAAAATCCTTTTTGCACTTGACTGCAGCTAAGGTTCTCACAACGCGTCCCCCCTTTTACGTATTACATGCTCGTATTACTACAATACGACCTCTCTAAATAACTATTTGAACTTCCTTCCTAAATTGAACTTCTAACTTGTCAAACTCAGTTGTAATATCGCAGTGCTTCTTTCTACAAATTTCGATCCCTAAATGTACCATATTTTATATATACCGAATAAACGGTTGTAATAACATCTACTACGGAAGTCACGAACTTATGTTGATGTAATTTTATTTAACGCCTAGTAATGTTTAAGATATGGTTTTGAATTTTAGAGGTTTTGCGTTTATCACGCATTAATTTATTTTGCCAACGTAGACTCTATGGTTTTATTTATTGAATGACGCCAGTTACATATCCCCTATACTAATATGTATTAAAAATTAAATGTAATAATTATTTTATAGAAATAGAATGATACATTGTATTAATGGAATATAAATGTAAAAAGCGTCGACCGAGTTCATACTAGGGATAGAATAGGAGACAATCATTTTGTAACACAAGCACAAGTTGATGCAATGCTATAAGGAACATTGAACTGCTACCAAATAGACTTATTTATAATAAACACAATAAAAACAATAATAAAGACAAGAAACAGAATAAGAAACGATTTTGCAGTTTCCCACAAGAAAGATCTGAGAACAGAGGTTTCATGTTAAATGCAGGAAGCTCTTCTAGTCAGTTAGTCTTCGAATCTCATAATTTTCACATTATAAGAGTTTAAGCTATTCACAATTAATTATTAATTACTGAAGATAGTAACTTGAAATAATTCAATTCAGTTTATTGTACTTAAAAAATATGTGTACAAGTTGTTTGTGAATAAAACAAGGTGGGGTAGGTTGAAATAATTGAATTAATATTGATGGTCGTATTTCTTGAATAGAGCTTTTAAAAAAAAACGCTTCCAAGGACCCAAAACCTTTCTCGCTCCGCGTTTTATTTTAGTGGTAATTTTTAGTATCAGACATTTAGCATTCGTGTATTACATATGTGTCGTTTGGTTTCAAAACCAGCTACATCCATTTTGTTCCAAAAATTAAGTAAGTCCATAATCTGAGAGTTTGAACAGTTACTCATGTCCATATGACATTGTTTCGAATCAAAATGGACTACATCCCATATAGAATTCAATGCAAAGTTGGTGGTTAGTTGCAAAACCAGCTACATGACAAAATTCGTTTCAAAAGCAACTACATCCACCAATCCGCGCATGCGTGCAGCTGCATCAGCTGTTGCCATCAATTCACGCTTCAGTTCGCGCTATGAAACATTGAGGTTATGACAACATTGTGTTGATTAATGCTTTCTAATCCAGTTATTTAAGATTTATCTTGAGTTTCCTGTGATATTTTCAAGTTTTTCACAATAAATGGAGTGTTTTGCATCTATAAATCGCGAGCATGCACGGAAAAGACAACGTGATGAACAAACCTGGCAAAGAGCTCGAATGAAGAACCAAAGGTAGGGTTACGATTTACAATATTACAGTATTATAATAATAGTTATGATTTCATAGTAGTAACCTCCTTTCTCTTATGCAAAGTTATTTATTTTAGGTAGGTAGGATAAGTAGGTAGGATATATTATTTTAGGTAGATAATTATTAGAACTGGCCCTATTATAGTCGCTCAGGTCTGGTCATATTTTGATTTCAGATATGGCCCTCCTGGACGACCAATCAAAATAACCTGCAAGCATGAAAAGAAAGGAAAAGTTTATCGTTGCTCTGAAATAACCTTTGCTGATCAGACCAAATTCCATGAAAAATTCTACGACCCTGGAAAAGCCAATGATTTGAAAAGTAGGCAAGACTGTTACATTTTAAAATATACGGAGACAAGTGTACCCAAAAGAAGTCGAATCTGTAATGATGAAAGGGGTGAAAAGTCCATGAATGTTAAATATTTTATATTGAAGGGTTCAACAAAAAAATAGAGTTCAGGTTTGCCAAAAGGCATTTGTTGATACTTTGAGAATTACAAAAAAATCGCGTCAAAGGAGTTGTTAAAAGGCATTTTACTAGTGGCATTATGCCAAAGGAATCTAGGGGTGGTGACAGGAAGGAAAAAGCCTATGAGAACAAGAAAAAATGTTATTGAATTTATAAAGAAGTTGAAATTATTAGAGAATCACTACTGCAGAAGCAAAACGGCCAGTAGGAAGTACCTTCCATCGAGCTTAAATATAAAAAGGCTGTGGCGTCTTCACAATGCAGAAACAATCGATGAGACCCTCAAAGTTAAAGAGTCATATTTCAGGCATATATTTAGAACATACTTTAATATTGGTTTCGGGAGCCCTAGAACCGATGAATGTTCAACTTGCATTGCTTTCAGTGAGCAAATAAAACACTGCAATGATCCAGATGTAAAAATGATTTAATGGCTAAACAGAGGTGCCACAAATTGAAAGCAAAAGCTTTTACTCACGCCTTAAAGAAAAACGTGATGATCTGATGACAGTATCGTTTGATTGTCAAAAACCAGATATTGCCTAAGGTTCCTGACCAGAGTGCTTATTACTCGAGGCAGTTGTACAAATTCAATTTCACTATAGTAGTTGGAAGTTCAACAGATAAGCAAACAAAAGAAAACTGTTTTATTTACGAATATGATGAAACACAGCAAAAGAAAGGCTCCAATGAAATAAGCTCAGCTCTCTACCATTTTTTGAATAATTTTAACATTCCCAACAATGTAAAAGTCCTTCGTCTTGTGTCTGATGGATGTCCAGGACAAAATAAAAACACGTCAATGATGGGAATGTTGAGCTACTGGTTGTTAAATAATGCACCAGTTAGTGTAGAGAAGATTGAATTTGTGTTCCCAGTTGTTGGACATTCCTATTTGCCTCCAGACCGAGTGTTTGCACGTATTGAGAAGGTGATTCGTAAAGAAAGTGTTATTATTAAACCAGAAGAATATACAGAAATTTTTCTCAATTTGGCACAGTTCGTTCACTGGCAGGATTAGTGTATGACTGGAAACAGAGATGCTTGGAAATATTCAAACCCCTAGAAACTGGCATTTTCAGTTTAATATGAGTAAAGATTCAGTTTCAAGGTAAATTCTAAACGCAGTAATATACTCATCAAGGAGAACCTAACTATAGACTTGACCTAGGAAAGTATCAACGTGTCACACTAAGAGGAGAAAATGTATCAAAATGCTTCACCCTGATTTAATTCCACCAGGGTAAGACTACCAGCTCTTAAAATTCGGGATGTCATGAACTTGTTAATGAAACATTTTGGTGAGGGATGGCAGAATCTAGACAACCTGCAATTCTATCGGAATGTTCTTCAGTCCAACGAAGAAGAAGCCCAAGAAGAGGAAGAAACCGAAGAAAGAGACTGCAATGAAAATTTTGAAGAAATTTCAGACTTGAGTGTATAGGCCAAAGAGGTGTCATTAGTAGGCTCAATACAATGCCAAAAATAATAATTTTGTAATTTTTCATTCAGATAATTAATCTAATAAACTTCTTATTAAAGTAATAAATGTCTGATTATTTTTTGTACCCACCTCATCACTAAATTTAGATGCAAAACCAGCTACATCCAATAGTTAGTTGCAAAAGTAGCTACATCCAAATTGATTTATTTTTTTGTAAGGTGGCCATTGATCAAAAGGCCTTGATATTATGCTCATGGACAAAGCCAACTATCTATCACATATAGAAAAAAAATTGATCAAAAATTTTAAATGGTCTAGAAAATAACAGTTTTTTTGGTTTTCCCAAAAGAAAAGTTTTTGTGATGTAGCTGGTTTTGAAACCAAACGACTAATATCTCCATGTATTTGTTAATGAATAATACACTGTAATTTTATGAAATTTTTTATTTTAGCGGTTTATGTTTATGCGGCTTTTGCTGCTACTGAAGAAATTTTAAATTTTTTTCTAAAATTCGCAGTTTGGCCTTTCCAGATGTTTTGAAATCACAAATCATACATGAAAATATTTATCACCAGTATGTGTTGTTACATAGATCTCTAATTTCCACATTTCAGAGGATTTGTAATTACAAACCTTACATGAATATGGCTTATAATCAGTATGTGTTCTTATATGGCCTTATAGATTGCTGATTTGAAATGCTTTAAAATTACAAATCACACATGAATATGGTTTATAACCGGTAAGTGTTCTCATATGTATTTCTATACTGCTCAATCGGACGCTTTGTAATTATAAAGCGTACATGAAAATGGTTTATCGCCGGTATGTGTTTTCATATGACGTTTTAGACTGCTCATATCCGATGCGTTATAACTGCAAAGCATACATGAAAATGGTCTATCACCGGTATGTGTTCTCATATACATTTTCAGTTTGCCCTTTACAGGTGTTTTGAAATCGCAAAACGTACAGGATTATGGTTTATCACCAGTATGTGTTATAATATGGTTCTCTAATTTCCCCATTTCAGATGCTTTGTAATTACAAACCGTACATGTATATGACTTATAACCAGTGTGTTCTCATATTGCTATTTAGATTGCTGATATCATATGCTTTATAATATCAAATCCATATGAATATGGTTCATAACCGGTATGTGTTCTCATATGTCCTTCTATACTGCTCATTTAAGACGCTTTGTAATTACAAAGCGTGCATATATATATATATATATATATATATATATATATATTGCTGTGATAAGGGGTTGTTTAAGGGTGCGCGTTATAGTAAAGGTCGTTCAGGAATGAGTAATCAGAATAGGCAGCAGAAAACTACACTTATTTAAGGAAATAATTAAGAAATAAACATAGTTTGTAGATAGTAAGTAGTCAACACCCTGTATATAAAGTAGAAATAGTTTTTGGGCGACGCAGGTAAACATAGGAAGACGCATAGTTGGCGTAGGAATGAGAAATACATGTATTAAGTAGATAGTAAATATTAAATACCCTGTAGATAAAGTTTAGTTAATTTAGGTAAAACAAATAAGGATATTTTTCAGTGGAAGCACGCGTATATTTAGAAATAAATGATAAAGTGTAATTAGACACGCATTAAAAAAAAGAGTTCCAGACGATTAAATTAATACGGATATAGAAATAGAGTTTCAGGTAGTTAATATAAATGCGTACAAATATCTAATCATTTTTGATAAGAGAAATGATTAAAAATTGCGTGAATCGCATGTAAACATGAAAATTTAAAGTCGAGTTGCATCAGTTGTTTATGGAAAAGCAAGTAATCTATCAATATACAGCATGTTGATAACGAAAGACAGCTGCGGGCAGGTTGTGATTATGGGGAATCGTGGAGCATCACATCAGAAACTGCTCTAAATGAAATTATTTGATTGGTCAGAAACAAGCGACGAGTTCTAGACCATACCCACGGATGGAGTGGGAATTCGAGAATATATTAGCAAGCACCTTGATAAGAAAGTCAGTTTTGAACTCAACGAGGGCCGAAATGCGTTGCCATTAAAACAAAGTAATACGTAATAATTATAAAAGTGAAATAAAATGAGTGCGAATATGAAGATTATAATTGCCGTTTAAACGTAAGAACGCTTTTAATGAATTTATTGTAAACTAGGACATAAAAATAATAGGGTTTCGAGGTCTGAGGGATATATACTATGATTCTGATGTTAAGGGAAAAATACAGTAATACAATTTAGATGTCCAGGGAAAAAGAAGAATAATACAATTTTGAAGTACAGGGGTGAAACAAACTACAATTTTAAGTCTCGGGCAAGAATGATAAAAGTCTAAGTTTGAAGAATTGAAATAAATTGGGGTGTATAATTTAATGGTGGTGGTCCATAATGTAATGGCAATAATTTGAATGGCATCCAGGAGTGGGGAAGATCATTTTTATTGGAAGCGTCGATGTGAAAAAGATAAAACCAGGTCAGATTTTTAGTTATAAGACATTTGTTTTTCTATATAAATTTTTATTTTATTTTTAATATTGAATTTGCTAAATATGATATGCTTGTGAAAAAGTCAACAAAAGAGGTTGCATACGTATAGAATGAGTAATATGATAACAGGTTTAGAATATTCTACACTTTGTTGGTAAAGATAATAAGTTTTCTTTGGTGACTTTGGGTTTTTGAGTACATAGTAGATGGTTGTTAATAAATGAAATTTATAAGGTTAACTAATTGAAAATGTATTACAAATAATTTCAAAAGCTGTACATAACATATTGGTTTCATTATATAAAATCGAAATTTACTGAATTTTAGAATTCCAAATAAATGCTAGCCGAGGTCATAAGATTTAAATAGTACAAAGGGAGCCATAAGTTGAATAGGAAATTGATAACCCGCAAGGCGGTAACATCGAATTTTGCCATTGGTAGATTAAGTTGTTTAAAGATAAAGTCCAGTTGATAGCAATATTAAGAAGACAGCTGGAGGAGGAGATAATTACAATTAATAGTGAATATTAAAATGGTGGTCCAATAATTTAGAGTACGTAGAAAATTAATAAGGCGCACAACGAAGGGGATCAAGAATTCCAGTTCATAGTAATAAAAATAACAGCCTAAAGCAGGGGCAAGGAAAATTACGCGAATAGTATAGCAATATATATATATATATATATATATATATATATATATACATATATATGTTGCAATCTTGATGAGCCGCTCCTCGAAATTCACCTGTAAAGTGACAGTGATCGCGAACTCTAATATCATATATACTAAAAAGTTTATTGCAAATGTAACAGTGAAAGGCAAATTTAAATGCTGACTTTTGTTCTTCTGTTAAAGGATTCATAGGTTTTGGGTTATAGAAAATTTTATTCGTGGTTTCTGAAATCAGTTTCAATTGAGCAACAAACAATTCTATACAATCCTTTCCGCGATACAATTGAAATTTGGAATATTTATTATCACACGAGCATTTCAAATAGTACGCTATACTAAAGGGTATATGTCTTTGATAACGGACTGTGTTTAATATTACCTCCGGCTCATTGAATGATTCTAATATACATTCGAGATCTGCATAAACTACAAATGATACTTTTTCTTGGTAGTGGAAATGTTTAAATGTTAGATACTTTTCAGATTCTTCGGGTAATCTTATTGAGCAAGTATTCTGTTTTTCACAATGATTCTAATGATGCTTTAGTAATGCTGCTGTACTAAAATTATTTAAACATCTATAACAAAAATATTTTCTATGGTGATGTGAAGACAACTGTTTTGCAAATAATTTTGACATATCCTTAATCCAAGTAAAATGAAAGTGATTCTCATTAGCATTTGTCGGACGAGAATATTGTAAGGAGTCGTTATTTAAAACTAACAGATTAATAGGTTCTATTTTTCATAAATTTTCACTTAAACAAAATGGGAGTATCTTTGTATTTATTATGCAATATAGGTTAGTTACGAAATTGTTGAGCTTCTCAATTTTTATGTCTTTTAATGCAATTGGAAACTGAATGGAATTGTAGCATAATACTGTATTAAAATGTGGATAGCTAGATATTATATGAAGATTTTGTTTAGCGGGATGTAAAGCGGAAATCAAGGCCCAAAGAAAGCAATGTTGGTCGTTATTTATTACATTTACCACAGCTCGTTTTTTTGCTATAAAGTCCGGAACCGAAACAAACGTTGAACACCCTCCTTTAAGCGGATCATGATTGTTTATATTTACTTTCAAGTGTAAAACTTCTTGGATTGCCCAACCTGAATCCTTTTCCCCTAAATTCTTCCAATCGCTTCGATATCTTGTTCAATACGTTCTCCTTATACCACTGCTTGAGATTGGTGTTTATATCGATGTGACGATTTGCAGTAGGAAACGTCTTCAAATCTGTTTCACCAGTTGTAAGCTTAACATAGTTAGCAGTGAACACTACATTAACTTTCAACATTGACTTTTTTAAGCAAGCAACAATCTTGCGTTTAAAACTAGCGAACGCCTTGTCTAAGAACACTAGAGGATCTTTATAACTTAAATTGATAATAAGTCCCGTAATTATTCGACTTCTAAAACAGGATTCTACATCATGCCAAACCAAATGCCTTTGCCTATGACTTCTAGAAAGCGTTGCATCAATATCTTTACCTTGGTATTCTAAAGACCGTTTCAAGTGTTTCAATCGTACAAGGTAACATTTAAGATGTGCCAAATTAAACTCCAGCCTACTAGGATTTTCCTGGCGATTGTTTTCGTATACTTCGTTTTTAATCGCAAGCTTTAATAAACATATGTTTGTCTTGATAATGATGATGTGCCTGATAATTTCATCAACTGATTTAATTAGATTCATACACTTCACTGTTAACTTTAAAATATCACTACTAACTTCCGCTTCCGTTTAAGAATTCATGATGGTTGTTCTTTACAATTACTAGCTAAATTACTTAATATCTGTAAAGATCTATTGATTATTTATACATAAATATGTTCTGACGTAAGCAAAACAACTGTAAAAGATTTTATTCTTATGTATATATATATATATATATATATATATATATATATATATATATATAAAAGAATGCAATTATTATACAATTGACTTAGATGTATATTATTATAATAAACTAATTTCTTAGAATAGTGATATATTATTCTGAAAATTCTATGTTGACAGTTAGACCGATCGATCCCTTACTAGTTATGTATACGTGTTTCATTTAATTGTTTCACTCCATGTGCTTGAAGGTATTCAAAATATCTCAATGGCAATATACTTTTGAACTCTTCTGTTTCCACTAATACTCTTTCTCCATATTTTGTCTTGACAGTTTCCACTTTCAAAACTTCAAACCTCTTATTCACTACAAGATCTTTTGAATTTACATAAGGTTTGCGATATGTGGTTTTATTAAGAATATCAAAATCCATATTGCATTTAATTACTTGCTTCTATCTTACACACAATACTTAAGTTAACTAATTTATGTTGTAATGATTTGCAATTCGAAGATTTCTCACTTATATTAAATAGGATTGACCTTGATTACCACAGCTGCTTTTCCTACTGTGGGCACACCTTGAAGTCAAACCGGCCTATGTGTATTTGCAGCTTCTAAACACAAGTAAAAAACATAAATCAGAATCCACTTTAATGAAATACAATTGACTTAGATGTGATATTTTGCATTTGCTTTTCGAGGTATCTGTACATTTGGAAACCAGTAACCAGTAAATAACTCATAGCATATATTTCAATAGATTTATTTCTAGTTTTTGAAGTTGGAGCATTTCATTAACTTCTCCGTTTATATTTCTTGCAGATAACTGAGTTTGCAATTTAATAACTACGACTTGTTATTATTTAAAGCGGGAATGAAAAATTGATGAAATCAGTCTGTCTGTCTTTGACAAATCAGTATATATATTTCTTGCAGATAACTGTGTGTTCGCGATTTAATTACTACAACTTGTTATTTTTTTAAAAATGAGAATGAAAAATTGGTGCAATCAGTCTGTCTGTCTGTCTGTCTGTCTTTGGAAAATTTCGAGATATCTGTACAATTTGTTAAATGTTGTAAAACCAGTAAAGAGCTATTACGTTGATCAATTATAATTGATTTCAGGGTTGAGAGTCCCATTCGTGCTGACTGAGTTTATTCGTTTTTTCTGCAGACATCAGCATTAAAAATTTCTTACTGACTACAGTAATAATACAGACACAATCTTTTCTATTGTTTTTTATTATTATCAAACCATTCTTTTAATAACAAAGTATTTTGTTTTGCACATTGCAGACTATTATTGCCGTGTCTATAACAATGGATGTTATATATTAAACGATTGTTGATTTTTAACTCCGATAGCTTATGCCAACCTAGTGCAAGCATATCAGTTACAACGTTTTGCATTAGATAGGTTTCAATCAATTTCTTCTTTTCTAGACCCTTCACAAATACTTCTTCACCGGGTCGGATAATTTGCTTCAAATAAAGCGCTATATATGATGACACCATTCCAGCCGTTGAAGATTCATCCCAAGAAAGACCATGAATATTCCTTGTCACCCAGTCGTTATGTTTTATATGATCTTGGCTCAAACAACTAGACTGTAAATACTCCCTGTATGTTTGTTGTGGTTTGTTTAGTATTGTTCTTAATCTTCTTTGGGGATTAAACCACTCATAGTTTTTAAAATTATCTTTATTAACGTTTCGATCCATAACCTAGGATCGTTTTCAAAATAATAAAAACTTTAAGTTAATAAAGATAATTTTAAAAACTATGAGTGGTTTAATCCCCAAAGAAGATTAAGAACAAAACTAGACTGTATTGGCAGTTTAAAAATTTGATGCCAAACATCACCTAACAACAAGTCCAAAACCGCAATTTCTTTGCACACAAACTCATTTTTCTTGTATTTAAATCTCTGAATATCAATTATATACATGTTTGTATATGTAGGTATGTAAATATATGCAGTAAACTTCGACTAATTAACCTTTATAACTTTATAACTTCCCGCTAGAAAACCGAATTCAAAACAGCTCCACATTTTCTCTGCACTTACATTTTTCAACGTAGCATACGTGTGTTTTGAAGTCACACACGTATGTTCCATTGAAAGTAATATAAAGCCGGTCTGACTTCAAAACGTGCCCACACGTATTTTACATTGAAAGTATATAAGGCCGGTCTGGATTCAAAACGGTGCACGTGTATGTTCCATAGAAAAAACATACGCGTACACCGTTTTGAATTCAGACCGGCCTTACATCACTACTATTTTTAAATACACATTAATATAAGGGATATGTAAATCCTCCCATTTTATTTACAAAATTATTACGACTATATAATGTAGTTAGCTTAGGATGATTGTTAATAACAAAATAATATAAGAAGTCAGAGTGATACTTATATGTAAAATATTATTAAATGTTATATTCAATTAATTCGTATTCTTTTGAGGGGTTCAGGTGTCTAGATAGGATACAACAAAAATTAAGGGTAGATTACTTAATTTTTAAAATTGATTGCGCTAAGGAATCAACGGCTGCTGCTTTAATCTTATTTCTAGTGTACATTTTGAGTACTGAGTACACAACTATTAACAATATTAAATTTATCAATACAATTGTCCAGACACTAATATTATCGTAGTGCAACTTTAGCACTTTTAAAGTACTTAAATATTCTTTGTAGTTGTCTATTAATTTCATTGCGTGGTTGAGATTGAATAAATCCAGATTATCTAGTTACATCGAATTCTGGATAATTTCGTTATCTTCGGTTGAGTGAATCTTGATTTGTAGTTTGGATTGGTTTGCAAATTTTTTCGTTACTGTTGGGTTTTGATACACTCGGATGATTCCATTTCTTAATTTAAGGTAGCAATATTTCTTTATGGTGATGACTTTGATTCTAATCAAGGCTAGACTGTTTTCGCCTTGGCGATTGCTATCATTTATTGCAGAAACAGTCCAATATACTTGCTATCCGTAACCTTTTGAACCGTCATTTCTATAATCTGTACTGATTTTGGCGTACCGTTTTCGTATTGATTAGAGAACCGTAATAATCGTACTTCGCACAAATTAACTGCTTCAATGATTGTCGTTTGATTGATTGACATTTAAGGAAAGGAACTTGCTTTTAGGGATAATAATTTGGTACTGACTATTAACTTTCATAGAGAAAGCAAATTAATGATAATAATTTTAAGGGTTAATTTATAACATTGGCATTTCTATCAGAAATGTAGCTTTATTTTTATTTACACAGCCCTTTACCATGGTTATTTTTTCAAACACAAGTATGTTAGATTCTGTTACTTCAAAATGTAGTTTGCTATGGGTTATAGATGATTTGATTCCTGTTAATTGTTTCAATATATCAAGCGGTTCGATAATACTAGCATGCGAGGTATTTAATTCAGGAAAGGCTACAACTTTTTCCAACATGGTTAAAATCTGCTGAATTACAGTAAAGAGGAATATCTTTTGGTTAAGCATTGTGTTAAAAGTTATTAAATTACGTTTCTTCAATACTGTGGGTTGCATACTACTTTCAAGAGCTAATATTTTGTTTATTATACTGCCCTGGTTATTCACTAATTTTCGGGGGTATCATTAAATTTTATTATCGTACATTGAAATAAAGAATTGTAAAACCAATAGCTGTAGTTGTATATAATAATCATCGTATTTAAGTACGTTTATTTTTTTCGTCATTAGTTTTTCCATCTTGGGACTGGTTGGATGCGTACCTCCATCGATTTCTATTTTGAGCTAGTCGCCACATTTTCCTGAAACTCCCACACCCTACATCTTTCACTATCTGTGTGCAATAATCTAACCTAGGTCTACCTCTACTTCTCCTTCTTTCTATCTCTGCTTCTAATATATTCCGCACTACTCCCTAATGTCTTAGTAATGTGACCTATCATCCTATCTCCTATTTTTTATTGTTTTCCACATATTTCTTTTTTCCCCTACCATTTCTAGTATACCTTTGTTCTTAACTTTGTCTGTCCATGATATCTTCATCATTTGTAACACTACATTTCAAAGGCTTCTACCTTTTTCTTGTCCGCTTCTCCTACTGTACAGGCTTCACAGTCGTACAGTGCTGTGTTTCACACATATGTTTAAGCAATCGTTTCCTTGCTTCTATGTTTGATGTTTTTGTACACAGTAGTTGCGTTTTCTTGTTAAATGTAGCACGACCTCGTGCTAATCTTTGTTTAATATCTTTTGTGCTTTTCCCATCTTGCGTTATTTGGCTTCCTAGGTAGCAAAAATCCTTAACCTCTTCTAAGTTCTCGTTATCTATTTGTATTCTTGTTTTTGGTTTATTTTTTCCTCCATTGCATACTAGAACTTCAATTTTGTTTCTGTTAGTTTTCATACCGTATCTCTCTCTCTCTCGCTTTCCTCTCCCCCCCCCCTCTCTCTCTCTCTCACACACACACACACACACACACACACACACACACACACACACACACATACACATACACACACACAGAACTGTTTCCATTTCATTAAGAGCAACTTCTAACTCTTGTTTGCTAGATGCTAATACCGCTATATCATCAGCAAATCTAAGCATATCGATCTTATGTCCCTGCATAGTAATTCCAAATGTTTTCCTCCATTTGACAGTATTAATTGCCTCTTCTATGTACAAGTTAAAAATTAATGGAGATAAGGCACATTCCTGTCTTTCTCATTTTCTAGTATTTACTTCTCTACGTTCCTGCTCTAATTCTATTACCGCTGTTTGCTCTTTGTATAAGCAATGTACTATCCGTCTATCCTTAAAACTTATTCCAATCTTTTTGAGCATTTCGAACACTTTTTTCCATTTTACATTGTCGAATGCTTTTCCAGATCTACATACCCTATATACACGCTTTCCCCCTTTCTATTGTTTTCTCCATTATCACCCTCAGAGCTAGAACAACCTTCCGTGTTCCCTTGTTTCGCCTAAACCCCTAACTCATGTTCTCGTAGTATTTCTTCAGCTCGTTTTTCCATTCGTTTTTGTACAATTCTAGTTAATATTTTTGACGCGTGTGCTGTCAGACCTATTGTTCGAAAATTTTCACATTTATCCGAGCCTCTCTTTTTTGGTATAGTTACTATGGTGCTACGTTTGAAATCTTTGGGTATCTCGTCTCTCTCGTACATATAGCTTACAAGTTGAAGAGACGTTCTGTTACTGCCTGTCCAGCAGCTTTTAGAGTTTCTGCTTGCAACTTATCTATATCCGGCGCCTTACCCTTTTCAGACCCTTTAATGCTAATTTAAACTCATCTCGCAGTATAGAATATCCCAAATCATCATTTTCAATATCTGATTCCTATTCTAATGCTCTTCTCCTGCATATAAATTCTCTATATATTCCTGTCACCTAATCACGTTCTCTACATTTTCTTTCTCTACGGTTTTTCTTATATTTTTGCTATACGGTTTTATAGCCCTAAAATTCATTCTAATTAGTTTGTATGCTTTCTTCTGTCTTTCCTATTTCCTTGTAAGTTTGTGCCCCTTTGCGCTTTTCATCAATCCATTGTTCTTTAGCTTTCCTGCATTTGCGAATAATTTCCCATTTTATGGCTTTGTATCTCTGTTTTCCGTTTAGTCTGTGTTGCAAACGCGCCTCATATGTATTTAAACTTAAGTAGTAGGCGATTGATTATCATGTGTTGTTACATATATGTCAAGAGTGATTTTGATGTCTCGTCTAAAAAAGTTATATTTTATGCCAGTAAATTGCACAGTTTGATACAAGTTGAGTATTACTTTTGATAAACATAAAGTGTTCCTGCGCAAGGGTGTTTGAAGCGGGTAGTTTCTTATATTCTTGCACCCGTCACTATATAGGGCAGCGCCGTAAAGCGGCGTTTACTAATTTCAGTGGCGGTTCTACATTTATTGGCGACCGTGACAGGACCCAACTTGGTATTGTTCGATTTAGCGTGGCGTTGGTGTTTGGTTTATCAGTATCGCGTTTGAGTTACTAATTGAAAGACTGTGACGATGAGAGACTTAAGAAATCTCGAGCTGCAGCACGCAGGGCTTTCACTTTAACTGCAAATCAGCTGACACAACTTTTGGATACCGAACAACAAGATGTTGACCAGATAAATACAAGGTGTGAAATGTTAACCCAAAAAATAGCCGGATTAGAACAAATGGATCGTGAAGTCTATGACCTTTTGTTGGATACAGATGGAATCAGCGAGGAACAACTCGAAATAGAACTTCAGAGCACAGACGAGTATCAATTTACTTATCGCAGGTTGAATTTGCGTTGCCAACGCATTATTGGGTCACCTGCTATTGACAGTATTAGTAACGTTGGTAGTGGCGCAGGAGGATCTCTTTCTCGTAGAATCAAATTGCCAATCATTGAGTTTAAAAAATTCGGAGGTGAGCTGCGCGATTGGCTTCCGTTCTGAAGCACTTTTAATAAAGTTCATAATGATTGTGAGTTAACCAATGAAGATAAATTTCATTATTTGTTGCAAGTTATTGTCCCGGGTTCCCGAGCCGAAGAACTTATAGTTAGTTTTCCCCCAACTGGGAATAATTATGAAAAAGCTGTAGAAAGTTTAAAAGCCAGGTTTGGGAGGCATGACTTGTTAGTCGAGTTTTATGTGCGTGAGTTGCTAAAATTATTTTAATTAAAGCACTCAATCCAAAGACGCTAAATTTAGCCAGTCTGTATGATAAGATTGCGACGCAGTTGAGAGCTCTTGACACGCTTGGTGTGCCGACGGACACTTGTTCCGCAATGTTGTTTCCATTGGTAGAATCTTGTCTTCCAGAAGAGCTGTTGCGCGCATGGCAGAGATCGCTGGGCGATGTATCGGTAAAAAGAGGCGATACGCTCAAAGAACGCCTTGACGGTTTGATGGCATTTATAAGTTTAGAAGTTGACGGAGAACAACGCATTGCACTAGCAAAAGAAGGGTTTTCTGCAGCCACCATTTCTAACGAAACTGAGCGAAAAGGCAAAAAAGTTAATGAAAAACATGAGCACGTACCGACTGCTGCTGGTTTGTTTACCAAACAAGTAAAATGCGTTTTCTGTTAAACTGGTCATAGTAGTGAGTCGTGTCGCAAAATGCAAAAGGTTGCATTAGATGAAAAACGTCAAATTTTGAAACAGAAAAGGGCTTGCTTTAGTTGTTTAAAGGTAGGTCACGTCGGCCGAAAATGTCGTCAAAAAATAACTTGCATGATTTGTAACAAAAGACACGTACCATTAATGTGTCCTGAGTTGTCAGCAAACAAGGGTGCTGAAGACGTTACTACACCGGTAACTCTGGATAAGGTACTACAGGCAACCAGTTGCGATAAGAATGTTGCCAATTTGTATAATCCTGTTGTGTTCCTGCATACGTTACGAGTAAAACTCGCTGGAAAAAATGGGGAACGTACAGTGCGGGCTATTATAGACACAGGGTCACAAAGATCATATGTTTTGAAGAATACTGCTCAGATATTGGGTTTTCCCGTGCAAGGTCACACGCGGATTACTCATACTTTGTTTGGCGGGGCGTCTACAGCGGAACAAGCTCACATTGTCTATAAGATAAAGCTTATTAATTTGAGTGGTGAATATTCTTGCCACTTCGATGTTTTAGACCAACTCGTTATTTGCGATGATGTAGCTCCAGTTCCCAATGGTCTGTCGATAAACGAACTAGCTAAAAAAGGTATACAAATAGCTGACGTGGGTGATTATTCGCCAATAGAAATTTTGATAGGAGCCGATGTTTGTGGAAAATTATTGACGGGTAAGAGACATGTTTTGAATTGTGGTCTTGTGGCTATTGAGACTGATCTCGGTTGGACGCTTATGGGAAAAGCTCCCAAAGAGCTTTGTAGCAAGTCCACTACTATGCAAGTCATCTCATTACTTTACAGTGAGTTGAAGGTAAATCAGCTATGGGAGTTGGACGTGTTAGGCATTATGGATCCGGTGGAAAAAAGATCTAAAGATGAAATAAATTCCGATGTACAAAAATATTTCATGGAAACTGTAGAAGAAGATGCTAATGGAAGATACGTTGTACGTCTACCATGGAAGCAAGGTCATCCACCTTTGGCTAATAATTACGAAATTGCCCGTAAGCGATTGAACCATGTTATAAAAAAGCTGCAATTTGAACAGTTGTATGAAGCTTATGTACAAGTTTTAAATGAGTGGAAAGACTTAGGCATAGTTGAAGTAGTATCTGAAGAAGAGATGCGCTGTCCCAGAAATGCTGTTACTCACTATTTACCTCATAGGGCTGTAGTGAAATCTAATAGTCTAACCACAAAGATAAGGCCAGTTTTCGATGCTTCTTCGTACGAAAAGGGTAGTCCTTCGTTGAATGATTGTTTAGAAAGCGGTCCGAATCTGATTGAGTTGATACCTGCCTTGCTATTACGTTTTCGATTCAATCCGATAGGTGTGATTGCAGACATCACCAAAGCTTTTTTGCAAGTGGGGGTTACATTCTGCTGAACAAGACGTATTAAGATTTATTTGGTTGGATTTACAGGGTAGTGAAATCATATATCGACATAAGAGAGTTGTTTTTGGAGTGTGCGCTAGTCCGCTAGGCATGACTATAAAGTACCATTTGACTCGTATGCTCGATGAACCTGTGAACAGAGAAGTTAAACAGGTCAATATGACATTGATGAATGGCTTTTACGTTGACAATTGCATACACAGCGTCGCTACTGTGAGCGAGCTAAACCGGTTTATAAAAAATGCTCGTACAGTAATGGCCAAAGGACATTTTGACCTCAGAGGGTGGGAGCATACGCAATTGGGCAAAACGCCTTTTGACAAACCTGTGACGCAAGTGCTAGGTCTTAATTGGAACAAAATGGAAGATAGTTTAGCGCTAAATTTTGAGCACCGTGAACATGAAGCCAAAGGACCTATAACGAAGTGTGTTATATTATCGCTGACTCATAGAATATTTGATCCAATGGGATTTGTATGTGCAACTACTATTCGCCCAAAAGCATTGTTACGGCACCTCTGGAGAGAGAAAATTAATTGGGACGAAGAAGTAGACGGCGAAGTTAAGAGAGAATTTATGAAATGGTATGTGGAATCAGAATGCTTATTAGGAATTAAAGTGCCTCGATGGATAGACTATTTAAATGATGGTTCGCAAAGATCAGCTTGCATACATTCTGTGATGCCAGTACGGCAGCCTACTCATCGGTAGTTTATGTAAGAGTAGAAAAGGTCGATGGTGTAAAAGTAAGTTTACTTCAAGCAAAGGCGAGAATTGCACCTTTAAAAGAAATGACTATTCCCCGGCTCGAATTGTTGGCTGCTACGATTGCAGCACGCTTGTACGTCTCTGTAAAAGACGTGTTGAAATCGTTGATTGATAACGAATTTGAAAGTTATTTTTGGAGCGATTCGAGTACTGTTATTTCTTGGATAAAACAAGAATTGCAATGGTCTGCATTTGTTTGGAATCGGATTGCAGAAATTCGTAAGTTGACCGATAAAAACATGTGGCACCATGTTCCAGGAAATTTGAATCCAGCGGACCTCCCATCTCGCGGTTGTTCCCCCAAACAATTGCTAGAATCCAAATGGTTAGAGGGACCGTCCTGGTTATACCAACCACACTGTGCATGGCCTAAGGCGGATCTTGAGGTCAATGAAGATGAGGTTGGAAGAGAACGTCGCAAAAGACTTGTAGCATCTATGCTAAACAGTGAAGACTTATGGTATAATAAACGTTTTTCTCATTACAATGAAATCATTTGCTTGCTTGCGTGGATTTTACGTTTCATTCACAATTGTCGTTTTCCTGATGGCCGAATTCTGGATAAATGTTTATCTGTAGAAGAAACAGAAGCTGCCGAGCTGTGTCTTGTTAAAGTTATACAACAAGAATAGTTTCAAGACCAGAAGGTAAAAGAGTTGTCTTCATTGCAACCAATTATTGATAAAAATGGTATTATTCGTCTGAATACCAAAGTTTCATATCGCGAAGACGATGTCGACTTTAGATATCCTCTGTTATTGCCTGGGAAGCACCCAGTGGTTAAAAAGCTTATATTGGATAAGCACGTTGAGTCCTGTCACACTGGTGTGCAGACACTTTTATCTCTATTAAGAGAACGCTATTGGATTCTAGGAGGTCGTCGTAGCATAAAACTGTTATTGGAAATTGTGTTGTGTGTAAACGACAAAACGCTTCCAGAATGGAAGAAATTACGCCGCCGTTACCTAGTGATAGAGTACGTGACGCGGCAGTCTTCGAAATCATTGGTGTTGATATGGCCGGGCCTATGTTTCTAAGAAATGGACAAAAAGCATGGGTGTGTATTTTCACGTGTGCGATATATCGTGCTGTACACTTTGAACTTGTTACATCCTTGTCAACTGGAACATTTGTTGACTCTTTCCGTAGATTCATTGCTAGAAGGGGCCGACCATGTATCGTATATTCAGACAATGGAACTAATTTTGTCGGTACAGATAACGCGATGCGCAAAGTGAATTGGGACGCTGTAAAAAAATATTCAGCGGTGCAACGTATTGCATGGAAGTTTAACCCTCCAACCGCAGCATGGTGGGGTGGATTTTGGGAGAGATTGATTTCTATGTTAAAACAATTATTACGTAAAGTTTTAGAAAGGGCTTCGCTGGATTTTGACGGACTACATACTATATTATGTGATTGTGAAGCCATTATAAACGCTAGACCTTTGACTTACATCTCGAGTGATGTGAACGATTTGGAGCCGTTAACACCAAATATGTTTCTGCAGGAACGGCATGAAATTGGAGTACCAGAATTAGATGTATTTGATTCTGCATCATTGAACAAGCGACTGTTACGTCACAAAAGATTCGTGATGTATTACGCAGAAGATTTCGTACCGAATACTTGGGTCAATTACGTATGGTGTCCAAACATTGCAAAATACGTTCACTAAATGTCGGTGAGATCGTTATGATTGGAAATGATCAGACAAAACGGATAGACTGGCCTCTGGGTCGCATAACAGAGTTGATACCTGGTAAAGATGGACGAGTACGCGTTGTCCGACTAAAACTGCTAAAGGTCAGTTGGTGCGCCCAATTCAGCGTATTTATCCGTTGGAGTGTTCAGAAGGTGAAATGGTTCATCTTGATTCTATGAATAGCTACGGTCAGGTGGGAGCAGCTACTGAAAATGCAGTGCATGACGGCGATTCCTCAGAAGAGCAGTTAAGAAGGAACATTGTACCTGTGAGTAAAACACGTGTGTACACTAAAAGTGGGCGGCAAGAGAAGTTGCCGGAAAGACTTGCGTACTAGGCTGGACAGTGGCGCGTAAATTTTGTTGTGTTCTTCGGTTGCTCAGAACACAAGGTGGGAGTATGTTGCAAACGCGCCTCATATGTATTTAAACTTAAGTAGTAGGCGATTGATTATTATGAGTTGTTACATATATGTCAAGAGTGATTTTGATCTCTCGTCTAAAAAAGTTATATTTTGTGCCAGTAAATTGCACAGTTTGATACAAGTTGAGTATTACTTTTGATAAACATAAAGTGTTCCTGCGCAAGGGTGTTTGAAGCGGGTAGTTTCTTATATTCTTGCACCCGTCACTATAAAGGGCAGCGCCGTAAAGCGGCGTTTACTAATTTCAGTGGCGGTTCTACAGTCTGATTTATTTTTGTGTTTTCGTCTTTCTTCTATTAAATTCAGGATATATTTTGTAATCCATGGTTCTTTTATTTTCTTTTTGTGTATATCCCAGAATATCTCTGGCCGCCATGTCTAAGCTGGATTTAATATTTTTCCATTCTGTTTCTACTTCCTTAGTATCAGAAATTTTCCCAATACCTTTCAGCAATTCATTTGACTTTTTTCAAATCTTTCGTGGATATCTTTATCTTTTAGTTTCTCAAAGTCAAAGTACTGTTTTCCATTCCTTTTTTTGAAATTTTTTAGTTTAACAGCAGTCTTCATAATTATGATGTTGTGGGCAGTGTCTATATCTGTTTCTGGGTAGCTTCTACAGTCTTTTACTTAATTCCTAAACCGTTGTCTAACAAGAATGTAATCTATTTGACATCTTCCTATATCCCCTGGCATCTTCCACGTGTATCGTCTTCTAGCATGAGGTTCAAATAATGTGTTTGTGATGGTTAAATTGTTTCTGTCGCAAAATTCTACCAACCTATTTCTCCTGTCGTTTCTCATGCCTAAACCAAATAAACCTACTACCGCTCCTTCCCTCTACCCTCACCTACCACTGAATTAAAATCCCCCCGTAATTATTAAATTTTCGGGTCCTTCTACATATCTTAGTATGTCTTCGATATCTTTGTAGATCGCTTCTACCTTTTCTCACTGTGACTGGAGGTGGGCATGTACACGTGTATTATTACTGCATTTACTGGTTTAGATTCTAATCTAATTATGACTACTCTATCATTCTTTTGTAAGTAGTTTTCTACACAGTGCCCTATCTTTCTTCGCATAACTATCCTCACACCAGCACCCCTTGATTGTTTCCACTTAAACTATCTTGTTTACTGCGTAGTACAGCTCGTTCAGTTTAACTCTTAGTTTGCTTAATTTCTCCCTTTAATACTCATACGCTTATGTAGACCACTGCTTAATTATATATCTAGAGCAATAAATCTAGAGCCAGAGCAATTATTTAAATCCGCTTCTTAGATTAGTTCAATAGAGTACGTTATTTAGGTTCGTTCGCCAGAGTGGTGACAGAATTTATTGGAGTACGTTAATTAAATTTGTTTATTATATTCGCCCTAAATTATTAAATATTAAATATTAATTAATAATTCTAACTTACGTTTTTCAAACAGCAACTTTTATCGTAGATCGGCACTAGAATTATTCTTTTAAAATTTATCTATCGCAACTTTCACCAAATAATTATTTAATTTTTACTATTTTCACTCCGCCTGATATTATACTTTGAACCTTTATAGATTGTGCCTTGGTCAAAGAAAGACTGATTGTTTATAAAGTCCGTGTTCTATATAAAGGCTTCCGAGCGTACTTTGTTAATTGAGGTGTAGTACTTTGCCTTATTTTGCAGCCTTCGGATTTTCTATAAAGTTTTCATCAAAACTTGTGTCCAAGTGATGCATTTACTCACGTAGGCATCTAATTTGTGTACTGTGTTTCTTTGAATATCAAACTTTGAATTTTCTTGAAGTCACTTCCGCTTGTTTATATTTGCATTTATTTAAATTTTCCCGTTTAATTTATCACTTAACCAAACGTCTGTTTTGTTGTTTAGTACTCCAAAATCTGTTGGATTTTATATGAATTTTGCGATGTACAGATCACGTAGTCAAATATCTATAATGACGCAATTTTATTTATTTTATGAGTTAATGTTTTGAATGAGATTCTTATATAGCTAGTATGCCAGATTATTTCTTTTTAGTAATTGCGTATTTATTTCAATAAAACTCCTTGCGTTTAAAATGTTATTCCTGTGTATTTATTTTCAATTTTATGCTTGTATATTTAATATAAAATACATTATACGACGTACAAGTTATTTATATTACTAAATATGATTTGATTTTTAAAAAATGAGCTTTCTTCATAAATTAAAGTTAGTTGTGATTTATATATAGTGTGCTCGATATTAGCTTTTTGCATAATTGTTGAGTTACTTCCATTTTATAATGAAATTGTTTAGTTTTCTAAACGTTAGTGATATTTACATGTAGCGTATGACCCTTATGACTCAATATACCCCTAAATTACTCTATTATCATAGCGATATATATATATATATATATATATATATATATATATATATATATATATATTATAATGTCTAAGGGAGCTACTAAGAGGTATAAGGGTTATTTAGTACAAGATAGTATATGCCAAACAAAAAATAATCCACATAATCGATCACATAAACTTAAAAATGTATGTTTACCGTATTTTATGTACACTAAAATACCATTCAAATATAGTAGTTGAAATTCAGTGCCAAAAGGCAATATTAAAATGACTAAGTGGCGTATTAAGATGTGAAATGCTCAAGGGTTTATACCGATTTGAATTTTAAAAAAAGCCTTTGAAAGTACATTTGCCGTCCAAAAGCCGGATGCGTCTGTAAATGTTCACTATCAACATGCATCCAGGGTCAAGTGTAAATTATTTTGGGTTTCATTTTCTATAGAATCAACGTTTGGACGATATTTGTAAACCCAAAATTATTAGTTAAAACATCGTAAAATGTGATTGGTTGAATGTAAAGATTTAGGACATATATTAGAATTTAGTGTAATTATGAAATTGTATAAAGACATGAATTTGGGTATGTGCGACACGGACTTGACTATTTGTGATGAACTTTAGGATGTAGTAGGCGAATAGAGAATCAACATGGTCGCCTTAAGAGAATAAACAAGGCAGAATATTTCGAAACGATTTTGTAAAATACGTGTTTTCAGAGATTATTTTCGAACAAAGTTTGTAATAGACGTGTTTTCAGAACTGTGCTTATATTTTGAAAAAGAAAATAAAGGTAATTGTTTTTAAATGAGTTTCATTTAAAAGCGGTAAAGAAATAAGCGAAAGTATAAGGTAAAGAGTAGTAATTGTGCGACGGTAAAATATTGGAGTTGGAAAGTGGTTATACAGATTTGAAGTGGATATTGGAGTGTGATTTAAAGGCAGCAGGAGCATTGAGCGGAAACAAAGATACGAGTTGGATATTGGAGCGGGTTAAAGGCAGCAGAAGCATTGAGCGAAAACAAGGATTTGAAGTGGAGATTAGTACAGAGGAAGTTATAGCACTAGTTTTTTCAAAATTCTAAATTTGGGTTAATCATTTCAGCTATTGGGGAACAGTTAAGAATTAGAAGATACCTGGATACAGCACGACAAATTGAGAACATCATTGTAAGGACGCATACGAGGATTAGGATTTTGTGCCAGGATTCACCGAGGCATCAACGAAGTATAGACCAGGTGAGTGTTTAAAACATTTTATAATACGTAAAATTTTGGTCATTTTAATTTTGGTTGAAAATTAATTTGGCACATAGCAACTTTGATCATTTTATAAATTTTGGCATATACAAAAGTAGAGTAGCAAATTTAGTAGAAAAACAAAAGAGTGCACTTTGGTTGGACGTAACACATCTACTTATAACGAATCCACTATAAGTAGTTTGAATACCCTGAGATTAAGAGTTTTATAGAGTCGAGGCATTACAATAAATATTAAATAAAAGAACCAACCAAACTGTGCAAATACGGGCGTGCTTTAGGTGTGCACATTTTAAAGTTTATAAAGTAAAGTATTAAAAGAAGAAAAAGGGGGTAGAATATATGTGGCAAACCCAACGTGAGGCTGAAAAAAAGGCTAGATTGAATTGAAAATAGACAGAAATAGTAGTAGGACACGGGAGCTTGAGATTAGGTGGGGCCAGTAGTTAGATATTTTCAGGCATACAAATTCAAAGACAGGCTGCAGAGATGACGGACCCAGCAATGAAACGGATTACGAGATCGGGACTGATATACGGAATTGAGGCAGAAATCACGACACTAGACGATGAACGTAGGACACAGGACATAGAACTAGACGCGGGAGGAGACATCCAGGAGACGGAGACAAGGCAGACAGACCCGGAGGTGACAGACATGGACACGGACCAGCCGACGGCACCGGAGGTAAGGGTAGCAGAAATCGCCGGAACCCAGGACCTAATACGACTCATAATGAGCTTGCAAACAAATTTGCAGAACGATTTTAAAACTTCACAGACGGAATTAAAAATGGAGTTTAAGACATCACAGACAGAATTAAAGACAGAGTGTAATTAAAATAAAATTTTTGTAAATTTATCCTGGTGACTATCAGCTATATACTAAAGCTCTCTATTTTAATCTGATATCACTAGGTCGAGTATTTCTTCTTTAAACCCAAGCCCAGGGTAATGTCGGATGGAAAACGGCTATAGACAAAGAAAACTCTTAAGGGTTAAACGGCTAGTAGAGTGTTAGCTCTGGGTAGATCATGAGCATGGGTCATGGGTGGATAACTGACCAAAAATAGTTTTAATAGGCGCCACCGTATTTTTAATACAAGTGCCAACAAAAATTTAACTGTGTTTGTATAAGGAAATGCGGAAACCTTATGTTAACACCACTATCTTAGCCATAAAACTTGAATTTCACTCTTTATCACACACTTACCAAAACATCAACCACCAGTTGTTAAACAGTTGTCTCAGCTGTACCTGTGAACAAACAAAAACACCACATGGACACCATTTGTGTCCTTAAAAGCATATGCCCAAAAATATAATAAGAGAATTTAAACATCTATGAAATACTAAAGGCATTTATTTTCTTCTCTATCTGTTTTTCTTAAGGAGGATTTGCTCTAGTTTACTTTTTCATATTTTAAATATTGAATAATAAAAACGACTTTATGAAAAACAAAAGGAATTCTATTCATATGGAAATCTGACTATATACATGCGACTGCAATACATATGTTTACTATTTTGTCATTAATTTTTATAAAAAAAAATTTTGTATAATTTAACCATCAGAATAAATACGTATAAATTAATCGTTTCTATAAAATTTAGTTTAAGCAAATATGTCATAATTTATTAGTTCCTAACACAGGATTTTATTTTTACTATAATCATAGAAGCGCTTCCTTGACCATTCACAAAAAAATTCGATCGTCAGGACAATAACGACCTTAAAATGTAACTACTCAATTTTAACGGTAATCTACTAAAAGAATATACGTGAATTTCAGTATCAATAAAAAGACTTTTACATGACGTGCATGTTTTTCAATTAAACAAAATATAAAATTAAACCAAGACTGCGTCTGGCGTTTAGATTCTGAATATCTCAACACATTGTGTGCTTGTACAAGTGACTGACAACCTAGATATTTATACGTTGTTTTACAAACTTTAAGAAAGTACTTTATATTTTCTGTTACTCTAATAATTAACGTAGAAAATTTCATAATAATTTACTATAGCTTCAAACACTCACGTGTAGACAAAAGAACTGCAGGTGGAAAATTACGACCTCAGCTGTTGTATTTATTTCATCGTATTAGTCATCAGTTAGATTGAAGTGTCAAGGTTCTTTGTAACATCAACCATTTCCATACTGCGTAGTTAGATAAAAGGACGAAACCATAGCTGTTTACCATTAATTACTGTGACGGAAAATTATTATAATTTACATTGAAAACTGTTGCTGTAAACCTGTCCATATGATATTGCACTAAAGTGAGTAAGTGTTAGTCTAATATATTTTATTATTCTATACCAACTGTATTAAAATGATGTATATTATCAATCCATTTTCTCAGCTCAAGTTTTCTTCTTCACTCGATTAGATGCCTCGTGTTTCTGACGGGTCATCATCTTGACTTTATCTCTCGTCTACAAAAAGCGGCTTCACTCTAGGACGTTGGAGACCAAAGTGCCGGTTATCAACTTGACAGCGCTTGGTAACAAGCTTTAGAATATATATCTTCTAGAATCCATGTGTTATTATGAACATTATACTTTAATTTTTATTGGCTGAATATTTACGAATTAAATACTTTAAAATTTATTTGTTTTATTATTAATTTATTAGGCTAGGTGTAACTAGAAAAAATACGTTACACAGCCTCTTCCCAAGAGAAAAATTCGAGGTATGGGAGAATTTTTTCTAAAAAATTTTGCAACTGAAACTTCAAACTTATTCTTCTTAACTGTACCAACCTCTTACACCTCACAACAAGACGACACAAATATTAACTATACCTAATGATGAGTTTAACAAAAAATATCAGGATCATTTGCTAATTGATACGGGGGTATTAATGCATGGGATTGAGTGATTAGTAACTGCGCGTACTACACGCCTATAAAGGGACAAATCCGGGAAGTCATAGCCAGTATATACGTCAATCGGTTAAGTATATTTAGGGTATCTAACACTCAGTGGATGCATGTCATCTATAGTTACAAACGCAACAACCATATCAAAAATTTTTTTTTTTTTTTAAAATGAAAATATTTTACTACAAATCAGAACTGTAATAAACAAAATGGATTGGACATTATAATCACTACTAAACAAAAATCTGTACAACGAATATTTTCTCTAATTTAATATATCTATCTTAAAGATTTATGTGCATAAAATTGATGAATTTAGTAAGTACCAAAAGCTGTTAGATACAAAGTCTATTCACGAAACGAATCTCTAACACTCGAGAAACAGACAAAGTATTAACAATACATATTCATCAACAAGACACTTTTAGTCTTTGAGTGAGCATCTCACAATATTTTCTGTAAGATCTCTATTCTACATACTCAACTATCTCTCTCAAAAATTATATAACCTCAATGACTCATCACTAAAGAACTCTAAAACCACTAACGAATCATATATTGAGCCTATTGGGTGACCACCACCAACTACTCACAAAAACTCTTCATGGACTATCCTAGCTCATGTACACTCTCAATAAGAATAAGCTCATTAGGCCTAGTCTCAAACTATTAAACCAAAACTCAAGCATTCCTTTAATGCTTAACATTCTATCACACTCTAACTATATGACTACATACTCAATACTCTACTAAACACCCTCTATACTCTCTATCATATATTCCATTACTGAATACGTATTACTTCACTGAATACATATCCATCTCTATATACCTGCAACATCTCTATGCATATGCTGCATTCTCAAACACCTCAAAAAAAATATCATCATTCAAAATCCATAAACATATCCTTGTCGTCATCAAAATTTTCATTTAACACTCCTTTATCGTCATCAAAAATTTTCATTTAACACTCCTTTATCGTCATCAAAAATTTTCATTTAACACATGCAATATCTAAATCAACAAACATATTAAGCTCTATTACTACTAAAACATAAATTACTTTATAAAAAATTTTCCCAACTTTAAACTTGTCTAACTTAAGGATTCAAAACACGGACTAAAGAGAATTACAACTGACATCAACTATACTCGGAAGTACTTAAGGATCAGAAACATTGTTAATAACTTCAACTTCATCTTCATCAATCGCAGAATATGGCTTTAAGTCTTTGATATGCCATCGACCCGCCTTAGAACCATCCATGTTACTCAACTCATAAACTAAATTAGTAATCTTTCTCCTAACCACACATAAAACAAACTTTGGTGCGAGTTTAGCAGTGAATTTATCGCCTGCACTTGATAAAACCTTGTTCACTCTCCACACCTTATCACCAACCTCAAAGCACACATTTCTTCTTCTCAAATTATATTGGCGACTAGCTCGCTCATAGGCTACATGTAAATTGCCATGCACCTCTTTAAAGATATCGAAGAGCCCTTGTCGATCCGAGACATATAATGGTCGGCTGCCTGGGATAAATTCAATATCGTCTTTGGGTACATAACCACTACTGTAAAACCTCCCGCTTACTGGAACACTACGACCGAAAAGTAAAAATTAGGGTGTAACCAGTAGAGTGATGTTTTGAGGAGTTAATAGCATATTGAATTTGAGGTAGTTCTGAGTCCCATGAATCGTGTGTATCAACATACGAACGAATAGCAGTACCCACAGTTTTGTTAATCCTCACCACAAAATTACACTGTGGAGAATAGACTGTATTATACCATATTTTCTGAATATCGTATTTATTACAAAGGGTTTTAAAGATTCTACCTGATAATTGAGGTCCATTGTCACACATAACGAATTGTGGGACGCCAAATACTAGAAAACTTTTTCTTCCATAAAACGTTGTATGCTGTGAGCTGCACTTCGTAGAGGATGTAACAATGTATATTTGGTGAACCAATCACCTACTACTAATAACCATTTATGTCCAAGTTTCGAGCGTGGAAACGGACCCATCAAATCTAGTGCTATTGTCTGAAAGGGAAACTTTACTTCCTTCTCTTTACCCATTAAACCAAGGGGACCAACGTGCGATGACTTTTGAGCGCCGCATGTTAAACATTTCTTACAAAATCGGAGTACATCTACATTCATTTTAGGCCAATAATAACGTTCCTGTATTCTCGAATTAGTCTTAGCAACACCAAAGTGCCCCGCAACTGAAGGAACATGACAAGAGCGAATGATTTCCTCTCGTTGAGCTATAGGTACCAAATATTTCCATTCATTTAAATTTGAAGATACGGGAAGATTGGAGGGAAGAAATTTAAATATAAAATTATTTTCTACTTTCCATTGAGGGTAACTTTCTGGAGAAGACAAAATTTTATTCCTCAACGAAACGTACCACGGGTCTAATTTCTCTAAATTAACTTCGATTAGGTCGACAATGGGATTGTCCGGAGGGGTTGCGCGACTAAGACAATCGGGCACAACATTAAATTTACCTTTCCTATGGACCAGATCGAACGTATGTTGTTTCAAACGTACTGCCCACCTGGCTAATTTACCAGTCGGATTTTGAATATTATTTAACCACAACAAAGAAAAATGATCTGTCACTACTGTAAAACGGGTACCTTCAACCCATGGTCTAAATTTCTCAATCGCAAAGATTACTGCCAGACATTCTCTTTCAGTAACCGAATAATTCCTCTCAGCTCGATTTAGCGTTTTACTCGCATACGAAATCACATGTTCAGTGTCGTCAATTTTCTGAATCAAAACAGCTCCTAATCCCGTGTCACTAGCATCACATTCGATGATGAATGGAAGCGAATAGTCCGGCTGCGATAGTAACGGAGCAAAAACTAGAGCTTGTTTAATCTGTATAAACGACGCTTCAGCCTCAGGATTCCACATAACTCCTTGTCCTTTCTTTTCCTCTTAATAAGATCATTGATAGATGACACTAACGAAGAGAAGTTCCGGATGAACCGACGGTACCAACTGCACATACCCAAAAATCGTTTAACTTCTGTCGTAGTTTTCGGACGTGGAAAGTTTACCATAGCTGATATCTTATCAGGATCAGCCCGAAGAGAGTTAGAGCCAACTATGTGACCCAGAAACTTTAAAGATTTTTGAAAACTCGCATTTTTTCAAATTAATTGTCAAATTTGCTTCCTTGAGACGTTCTCTAACATCTGCAAGAAGTTTTAGGTGTTCTTCAAATGTAGAAGACACTAGTATTACATCGTCAAGATAACAGAAAACATGAGGTTCATAACGTGGTCCAAATATAGCATCCACAAGCCTTTGTTGGGTTTGAGCTGCATTTCGAAGTCCAAACGGTACACAAGTGAAACGATATTGACCTCTAGAAACAATGCTAAAAGCAGTTTTGTCTTTAGAACTTTCCGAAAGAGGGATTTGCCAAAACTTTTCTCATATCTAAACTAGAGATATAATTAGCACCTCGTAATAAATTAAGAATCCTGTCTATGTTTGCCATAGGGTAACTGTCATGCTTAGTGACATCATTTAACATTCGCCCATCGAAGCAAAATCTATATTCGTCACTGGACTTCTTTTAACCAATAGTACGGGAGAGCAATACGGACTAACACAAGGTTCCACCACTCCTAACTTTAACATATCATCTAGTTCTCTATTCAATATTTCGTTCATATAGGGCGACATAACGTACGGTTTCCTACGAACTGGCTTGGAGTCGCCTGTATCAATGAACATCTCGATTTTATTAGTACGGCCCAATCTATTCTCACTACTTATCTCATTATACGTATCTATAACGGCTTGAGCTTGCTTTCGACGCTCAACCGACAATTCTTCTAAACTAAACAAACTATCTTTATAATCTAAAGACAAGGACGACTGTCCAACATAAGAGATAAGATTTCCCATATCATCGCCAATATACCAAGAATTGTTTTAAAGTCAGCAACTAGACCAAACAATTTAGCAAAATCAGTCCCAAAGATGAAGGCATGAGGCAACGAAGGCACAACTAACGCGTTCAAAATACGGCATTCCGATCCGATACGGATGGGCAAATCAACTGAACCTTCTACCAATTTTAACGAACCATCTGCAGTCGATACCCTTTCTTTTCAGATGTAAAACATTCAATTTCATTTTTTCAATCACTGGAACGGCGAGGGAACCAACTATCGACGTAGTACATCCAGAATCAAATAAACCTGTAATATCCATGTCAAATAACTTCACCATCACATACGGGCGATTATCATATGGCTTCTCCTCAAACAATGCGTTAGCTTTAGGTGGAGCTCTATTCCTGCAAAAATTTCTAACTACCTGAAGCCATCGCGACCACTCCTCTTTACAACATAGACCTTCTCGAGCACACAACATATCTGTAGCCTCTTGTCTAAGCCCATGGAATCGGTATTCAACTTCTGTTCTTTTACTCTTTGAATTGGACACGACGGACAAGTGATACTAGTCACCCTTTACGACCACAACCATAACAAAATAATCTCTTGAAAGATCTACAAACATTGAAAGTATGACCATCGCGTGAACAATTCCAACAAATCAATTTACGCTTAATAAATGAGTTACCTACTCCACTCATTTCTGTCATTGGAGTGGCAGAATTAAGAACTTGTACTGGGGAATGTGAAGACGGAGGGGTATAAACACGACTTGAAGCATTCTGGAATGAACTAGGGGTTTTGTTTCTAAAATGTGGATTAAAATAATTAAAAGGCTGTTTGTGACTATATGACGTAACTGAAACAGACTTATGTTTACTCAACGAAGCTTCTTCTAACCTCTTACATAATTTAACTAACGTACTAATATTCTCGATCTCTGTAAGAGCAAGATGCTGAATGAAATATGGCAATAAATTTTTCTTGACTATTCTAACTTTAGTGTGTTCTGCAGGAATAATAGGTAATCGGTTAAATAAACTTTCCATGTTAGCAATGAACAATACAACAGATTCACCGTTCTTCTGTAATCTATTCTTGATTTTTTCCCAAATATCGTCTTCAGGATGTGCTGGCAGGAAATCCTCCTTTAGTCTACTAACTAACGAACTCCAATCTGTTAACGAACCACGAACGCAACGATACCATAGCAAGGCATCACCGGTAAACAATTCAACTGCAGAATTAAACAATTCCATCTCAGATACCTTTCGAGACTGTGCAATGTCACTGATGTTTTCTAAAAATTGATATAAGAGAGATGGGTTTCTGAATATTTTATCGACCAAGATGCTATAGGAACTGACTGTGTGACATATGTAACTGTTGGAACGGGCACATTAGATGCAGCAACAGAATTTACGTTAATATCTTTACTATTTGAACTTGTATCTTTATTTAATTTCTCATGCAGATCTGCTTCCACAACAAGAATAGTAGCCAAACTTTCATTTTTAAATAACACCATTTCCTCAAAATTTTCTTTAGGGAGCTTTAACCGTTGTATTCTACCTGTAAGATGCACTAATCTTGACCTTATCCTTTTAAAAATTGACTCTGCGGGATCATCTATAAATTCTAACAAAACATTTTTAACGGACTCTATACTAGACTCAATCTCTGCTTTCTCTACTTCGAAATCTACTTTATAATAAGAAGGATCTATCAAACAACCTGGTTTATCTGCTTCTTTGGCCAACAACCTTGCTAAAATTTTCCTTTTATCTGAAACTGGTCTTGAATTTTCAATGCCTCTAATGTTCAATTCATATTCTAACTCATTTTAAGTAAGTGTACGATGCTATAAGTTTCTGCCATAATTAAATATCTGAATATCTCTAATGTAACTCAATTATAAAATTTTGAAGATGAAATCTCAAACGAACGAATGTCCTAACTATATAGAAAACCCACTGTAAACTGTAACAAACTTTAACAAAATGAAACAAAAACTATTTACTAGAATCAATGCAAACCTCAGTCGGTAGATATAAGTGTGATGAAGATAACTACTAAATATTCCAGCCTATAAGTGAAGTTATTCAAGCCTCTAAATGAAATTCCAGCCCTAAATGAATTTCGAGCCCTAAATGAATTTCCAGCCCCACGTTGCGAGCGCAAGTGTAATTAAAATAAAATTTTGTAAATTTATCCTGGTGACTATCAGCTATATACTAAAGCTCTCTATTTTAATCTGATATCACTAGGTCGAGTATTTCTTCTTTAAACTCCAAGCCCAGGGTAATGTCGGATGGAAAACGGCTATAGACAAAGAAAACTCTTAAGGGTTAAACGGCTAGTAGAGTGTTAGCTCTGGGTAGATCATGAGCATGGGTCATGGGTGGATAACTGACCAAAAATAGTTTTAATAGGCGCCACCGTATTTTTAATACAAGTGCCAACAAAAATTTAACTGTGTTTGTATAAGGGAAATACGGAAACCTTATGTTAACACCACTATCTTAGCCATAAAACTTGAATTTCACTCTTTATCACACACTTACCAAAACATCAACCACCAGTTGTTAAACAGTTGTCTCAGCTGTACCTGTGAACAAACAAAAACACCACATGGACACCATTTGTGTCCTTAAAAGCATATGCCCAAAAATATAATAAGAGAATTTAAACATCTATGAAATACTAAAGGCATTTATTTTCTTCTCTATCTGTTTTTCTTAAGGAGGATTTGCTCTAGTTTACTTTTTCATATTTTAAATATTGAATAATAAAACGACTTTATGAAAACAAAAGGAATTCTATTCATATGGAAATCTGACTATATACATGCGACTGCAATACATATGTTTACTATTTTGTCATTAATTTTTATAAAAAAGAATTTTGTATAATTTAACCTTCAGAATAAATACGTATAAATTAATCGTTTCTATAAAATTTAGTTTAAGCAAATATGTCATAATTTATTAGTTCCTAACACAGGATTTTATTTTTACTATAATCATAGAAGCGCTTCCTTGACCATTCACAAAAAATTCGATTGTCAGGACAATAACGACCTTAAAATGTAACTACTCAATTTTAACGGTAATCTACTAAAAGAATATACGTGAATTTCAGTATCAATAAAAGACTTTTACATGACGTGCATGTTTTCAATTAAACAAAATATAAAATTAAACCAAGACTGCGTCTGGCGTTTAGATTCTGAATATCTCAACACATTGTGTGCTTGTACAAGTGACTGACAACCTAGATATTTATACGTTGTTTTACAAACTTTAAGAAAGTACTTTATATTCTCTGTTACTCTAATAATTAACGTAGAAAATTTCATAATAATTTACTATAGCTTCAAACACTCACGTGTAGACAAAAGAACTGCAGGTGGAAAATTACGACCTCAGCTGTTGTATTTATTTCATCGTATTAGTCATCAGTTAGATTGAAGTGTCAAGGTTCTTTGTAACATCAACCATTTCCATACTGCGTAGTTAGATAAAAGGACGAAACCATAGCTGTTTACCATTAATTACTGTGACGGAAAATTATTATAATTTACATTGAAAACTGTTGCTGTAAACCTGTCCATATGATATTGCACTAAAGTGAGTAAGTGTTAGTCTAATATATTTTATTATTCTATACCAACTGTATTAAAATGATGTATATTATCAATCCATTTTCTCAGCTCAAGTTTTCTTCTTCACTCGATTAGATGCCTCGTGTTTCTGACGGGTCATCACCTTGACTTTATCTCTCGTCTACAAAAAGCGGCTTCACTCTAGGACGTTGGAGACCAAAGTGCCGGTTATCAACTTGACAGCGCTTGGTAACAACCTTTAGAATATATATCTTCTAGAATCCATGTGTTATTATGAACATTATACTTTAATTTTTATTGGCTGAATATTTACGAATTAAATACTTTAAAATTTATTTGTTTTATTATTAATTTATTAGGCTAGGTGTAACTAGAAAAAAAAATACGTTACAAGAGCTAACGGACAAAATTAATGAATCACACACGGAACTGGCGGAGTTAAAAACAGAGCTTAAAACTTCACAGACGGAACTACAAACGAACTTAACAAACAAGATTACGGAATCACATAACGAACTAAGAAACGAGTTTAGGACGGCACACGCGGAACTGACGTCAAAATTGAATAATACACAGGACTATCTACTCACGAAAATACAAAACGTACAGGACGACATAAGGATTGAAGTACATGAAAAGATTGATAGAATGGGTGACAAATTAGAAAACACGCGGGTACAGATTCAGGGAGACTTAAACGCGACAAAAACGGACCTACGGACTGAAATCAAGACACGCGTAGAGACGGTTGAGGAGACAATGGTCAGTGGTTTTACGACGTTACATTCTGAAATTCAAACGTGCGACAAAAGACATTTGACAAATTACAGAAATTTAGGACAAACCTTAGAGACGATACAGACCGAAAATTTGAACACTAAGACACAACTGGACGACAAAGTTACTGTAGTAGAAAACCGGGTAGGACACGACGTAAGACAAATACATGAAAATTGGACGACCTAGAACGACGGCGCATAGGACTGGACTACGGACAGCACATCAAATGGAACAGGGACGCGCTACCTAAATTTGAAGGACGGAAGACAGAACAGCCGATGGGATTTCTAGACAGACTGGACGAGATCGTCGAAACGGAAAATGAACGAACTAAGTTACAGATAGTAGGGGCGACATTGACGGGGAACGCGGAAAAGTGGCACAATATCATACGCAGACAGTACAACACCTACGCGGAATTTCGACGACTATTTATGGAACAGTTCTGGAGCAACACGCACCAGACCGACATACGTACAAATTTGATTACAGGACACTACAGTCGGACACACGGGACTCGCGAAGAATACGCGATAGACAAATTCAACCAGGCACAGCACTTGACACCAAAGTTGAACGAAGACGACATCATACTACTACTTGCGGGCCACATGGAGCCGGAAGTGACTAAAATGGTTGTGGTCCAAAATGTTAAAACACTGCGGGAATTTTTAGGCGTTATGAGGAATTTCGATTTGGCAACGGCACTGGAGACAAAAACACGGACTAGTCATTGGGATCAAAACCGGGGTTATAGGGATGACAACAGACGACATATGTACCACGAACAGCGACCCAACCATAGACAGGACAATTTCCATCACGAACACCGACCCAGCTACCGACAGGACTATTTTAACCACGGAAACCGAAATCACTGGGGACACGACGGAAACAGGAGACCATACTACAATAGGGAACACCGGGAGAACGACATACCAAGACAAAACAGGTACCAGCGCGACGACAACGCGGATGACGGTCGAAATACAGGGGGGCGGTACACAGCACGGATATAGCCGGACGGACAGGGACGCGAATGTCCACAATATAACGACAAACGCAAGGACTCAGGACACGGATCAAATTGAAGTGGTGCAGATACACGAGGCACCCTTAGAAAAAAAAAACGCAAATTTTTGGGAGAACAAATGTAAAGGATTAAAGGTCGACGTTGTTTATAGTTTAAAAGACTTGTTAGTAAATAATTATAATTTGAAAAAAAAGAATCTTTTGTTCATTAATATTAGTTTAAATGAGTGTTTATATGTTGCTTTAATTGATAGTGGTTCACAGTTGTCGCTGGTAGATGAGAGGGTGGTGATAAAACATGCTGATTTTTTAAAAGGAAGAATAGAAGCGATTGATGGGGTTAATCTATGGTCGGCTATGAATAAAAAGTTAACTACGATTTATAGGATCATCCGTGTACCAATATTTGTAGGGGATAAAAATGTAGGGGAGGCAGAATTTTTAATTACAAAGGGGTTGCATATAGATTTTATATTAGGAATGGACTTTATAGAGGATTTTGGAGTGAATATAGATGGTAAGGAGAGGTCGATTCGAATTTTTGATAAAGATAAGTTATGGATGGTGTCTACGGTTAGTGAGGAATATAGGAATGGAGATAATATAGATAAGTCGGGATTAGGAATGGATAGGACAAGTGATTATAGACAGGTTAAAGTACGATTATGTAATATGTTTGTGAGATTAATTAAGGATGAACAGATTGGAAAAGTGAGTAGTGAGATAAAGCCGAAGTTAGAAGAATTATTTAATAAGTATGTAGGGTTATTTAATGAAGAGCCAAGATTGGCGAGGCGATACATGCATAAGTTAGAGGTCACGGAAGACAACGGGTTTAATACAAAGGTGTATCCAATTCCGTTTGCTATTAGAAATAGGGTTAAAGCCGAGATTAACAAGATGTTACGAGATGGAATAATAGAACCAGCAAAAACTCAATATGTGAACCCGGTAGTTATTGTTCCTAAACCCAATAAAAGGGATATAAGGATTTGTTTGGATGCGAGAAAGTTGAATTCGATTACGAAACCGCAGTATGAACAACCGCAGGGGTTGGATAATTTGTTGTACAAAGTGTACGAAATGAAGTTTTTAAGTAAACTAGATTTAAAAAATTCATTTTGGTTAATTCCGTTGCATGAAGACAGTAAGAAGTTTACAGGGTTTAGCATTGAAGGGGAGATTTACATGTTTTCTGTGGTTCCGTTTGGGTTAAGTAGTTCTTCCGCAGCACTAGTAAGGGCCATGCAGAAGCTGTTTAACGAGTATGAATGTTTCTGTTCGCACTATGTGGATGATTTGTTGATCTTTTCAAGGACTGAGAAAGAACACTTGGAGCATATAGAAAAGGTGATCCAGAGGCTGGACGAAGGGGGGTTGAAGTTGTACGTGGAGAAATGCGAGTTGTTCAAGAACAAAGTTACATATTTAGGGTTCGAAATCAGTGAGAATGGGATGAAAATTTGTAATAAAAGGTTGGACGAGTTGAAAAAGATTGCTCAACCAAAGAACGTGAGAGGATTACGAGGGTTTTTAGGGGTCCTAAATTATTATAAACGATTTATACCGCGATATTCCGAGTTGTGTGTGCCGTTGTCGATACGTATCGATACCTATCGATACGTATCGATACGTATCGATACGTATCGATACGTATCGATACGTATCGATATTCGATATAGAATATGTATCGATATTCGATACGCAAAATCCCGTTTCGCCCACTCTTATATACATATACTTGTGACACAAATATTAAACTTGAAACTTTAATTATTTTGATAACTAACAATCTTAAGTGAAAGATCTAATTGTCAGTAAATACATTATTTTAAAACGATCTTGTGATTTTACTCCCAAAGAAAGAGTAGACAAATTTATAGATGCGTATCGATTCGTACCGATAGGTATCGCTACGACTCGATATGCATACTTAATCTACACATCCAAACATTCCGATACGAATCGCTATATATATCTATACGTACCGCTACGTATCTATACGTATCGATACGAATCGATACGTATCGATACGCACCGATACGCATTGATGCGTATCGATACGCATCGATACGCATCAATACGCATCGATACGAATCGATATGTATCATACGCACCGATACGCATCGATACATATCGATACGTATCGATACGCATCGATACGTATCGATACATATCGATACGTATCGATATTCGATATATTTATACATATCGATATGGAATATGTATCGATATTCGATATGCAAAATCCCGTATCGCCCACCCCTACTTATAACTCTCCTTCGGGTCGAAGCGGAGCCTAGAACCACGTAAGTTGTGCCATAAAAATGGGCGGCACTCGCCTCATCATTTAGGGCCAAGGTGAAAAGACTGTCCTATCCACTGAAAGATGGTACAAAACAAAAAAATTATAGGCAACGATCAGAACCGGTACAAAAGAAAAGTACATTTTTTTCCAATTACAAATAATTATCATACAATGATGTGTGCGAAATTCGGAAGAACGGAAACACAAAATAAAATTACAACGGTAAGGACGAGTAATCGTTGTTCTCTCTAGCAGAGAATTTAGTAACCAACAAAACGTTTTCAATAACATGCATTTCACGCAAAATGCTAGTGTTATCGACAAGGTGGTTAAAAACTTGAAACACGAATTTATCCAATAGTCCGATATCTTATTTCGACGAGTATCTAGGTCGTTACATTCAGAAAGTACGTATATGCTATCGGAATAGTAAGCCCCTGCACAGCTAAAACAAGTACCGACTATCTACTTTAATATTAGGATTTTTTATTTGGTAACAAAAATAGATTGAAATGCAAATTAATAGGAAGTGTACCATTGTAAAGCGGTAAAAGATACAGTTGGATGTTCTAAAGATCTAAGCGGACTCTATTCGTATGAATGATACATTACCAGATAAGAATGTATTTTTACTTAGCCGAAAATAAACGTAACATCTTCTTGCACCTGAACATGTTTTTTTCTATAATGCACATTGCCGTTGGGAGGAGCTGTAACATGTCAATTCACTGTTCCCTTGCCATGTTACAATCCAAAGTATTATACACATTATACGGCGTTATACATCATAACGGTTCTATTCATTGTAACAAAATTTTTTGTTACGTTAAATATCTCTAAAGAAAAATATTACTAGCTGTTGTTATTTTACGAAATTGTCATTTAGCGTGAAATCGTTAAATAATTTAATGTACTATAAGGAAGAACACCTCTTTTGGTTTACATTATTTTCACCTATAAGGAGTATTTAATGGGGACTCCTATACTTTCGATATCCGCGAGTACCTTGAACGCAACTTGAGTTGCATAATACAGGCGTTCTGAAGTCCACTAGTGCAATTGCTAAGCACAACGCCTGCGCGTAAAGGTCACGCGATAACTAGGGTGTTGGCAAGGAAGACAGCCATCTTGCAAGCAACTACGTGTAGGTACACTTCATTTTTGAAGATGGGAAACTTTGCTTGTAAGTGGGAGCTAAGAATAGCTCTAGGAGGATGATGGAAGGGCTTTTGGTTGCCGCGTGGAGGCTGCACGAAGGAGCTCTCGTGAAAGCTGCCCAGACAACTTAGAGCCGTAACAACACGTGGTGAGGAAGTCCATTAGTGCACATTTAAGGAACACGCTTGACAATGGAATTAGAATTTGGTCGTGTATTGTGAAATTGTTTGTTTTGAAGCTGTCCGACGGATTGTAACTAATACAGGCATGTTTTGTATCTTTCTAAATTTCAAGGAGATGGAATGCTAAGTGTCTTAGTTCATCTATTACGTTCGTCAGCATCGCCGTGGTATAATTAAAACAAAATCAATCAGGTACTTATAAAACTATTTACTGAAAATTAATTTTACGTACTAACTACGGTTAAAGCTCTGATTTAACATTTACTAAATCATAAGAAACTTTTGTTTAAGAATGTAAACTTCAAGTTTTTATGCAAGATATGTTTATGCTCAAATACCACGTAAAAAGCAGTTTGAAAATTATAACCTAGAAATTTAATAGGTCAAATACTTTTGTTCAGGACTAAATTTTTTATAAGTGGAATTTTGAACTTTTGGATTAATTAAATTAAGGTGTTATTCAAGGCACTTAAGTAAAACACATGTAAATTGAGAAAAATAAGCATAAAGTCCATTTTTGATTAAAACATGTTTCTTGCAATATGTTAAGTGATTAGTAGAATACCTATGCTGCTTCTAACATATGGTTGAACTGACTTTTTTAATTTCATATAATGCTTAAGCCATATGAACTGTTTATGTAACAAGTTCTTTAGATAAAATTTTGTAAGCCAGAACAGATCTGTTTTATGGATGTTTAAGAACCCAGACTGTATTAAATAATTTATAAATGCTAAGACCTCTCTAAGTAGAGAAGCAAATTCAGAGATTTTTTGAAACTTACTTTATGTTGATTATTTTGATTATAGAGAAACACACTAAGAAATTTTTGAAACTTATTATATATTGATTATTAAATTTTTTTATAAATAATTTTTGCAACAAAAGAGAATACCATTTAAATTATATTTTGAACTAAAACTTTCGTCTTTTTATTTCACTAATTGAAATTAACATTGTCCAAATTAGATAAGAAAATTTTGAAAGTGGAACATAGAAAAAAGTTGATACAATACCAGGTAATAGAAACGGAATAAGTAATTTGCAGTAGAGTATTTTTTTTTATAGGTAAGGTGTTATTGAGATTTTGAATTCAGACCAATCGATCTATAAAGATCGAAATATTTTGTTGTTGTAGGGCACAAACAGTGTCTTATATTTTTTTTTGTGTGACATTTTCTTGCAGGTCCGACACCGCAGAAGCTGGAGCAGAGGTCCAGGAGGTTTCCAGAGGTATTTTGTTTATTGTAATTTGTATGTTTTTTGATAATCATTATATCCTATAGGTTTCTGCGTCTTCCTGTAGGATACTTTAGTTTTGTTTATTGTCTATATAGATGCAGTGGCGTCCATTTACGTTTTTTTTGTTCTCGTTTGTAGTTGAGCCCACCCTATATCCACGCCCAAACTCATTGCTCACCCTTTGGGTAATTTCCAGACTAAGCCGCGAATATAGTAAAGCTCGTGGGTCCACCGAGGTTTTGTTCACTAATTGACTCACTCCATAATTAAATTAAACAAAGAAATATTATAAGTCCTCATAAAGTTTTACTTAAGTTCACTGGCGCCCATGCGTGAGGCTAGCCTTGTAACCAATCAGAGAGAAACAAAAAATTATGTTTCACTGGCGCCCAACCAACGTGGAGCGTGCAGTAGAGAAAAGCTTTACTAATTATACATTTCATCATCATGGACACTATGTCGCATATTATAAAAGTAAGAACGACGTTAGACAACTATAGTCACCGTTGGTAATTTCTACCTAAAAAAAAAACATTTATTGTGGAACGTCCCGTTCTAAGTTTTATAATTCATTGCAATTTTTAGAATCTTTTTAACATAATGCTCTGTGGTTAGAAGCCTTTGAATCTCTCCTTTGGTTAGATATTTCATTGAATTGACATTTGTCAAGTTGTCATTGTAAAACTGTATTAATTGTTGCACATTAATTTGTTTTTGTTCATAAAAACTGGTTTAATTGTGGGAAATGTTATCTCACCTAAGGGCGATAACGAGCCCATGTGGTGGCTCGTCGTTCTTCTTGTTCCAGCCTTTGAATTGTAACGACGATCTTGGTATGTTAGTAAAATTTATATCGCTTATTGTAGCGGATTCTTGCTTACTACCTTGGATAAAATTAATCTTTCTGGTGTTTGTGAGTACGAAAGTTAATTATTACGCCTTTGGCGGATTTCACGTCGTTTTGATTAATACTATTGGGTTGGCTTTCACTCAGTTCGTGAAGCACTTTTTGTGATATTTGTTATATGCTACCCACATTGTTATGTGGTAAGTAATAGCGTTATAGCACTTCTTGTTCTATGTATTACATGAATTTTAGGGCTCAAATCTAACTTCAAATCTAACTTCAAACTTAACTCCAGAGTTTAGTTCAAATTTAACTTCAAATTTAAGTCTACGTCTGCGTGCGAGTCCAAGAGTAATTGCATATTTTAGGTTTAGCAGTTCCAATTTAAGTAGATGCACATTTGTGAAGATTCGTTTAAGTAATCGTTCTGGTGGTATTACGATTACCCAACCTCGACAACTTACTGAAATAGATGGTATTGAAGCTCCCGACGAAGAATTAATTATTGATACCATAAGTTCCATCTGCTGGACTACCGAAATATTAATCGAAACCTGTTGGAGTTATCTGTGGATGAATATTACACCTGAAGCGATTTTGTGTGACTACCTTTAAGTGGTGTAATCCTGTTAAGTTGGATTTGGAATCTGACTGCTACTGGTGCATTGGAATTACTTCTTGAGGTCGTATACTTTTTATTTAAGTGTGTTGTGTTTGTTCTGTTGAGATTATTGGATAAATATTTTTGTGTATGCAACCTTATATGCACCATATTATTATTTTGCTTTGCATGCAACCATACTTACACCTGTGTGTAAGGTGGGTTGCGATAACTAACGTAAATCTGTATTTATGATAAAAATTATTTAGGTATTAGTGTCTGAATGCTTCCGTAGCAAGTGCTATGTTCTTATGATTGTTGCTAACAACGCGTTAATGCGTTCCAGTGATTTATACATATTGATTGTAAATCTAGTCACGAGCTTAGACCCTTGGTTAAATTATTACTCACTTGAGTTATGCTGTTACAGCTTACTTAGTGGCCACCAAGTCTGTGTGTACCCAATTATTACTTAGTACGAATTATTTTTGCGTACGGGCTCGTGCCCGGATATTCTGAACACCATTGCGTTATTACTGTTAAATATTATTTATACAATCACCTGGAGTAAACATATATTTGCTTGTTGTGAGCACTTAGCTTGGTTAATTTTCTCTTGAATCATTTAGGTTTGAATCTTGTATGTATGATTATTTGTAGAATTATTTGTTCTAGTGAAATTTATATTTATGTGTTTGATTTCATATTTGGCATTGTAGTTACTTCAATAAATTCAGGTTTAATTCTGTGCCCTGTTAATTTATTGATATAGTGAGTTACCTTGGGTTTCGCCCGAGAATAGTGGAACATTTCTCGTTGATTTTGCTTGCTCCTGTTTCTGGCGCCCATTAATAAAATAGTTAGTTTTGACTTATTGGACCTTTCTAGTGGTTCCTTATGGTCCTTGAATGCGATTCTTTACCCACCGCCCTGATGAGTCTTTTCTGAGCTATTCCGGAGCACTATTTGTCATCGTAACGTTAAGGAACCCATTATATCGATTAGTTATCGAATTTTACCGTGACAATTGTTTTCACAATGCAAAGCCACAAAAAGTAATACTGACATTCCAATGGGAAAATGGTACTATATTAATGACTCAAATATTTCAGGAATGTCCAAAATTAAAAGTCCTTGAGACACATGCATATTTATTATTCTATGAACGAATATTGTAATGTCCTCTATACAAAATAGTTTTTATTTTAACTAATTATATATGTATGTAATGTAGTTTTATAATAAAATCAGAAAAAAATTACTAAAAATTTACTAAAAGTATTAAAAAATATTAAGTTTAGTTTTCTGCTGGATTTGGAACTCGCGCCTTCATACTAATTGTGCAAATGTGACTCTTTGCTTAGTTTATAGCATTAACAAATTCTAAAATTAATCACTGAGTAAACACGATGTCTTACTTTTAATAGGGGGGTCTTAAAATACTAACAGAAATGATAATTTGATATAGCCAAATTTTATACGTATATTGAAATCAAATATTATTGTCATATAAGAAAAAAATAAATATTAACAGAAAGCATTTTTTTCTTGCTTGTTCAGTTAGATATTTAAATAATTTTAGTAAACTTAGTAAAGCACAAACGTAGGTCAGTTTATTTTTACTGATACCAGATCTGATATAGAATTACAATCTTTAAATACATAATTAACCAGTTGAATTTATAATTCTTGTTCAAAAATAACTGATAGTATTTCAGAAAACAAGTAATAAATAACATATTAGCGTTAAGCTTCAATTTCCAGAAAACATTAGCATTTAAATTTATATCAAGATCTTAGTAACAATTAAATGTGTTCAACAATTCACAATTCCATAGGAGATGAGTAATTTAAATGTTTCCAATCACGGGAAACAAACAAAACGCTTGTCGCTCAATAAAAGTAGACTTACCGGCTAAAAGCAAAAGTCATCTTCAAAATTATAAAATAACATCCAACAGCGAAAAGGCTTTGCAACACAAACAGCAAGATAGCTGGTAAATTTCTTCAAAAGAAAAACTGGTTTACTCCAGAAGGTAGTTGACCAAACAACAGGAGGTCTTCTAGGGTAACTGGAATTATTCCTAGTTCAATTTTTAATAATGGCCAACTCGACGTTTTAGACGTTGCATTTCCAACTTAATATTCAACGAACGAACTCATCATACTTAGGTAGTTATGGGAATTTTACATGAAGCAAAACCAGAACTTAAGTTGTTTTTTTTTGTTAATTTTATTTCCAAAGTAGTTGTTAAATCATGTTATAAATTTGTTGTTAGACTTCTTGTTTTTTCTATTTTATCTTTGTTGTATCTTTATTTTATCTTTGTTGTGCATTGTTGAATCGACCAGATCGTGGTAAGTGCTGAAAGGTTAAGGTGGATCAAGTGTGACGCGAAGATCTCCGACATTCAAGACTTTCCATACCTTAACTGCATGGAGTTCTATCAGCAAATGCACGGGAGGGGTAGGAATTGACTGTTGCAGAACTCGTAGCTTTGCGCATGATTTGAACGTAAACAGAAAATACGATACAATTATATTCAATTGTTCATTTACATTTCCAATGCTCCACCCGAAGGTACTACATTAGCCAGGAGGCTGTTGCCTGGAAAATTTAGAATTTTGCCGAACCCTTGCCGTTCCAGGCAAGGTAGGATCTTTAACGTGCGTGACAATACTCACACACGGGACCTCCATTTAACCTCTCATCCGAACGAGGGCGTAATTTTTGTGAAAAATGCTCACCTGCCATTTTTCAAGCAGTCGGCCGTGTCGGGATTTGAACCCAGGACCTTGGGATCCGTAGTCTTACGCTTACTACATTGATCCACGGCGACGACTAATTATATTCAACCACGTAAATCGATTTATTTTAAATTTCGTTAGATGTGTTTCTTATATACGCTAACGAAAATTAAAATACTGACTAAATGTGTTTGGTTCCATTTATTTGACTTATATAAAAAAAAATTCAACAAATAGAATAATATCACTATACAAGGTGAATACAGAAATTATTGTAGCTTATTCATAATTTTATAAAATGTTTGGGTTTCGGAAAATTAGAACGCTTCGCTAGATTGAGTTGTGGTGGACAACGAACATGGTTCAAAAAGTCGCGATTTTCATTAGCAAGATTAGCAACTGCTTTATACAGTAGGACGTAAACACCGTTCTCTCCACTACTCAATCACACTTGCTCCATCGTAGTCTTGTCCAACCAAATTTGTTGTAGCCACATCATGTTTAAATGCATCCATCTAAACTTCGACGTATTCTGCCGCTGTGCGATTTCCTGTGCTCAAAAATTACAAAAAAATTTCTTTTACCAAAACACCATTACTTCCTGAAAGATCCAAATCCAGATCACCAAAGCGATTTGATCAGTTTTTGAAATGTACGCTGTACTGTCTACAATAACCGTCCAAAACTCTACTTTTATTTCAATAAGAATGGAATTTCGTGTTGAATCGGCCAAAGGTTTATCTTGCTTCTCCATGATTGTCGAACTCAAACATTTAATTTTTTTTATTCAATTCAATGTTCAGCTTATAACCTTCGGTTTATTTTACGAGTACATTTTATACAACGTACGTATTTTCATATTTAAATTCCATGTTTTAATACAATAATGTTACAATATAAATTCTTAAAATACCTAAGCTCGAGTTTCTACGTTCTCATCTTATTCTTAATGAAGGCAGGTGGCTGCAGTTCAAAGAACCACCTGTCATTTAAAATTTTTGGCTATTAGCTATCTTTTCTTAGTTAGAGTGTAAAAGGGACCGTCGTCGCTCACCTGTAATCGCGAGGAACGGGGTGCAGCGGTTCACCCCTATAGTTTGTAAGTTTGTTGCTCCTAGATATGTAGAGGGTTAACATGTAAATAGTTTGGCGGCCGCAAGATGCCAAGTTGCGACAATCACGTGCAAGTGATTTATCAGGTCGTGTCGAAGTTTATCGATTTTTCGAACGAAGTACCTCCTTATTGATGTAGCTGGAGGATTTTCAAGCACGTCATTTGAAGTATTGGTTATACGACAACGTACTGTTTACAATCAAGTTACGGATTTATTTAATTGCATTTGCAGGCGGTAGTAATTAGTGAAAGACATTGTTTAGCGTAAACCCTTATCTAACGAGCTTGTATAGTAATTTTACGGTAGGATAAGTGATCATCGTTACATACACTAACGATAAGTATTAGAAATACATTGATTAAGATCAGTGCGAATACTGGTTTCGTTTGTTTTCTACAATTATTACCCTAAGGGGCCGCGAAGTAAATGTCGCTTCTATTATAAAGTTACCGGTACAGTGTTGTCAAAGTACATTTACGTATAGGTATTTTCTATACGTACAGTAATTGTTTCTCGCTTCCGATACAAGCAGGAACGTGTCATAATTCCGTGGGATCCTCGAGTTTCACTTTTCTAATAAACCGTTTGCTGATGGTGCCGCTCTGGAGACCAGTCAACATGCAACGCAGGGTTGCAAAGTATGCTGAGTTCCTGTGAAAGTAAACATCAGTACTGTAAGTCATTGTTATCTTTTATGAGCTTTTACTGTTTACATTTTTGCTTAAATCTTTGTATATTTTATGACTGAACAAAGTAGTTATTCTAATTTACGTATTTAGCAAGTCACTTTAAACAGTGGTAGGAGGATCCTTAGGGTGAGTTATAGAACGACTTTGTGTATATATATATATATTGTTGATTATATCTGATTTGCCGTAATTTAATATAGAACATTTTTATTGTAGTGGTGTATAATTTCAAGGTGCAATTAATAGTAGGTAATTGTCACGACACCAGGTATTATTTTGAGATACCTAGACAACTTGAATTAATTAAAAGTAGAAGTTTAAGAATCACCGATCATTGTTAGCAGGAATTCATAAAAGTTTGTGTTGTGTACTAAGCTTCACTTCGGAACGCATCCTAACGTGAGATTAGGCGGCAATTTTGGGGTTAAGTACTTTAGTCAATAGTGCACACGAATTGTGGAATTGTTAATAAATGTATATGCTTATGTCTTCTTTTTACGGCTACACCTCGCAACATATCACTGGCGACGAGATAAACAATTTAAATTAGTCAAATTACCGGTAAGCGTAATTAATCCGTATAATTGCGTATGTAAAATCGTTAAAGTCGATGTCATTGACCCGCGGTCGTAAAAGTGCATCCAAGTCGAAGTCAAAGTCCTAAAACTGTGAAAATGCCGAATACCACAGAAACTACAATCGTAAGGTCAAATGCATATACAGGTGTCTTAATTGGTAGCATCGAACCATATGACGGCAGTATTGATATTACTACTTATCTAGAAAGAATGGACAATTATTTTAGTTGTAACAACATTACATCAACAGATCAAAGGCAAGTGCCATTATTTTTAACAATGATTGGTGCTAAAACGTACAGCATCATAAAAGATTTGTTGTGTCCTAACCCACCTATTCAAAAACTTATGAAGAATTAAAGTTTACGTTAAAGGATCATTTTAGTCCTAAGAAGCTCGTTATAGCAGAACGATATAAATTTTATCAAGCACGTCAGGAACCAGGTGAATCAATCACTAAATTTATTGTCAAAATGCGTAATCTATCGGGAACATGTGAGTTTGGAAATTTTTTACCACAAGCTCTGCGTGATAAACTTGTTTGTGGATTAGCATCTGAAGCTATTAAACGGAAACTTCTATCAGAAGATAATTTAGATTACGATAAAGCAGTTAAAGTCGCCTTAACGATGGAATTGTCTGAAACCCAAACTAAATTATTAGAGTCGTCGCAAGAAATACACAAAATATATAAAAATCAAGGTGCTATAAAAAAACAATTCACTAGTCCGCAGCAGCTAGAACCAAGGAAAGTCCAAAAGTCAGTTGAAAGAGGTAGAACTTCTTTTAATAAGTGTTACCGTTGCGGCAGGAACCACAATCCACACAAATGTCCAGCAGTGAACTGGGAATGTTTTTCATGCAATCGCAGGGAGCATACTTCCAAGGTATGTTGGTCATCCAATCGTCCCAGTCGTACAGTCAATTATGAGGAGATCGACACCCAGAATATAGATAACGATAACGAAGAGGGTGAAGATGTCGAAAACAGATGAGTAAAATTTTATCAATAATGTTTGTAGTAAAATAGTAATGATGCATTAGTCTTGCAAGTCCACATACAGGATAAATCAATTAAAATGGAAGTAGATACTGGTGCTAGTGTATCTGTAATGTCTGAAAAAGATTTCTAAGTAATTTTGTTAATCGTAAACTTAATCAATGTCCTTTTAGTATTAATACTATTGCAGGAAGTCAGTTAGAAGTCAAGGGACAAACGTTAGTAAATGTTAAATTTAAAAATATAACAACTAACTTACCATTAGTAGTAGCTAGGTCAAATACAAAATTCTTACCTCTATTAGGTCGTAACTGGCTTAATCAATTAATACCTAATTGGCAGTCTTGTCTTGTGCCAGTAGAGGAGGTTGGTTTTGTGGATCTACAGTCACAGAACGTCACACCAACAGTCAGGTCCCTAGAAAAAGACTTTTCAACAGTCTTTGATGGTGATGTTAGTCAACCTATAACAAATTTTAAAGCGTCTATAGTATTGAAACCACAGTCCGTGTTGTCAATTCATAAACCTTATAGCGTACCTTATGCTATTAAACCACAAGTCGAAGCTGAACTAAAACGTTTAGTCGAATGCAAAATTTTAGAACCAGTCAAGCATAGTAGAATGGCTAGTCCAATAGTTATTGCACCAAAAATCAGGAGGATTCGTATATGTACGGATTTTAAGAAGTCATTAAACCCGTATGTTGAAACCGAACATTATCCATTACCACTTGTTGAAGATGTTTTGCAGTCTTGCAAAGATGGAAAAGTTTTGCTGTCATTGATTTGTCTAACGCATTTAATCAATTACCCATATCTAAAGAATGTGAAGATCTTGTCACAGTAAATACACATTTAGGTCTATTTAGATACAAACGTTTACCTTATGGTATTACAACAGCTCCGTCTATTTTCCAATTCACTATGGATCAAGTCTTACACGGATTGGAAAACTGTAGCTGTTATATCGATGATATAATTATCGCTGGGAAAGATCTGGTGGAACTTGACAAAATGTTCGTCTTGTATTGGAACGTCTAAAGAAATACAATATTAAAATAAACAAAAATAAAAGTCAATTCTATAAAATGAAGTCGAATTTTAGGTTTTGTCATAACAGGTCAAGGCATACGACCATTGCAGTCCAAGGTAAGTGCCATTCAAGAGGCACCTATTCCCAAAAATGTACAGCAGTTAAAAGCATTTTTAGGATTGATAAATTTCTATTCAAAATTTCTACCAAATTTGTCAATGATACTAAAACCGTTGTACACCCTGTTACAAAAAAATGTTATATTTACATGGTCAGATGCTTGCAATGAAGCATTTCAAAATAGTAAGAATATGATTAATAATAAATCCTACTAGCCTTATTTGATAACAACAAGGAAACATTCATCACAGTAGATTCATCGTCATATGGCCTAGGAGCCGTATTAAGTCAGAATCATGATGGAGTTGAAAGACCTGTATGCTTTGCTTCATGTACCCTAAATCCAGCAGAAATAAATTATCCCCAAGTCCAAAAGGAAGCCTTAGCTGTAATTTATGCAGTTCGTAAGTTCCACAAATATTTATACGGAAGAAAATTTGTGATTAGAACGGATCACAAACCTTTAGAATCTATATTTGCGAATAACAAACCTATACCTACGTTGGCTCACAGTCGAATTCAACGTTGGGCCTTAATACTAAGTGCTTATGATTATATAATAAAGTACAAAAAGGTTCGGAAATTGCTAATGCAGATGGATTGTCCGTTTACCATTGCCCGAAGGAACAAATGATTATATTTTTATTTTAATCACTCCGAATACTTACCCATACTACCGGAAGAAATCGCTAAAGAAACAAAAAAGATCAAGTCTTGTGTACAATAGTCGAATTAATCAAACATGGATTTCAGAAAATGGTGATAACATCTATAAACCTTACTTTTCTCGTAGAAACGAATTGAGTCTTGAGAGTGAATGTGTCACTTGGGGAAATAGAGTCGTTATTCCAAACAGTCTGAGATCTCGAGTTCTTGAACTTCTTCACGAAGGTCATCCAGGTGTCGTTCGGATGAAAGCTCGAGCACGTTCTGTCTTATGGTGGCCAAAGATTGATCAAAATATTGAAGAACATGTAGAGCAGTGTGAACCATGTCAACGTTACAATGCACATAACATAAATGAAAATATTCATTCATGGCCTAAAAGTTCCAAGAATTGGGACCGAGTGCATATGGACTTTTTTAAGCTCGAAAATACAAACTTCTTATTAATCATGGACAGTACAACAAAGTGGATAGATCTATATATTATGCGTAGCACCAACGCTCATGCCACTATTAGAAAATTGAGGCATTCGTTTGCTAATTGGGGTTTACCACGATTGTTAGTAGCAGATAACGGTCCGCCGTTTGATAGTCAGGAATTACAAAACTTTTGTAAGTCAAATGCAATAACATTAGTAAATACACCTCCTTACCACCCTCAATCTAATGGTAATGCAGAAAAGGGAGTTAATGTCTCTAAAACATATTAAAGAAATGTTTACTAGAAAATTTACAACTTCATAGCAATTTGGATATTCAACATATTGTTGATAATTTTTGTTCAATTATAGGAATACACCTACAACTACTACTAAAGTATCTCCTGCTGAAGGGATGTTAAGAAGACTTCAAGAACTAAAATAACTATTTTGAAACCAGAGAGAGGTTCAAATAGAGAAACAGAAGTTGATGCTGAAAAAAATAATGACAAAGGCATTTGTTATTATACCGATAGGGAAGCCGTACTAGTTTATAATAAGTTAGGCAAGATCTGGGAACCCGGAAAATAATGAAACAATTGAGTTATGTAACTTATCTTGTAATGGTACACAATAACGTGAAGATGGTTCATGTCGACTACCTGAAACGAAACAGATGTCGAACGATTGAAGATAAACTACCTCCGGTCATCACCCTAGATGAAGATAGCTCACCTATTAGTTATCAGTTGCCAATCTTAGCTGATGGTGTGACAGGGGTGACTGTGGATGATGCAAACAAACCCGATCCACGCTCTAACCTAGAGGCTAAAACGTCTCCAATTAAATCACCTATAAAGGTCCCCTCGCCAGCTCTGAGGAGATCTGATAGAGTTAAGAAGCCAATAGTTAAATTAGATTTATAACTTGCCTGATGAAATATTTTGCTTATTATGTAACTATGTCTTAATGTAAGTAAGGGGGAGTGTTGTGTACTAAGCTTCACTTCGGAACGCATCCTAACGTGAGATTAGGCGGCAATTTTGGGGTTAAGTACTTTAGTCAATAGTGCACACGAATTGTGGAATTGTTAATAAATGTATATGCTTATGTCTTCTTTTTACGGCTACACCTCGCAACATATCAGTTTGCATAACCTAAATAGAAGTGCTATCATTACCTGATAATTACACATTATTTTCAGAAACCAGGGGACACATATCAGCTTGCTCAGTGAACTTATATAAAATTGTCCTAATATTTAGTCATACGGGTTCTTGCCTGCAAGGTGCGAAATTTCCCTTATTTGGTCGTACCCCCATCCAGGCAAGGAATCCGCGTCCTTTTAAGACGGAACCTAACTAAAAATAAGGGTGGTGCCCACAACCTTAATTTACGACAATACCGCCACAGTACTCCCTGGATCCGACCCCACCTCGTCGTGACTGTAGCTAGCGAGCCACGGCTGGACTTACCTTTCAGGTTGATTCATCGTGTTTGTTCGTGTTAATCCCCCCTCCATCGTTCTGTAAATTTGGCACGTAACAAGCTGCAACTGTGGTACATAATTAGATAGAAATTTTATAAATGTTAAGTACATTCCTGTCCCTTTGAGATATATCGTTAGAGTGACCTCTTAGTGGCAACGTTACCAATGTAATTGTCCTAATTAGATCGAATTGTAAGTCTAAAATATCTTCCGTTCTGTTCTTTTCATCCAATTGTTTTTGTCAATGAAGAGTCTACAGATTTTTTCTAGATATGTCCACATTCCGAAATAAGCCGAAATATGAAACCTAATTCGAGTGTGCTCCTCTATTCTTGCACGTTCTTCGCCCAATTTGTTCTTTAAATCGAAATAGTTGTCCATTGGTCTTTGCGTAATTCATTCCTCTTGGTTGACACGCACCAAATTTTACAATCAACAATTTTTTATTTGAAGTAGGTTCCCTTCCTTTGTATAAACCTAAATCAGAGAGGTAATCACCAGTCACAGAAGCTTTTATGGTGATGATGTCATTTTCATTATTGTCAACTTCCTTGGTGTCTGTTCGCTTAAAATCCGTTTCTGTGGAGGTAGCATTTGATTCTGGAGTAGCAGTAGCATCCTGTTTACAAAATGGCATTTTGTACAAAGACTTCATTTTTAAACTTTGGTTAGAACTTACACTACTTTGTTTGAAGACGTATCTCAAAAAAATCTGACAGTTTTCTAGAAAGCATAAATAATGTTCATGCAGTAAATAATGGCGCGTGCGGTCTCTTTAGATTTAAATGTATAATAAATATAATAACTAGATAATCGTTTCACTCAAAATTTGTGGAAATTTTATAACTTATTGGAGTAGCAAACAATTACAAATGTTGCAAAATGTTGTGGCGGCGAAAGAATACATTACACGCTACTTATAGGTTATGCGTACTAACTATGCATTTCTGTTTTACAGTGTCTCTGAGAGACTAAAATCCCACAGTATCAGTTACGGTTTAAATAAATATTAAATTAAGTAACTATGACATAGTACCATTATTTTCTTTATTTGTGTTCTTGCCCCTAGAATTGACTGCCTATTAAATATTTTGACGAATTGTTTTAGTGATCTTCATTCAGTCAACTTTCAGTTAAGATTCCTATTGTTACATGAAAACAATAAAAATGAAATTAATTTTTTTTCTGTGACGGGGAAAAAATTTGACATTTCATACTTCTTGACAGGTAACAAAATGTCACTTTTTATGAAATTACTTTTTTTCCCGGGAAAAAATGAGTACTTTTTTCCCGGGTAAGTAAAACACGAAGATATTTAATTTAAAGCCGGGCGCAACACCTGTGTGGACGTGAAGCGCAAACTATCTATTTCTGATTTCTGAATATTCAAAGCAACCGATATAAACAACTTAAGTAAGCAATTTTTAAAACCACTCGCAGAATTAAATTTACAGATACATATTTGATTACTTGTTTGAAACTTCAAATTTGATATCATCATCATCATTATTAGGTCTTCAGTCTTGGAACTGGTTAGACGCGTACTATCATTGTTTCCTATTCTGAACTAACCTACAGATTTCCCTGAAATTTGCACAGTCTGAATCTATCACTATTTGATCTAGATCTACGTCTACCTCTTTTTTCCTATCTCTGCTTGTATCAAATTTGACATGGATTGATTTTTTGACTTTAATATATTGTAATATTTTTTTCACTATTAAATCATCGTTTTGCATGTCACAGAAAAAAAAATGTATTATACACGGGTGAAAATGTAAGATTTTAGCTCTCTGTGTTTTGTCTCCTTTCGCTTCGCATCGGAAAACAAACACACTTCGAGCTAAAATCTAGTACTTTTTACCCTTGTATAATAAATAACTACCACGACGCAACGGTGTTCAACAATAGTAGGGTTAGAGCACGTTTTGAAGATAGGTTTCCAAATTCGCTGCTTCTAGGTATTTCTAACGCTTATAATTATGATTATAATATATACTTTTTTAGGAGATAGTAGATATCCATTACGGCCATACTTTTTTACACCACTCCTAAACCCTACCACAAGAGCCCAGCAATTATATAACGAGTCGCATATTAGAACCAGAAACGTAGTTGAACGATTATTGGGAGTATCGAAGCGACGTTTTCCTGTGCTAGCATATGGTATGCGAATTCAATTAGATACTGTATTGACAGTTATTATTGCTACTGGAGTTCTATATAACATTGCCCTACGATGGGCAAATTCCAGATATTCCAGAAAACAAAAACAAGATGCCAATCAATGCAACCTGTAATGATTTTATTAAACTACTTCTAACATTTGGAAATTATCGAATTTGTTTTTGTTTTAATAAATTATCTAATCTTAAACTCTCTAGTTTTAACTTTCTTTCTTCTTTTTCAAAAGCTTTTAATGACTTCTGCCTAGTTACTTCCATTTCTACAATGGTTAAGCGATACTCCAACAATTTATTATATTCTCGGTAGTATGAGATGACGTGAATACGCTGAGAGCAGCTCTTTGTGGACTACAATCATATTCTCGCTTTTGCTTCTCACGAGCTGATGGCTATAAAATTTCAGAGTTAAAATATTTATGATTATTGAAATACACTTACGGTAGAGTTATCTGAAATAGTAGCAGTATGTAACAATGAGGGCGTCGCCGTGGATCAATGTAGTAAGCGTAAGACTACGGATCCCAAGGTCCTAGGTTCGAATCCCGACACGGCCGACTGCTTGAAAAATGGCAGATGAGCATTTTTCACAAAAATTACGCCCTCATTCGGATGAGAGGTTAAATGGAGGTCCCGTGTGTGAGTGTTGTCACGTACGTTAAAGATCCCTACCTTGCCTGGAACTGCAAGAGTTCGGCAAAATTCTAAATTTCCAGACAAGAAACTCGCCCCTGGCCAATGTAGTACCTTCGGGTGGAGCATTGGAAAATCACATGCACAGTATGTAACAATCTATCTTTAGGTTGGCTGAGTTCTGCCGGACAATATTTTTTCCATGGGATTCGTTCTATATCCGACGGCTCTGGTTGAGAATCATAGATTAATTCAACATCAGATAAATCGGGCTGATCAATGTCTACATTATCATCCAAAATCAACAACAAATGCAATGTTATTCCTAAACATTTACACAGCATGTGAGGCATACGTTTGTGTCTTCTACTGCATCACTGTCAAACATATTATTTATCCGATATACAGTCTTTTTATCTAATATATCAAGCATTAGATCGGTGTTGCTATTTGTACTGGTAGCTTTTACTTTACCTCCAGCAATTAAATACAGCTCCTTCTTCTCTTCGCCTACAACCTTCCTGGTGCTTTTACACTAGTTTATAAAGAATGTTAGTAGTGATTCAGCACTGCGAGCTTGTGAATTAGGACATTGTGCATTAAATTCTTTGGCAATAATTATTCAATAACGATGTTTTTACTCATTAGTTACTGCATCAGTTTTCTTATTAATTAGTTTTTGCTTGTACTTGTTTACCAACTGCAGAACTAAATTTTTTTCATCCATGGAATAATTTGCTGTACAAGCTCTTTTCTTACTGTCCATATATGAACCTACAGAACATGATTTAAATGAAACAACCCAATGCATAGCTGAATAATATATACTTACTCATAATTAAAGTCTCTTTTAGCGCCTAAATAAAAAAGTATGTGGAAAAATTCCAATAATAATATAATAATACTCGGATAATAACAAAGAGTAAAGAGGCGGTAAAAAAGTTGTCAGTTGGACAAAGTAAGGTTATGGGCTTTGGCCAAAAACTATACTATGATAAAAATTGCGCAGTTGCCAAGTTTCAACCAGTATTAACTAACACAGGATTAAATTAATGCTGTGAAAACAAAATAACACTACCACTAACTTCTTGTTAGTTAAGTTGAGTTTAAATATGATGCGGTGCAGACGGGCATTAGTGTTAGATTTTATGAATAAACAATGAAAATGATGAGAGCGACTCCCAGATGTGAAGTTTTAAATACAACTAAATGACTAATATTAAATATCCAATCCGTCACTTGTCCTCGTCACCCTCATCCCCTACTTCTCGTCAGAGCTGCGTCAAGACAAAGCACAACAAACAAATAAAAACTCCGTTCAAGTATTCTCTGAATTTAGTGTTGGGGACGTAACCTAACAGGAAAGAAGATGCATTTCAAAAAAACAGTAACAACAAATTTACTGGGTTCGTGTTCATGTGATTACTACAAAGAGCCCGTTAGAGTCAGGGTCTGTCGGTGCATTGAACCGATTTGCCCTATGTTAAAAACGACTCAGAATAGTAGTCATTTAGGCTACAATGTAACATGTAGCCATTCAGCAAAATGCACTCTCCCTCTATTGGAATTTGGGAATCTATGCCGGGTAGAGAAGTCATCTCCACAACGCACACTATCCAAGAAATAGTCATTTTATAAAAGACAACTACAAATACATAACCAAATTCAAAGACTTATTTCCACTTGAAGTTTTAGGTTAAACTTCCCTGATCCCTAATACAATTAATTTTGTTACATACTTACTATAATATTATATGTGGCAGAAATAATATTTAAAACTATAAAAATATATCACTTATTCAAAGTAGTTAAAATCGTAATATATTATATTATCTAATAAAAAGTAATAGCATTAATTATTACACAAATACAAAATAAAAAAGACGCTACAGAATTATGTAAGGTTACTTGAAGCTAAACAAATATTTTCGATTACAATGACCTCCACGATATATTATCATTACAGAGCCATCCAAGTGGATTGTGGTAAAAATAAAATGCGCCAGCAGAAGATTCTTGGAGAGTTATACACTCTGCGAGAGTCGCTACCCGAAAATTGTTCTTGTGCGGCCGAATTAACATCCGTGCACGCTCAATAAATAGTAGCGCGTAATTGTTAATATGCATATTAAGACGTTTATGATTATTAAACCTGTAGCCAATCAACTTTTAGCATTGGCAGCGGAAATGTTTAAAAACTAATGACATAAAATTAATAGATTTAGGTATATTACAAACAATCATAAATTATAGAGCCAGTGCTAAACATCTATTATAAAGAAATAGATAAACATACAGGAATTCATATTCTTCAAGAAAGTGACGACAAATAGAAGACAATAAAGGACGTATAATTAACGTCACAAATATTGCCTTCAAATAGACGTGCTTAAGTGGTTCGATGATGAGCTAGAAAAGTTTCTACTCATAATTGAACGTCATTATGACGATCGTGTGCAATCTGAAATGCGTTTCCTTTAAAGAAGTTCACACAAACTAATTTTTTAAAATTTATTGCTACAGTCAAAGAAAGCGGGCCAGAAAGAAAAGGACGAGAATCAGTGAAGGACGACATACCCGAATTACTGCAACAAAAGGGCAAACAGAAAGAGAGAAACGGACATGCTAACCTTGTAGAAAATTGGGTTCCGGGGTTGTCAATCAAAACGACAGCAATGAGCCAACAGTCCGACAGCAAGATATAGAAGTACAAAAATAAAATAAAGAAAAAAGAATAGTTAGGATATAAATAACATACTGTTGCGAGCTACTGCTAGGCAACCCATCAAACACACAAGCGCTGTAGGCTCTGCATAGTTTTCAGGATACGAGAATTCTTCTAGAAATCAAACACACAAAACGGCGCCGGCACAGCTTAGCGTAATTACTAGAGGATGACTCATATCTTTAACTCAGAGTATATATAAGACCGCTAAGAAATGCAAGAGTTAGTCTATACCAGGCTGGGTAATCTAGATACGTTCCCGCCAATTATTGTTTTGTTTGATCACCTACCACCAGAGCGCTACTATCGTTTACGTAAATAACCGAAGACTGATCATCGGTTTTATCTTAAGTTACATTCGGTTTGATTCGGTTCTTATGTTTATTTGTGTTATAAATAGTTATAAAATATAACTTACATATTTTTTGTGTGTAGTTTGGTTTATAGGAGTGCATAATTATTGTATTATTATTCCACGTCTATTATTAAGTAGTGTTAAGTAACCCATATAAAGTAATACCCCGTCTTGGGACCCCCGCGTCTTTGTAAACTTTATTTATATTTATATATATTTTTAATCTTGTTGAACATTTATATGTTAATTTGGAACTATGTTTGTGTGCGTTGTTAACGAGTGCAACAACACTTCGAAAAATTCGATAATGCATCGTTTTCCATACTTAGACGAACCGGTAAGTTATTCTTCATGAAACTTCTAAATTGTTTTGAGACTTGACAAATTTGTAGAAATTTACATACCTTCAGCTTTAAAATAGCAAGTATGCATTTACCTATAATTTTAAGTTTGCTGGGCTACCTTAAAATTAAGATGAGCCAAAATTACCTAGTTTTTAATTATTTGCTTGTCATAAAAATTGTTATGGTATTGTAATTGATGCCATGAATTGTTTAAAGGTTTATAACATATGGATGGAACGCATTTGCAATGATAGGATTATGGATGTGGACCCACGAACTGTATATAAGAATTATCGTGTATGTCATAAACATTTTAGTTCTTATAGCACATTGTGTGGTGTCGGTAAGAAAACCCTTAAAGATCGTTCATTACCAACGATTGCAGTTCCAGGTAAGCTCAATAAATTTTTCATAAGTGGTGTAATCAATTTCTTTGCTAGGATTTAATGCACTTCCAAATGAACAGAATTCTGTCTTAACATGGGATAAAATAGAACTAGAACGTCCCGATATTCTGCAAACAACTCAAATACATGTAGAAGATAATGGTAGGTATTCTTTTCATTCCATTCGATTAATTGTCTGCAAGTGAACATTCTTAAACAATTTTTAAATTGATTGCCCAACAAGCACGAGGGCATCTTTAAGATGTAAAATCGTATTTGTAGTCCATACTTATAATGGGTTTTAATTATTAAATTGAAAAGTAGAAAACTTTAAACCAAAGTTTTCTACTTTTCAATTTAATCTTTAAGATGTTCTAAATACATCTGCCTTATAATTTCAAAATGTCTCAGGCGTCGATTTACATCTTAAAAACATGTTATAAGCCGGATGTTAAAAATCCAAACATTATTGAGATATTTTTAGAGGTGGTTTGATGGTCCAAAAATACTTAAAACATATCTTAAAAATAGTTCTTTCAGACATTCATGTTGTGGGAAATTCACTGTTTATAATACAAAAGTTGATAATGCGGAGAACATAAATTCAGTATGTTTCTAATGTTACCAGGAGCACTCGACATTGTATTTATTGAACGTAGTACTTTTACTATATCATCCTCTATAATTTCTTTAAATTTGAGTAAGTTGTCAAATTCACGTATGTGGTTGGGCACGGTATTTATCCAATTCAGTATTTATTGGTACATTATTAGTAGAATTTAGAAAATGCCTGTTTAATGCATTAACATCCTGGGGATTTAGAGGCAACTGTTTTGAACTTGATTTATTATCTATCTCTAGTTTATGAAATACTTTCCAAATAGTAGCAGGACTTTTATTTTTTAGAAATTAGGATTGCATGTATACTCTGTTCTCTGCAGCTTCCGTTGCTTGAATTTTTGTAGGTATTTGTCTCTTCGTCTGATCAAGTATTTATATTATCAGTAACCCGTGCTTCACAGGTTCTAGCACTAGTGAAATTGAAATTTTTGAAAGAAGCATGCACGTTAAAAATCTTGCAATTACTATCATTTAAAAATTTTAATTTTGTAACATTATTCACATCATAAATAAGGTTCCGAGGCACCACATACATTAAAAATAACGCTTCATTTAATACTGCAAAATCCCTACAGAGACGAGTGACTGTAGATGTTTTGTGACTCAAAAAAGATAATACACATGGATCTGATATATGTCATTCAGTGACTTTTACCTGTTCTGCAGTAATTTTGCTGTGATTGAAAATTATAATGATATCTAGTAAGCTAGCACTTTTGTTACTTATTCGAGTTGGTTCTTTTATAATCTGAAGTAAGCCCTTTGTGTCTAACAGATTGCTGAAGTGTGTAGTTAATTTATTAATTTTAACAAAATCGAAATTAAGGATATTTACTAATCATAATTATTAATGTTGTTTTCTTTGGTATTGCTGACATATAATCTTTTCTTTTTCTTATAGATCAGAATGTTGCTTGTGATGGACAAGCTTTGGCAGTGGCATCTACAACTTTTTCTAGAGCTTGTACAACACTACCCGTTGCTACTCCTATTATAACGACTGAAATGCACATTTCTAAATCGAGACAAGGTAATTTTTCTAGTACTATTTGTGATGATCAATATAAACACTGCATACCTCACAGATTAAGCTAAATTATTTCCAACTTGCATTAGTTCTACACCAATTACAAAGTTATTGTACATGCTGGTGTTAAGTAAGGGTTATAATTCTAACAATGGCCAATATAGGTCGAATGTATACTTACTACCCTACACACCAAAATAATTTTTTAAACATCATGTACTGGCAGTTGCCAAGTAGTTAATATTTTTCCATGTCTTCGTGCTTCTTTGATTGCTTCGGATTTATGGAACTAACTATATACTTAATACAAACTTTTGCTATTAAACATGATTTCTTGAAGCCTCATTGTATTTGTCATAAAAAAGTTACCTTTAATTTGTACTAACATTTTGTATTGTTCATTGTAATGCAATTCTTGTTAATTCAACAATTAATATGTGTATGGTTTTGTTATAGATTTTCGCAGAAGACTCCCACTTTTACAAAGCGTTTCCGTGAGTAAGGCTTGTGATCTTAGTCCAAAGGCTCACAAAATGTACTCGATTGCCAGAAACTTGCGAAAAATTTTATTGCAAATGGATAAAGAATGCGCAGAAAACAAAGCACGACTAGAAAAAGCTGAAGCATTTATGTATACTCCAATGTATCTGCAAAGCACAGTTAATAAGAGAACATTTAGCTTTATAATGTCACAGTTGCGACTACAGAAAAAGAATCCAAAAGGACGTCGGTTTACCTTGAAGGAAAAGATATTTGCTCTTACTATTCTAAAACATTCAGGCAGATGCTACAAACTTTTAAAGAGGGTATTTGCTTTACCCTCCAAACAAACGCTGTCAAAACTGCTAACAAAATTGCCTTCTAATTGTGGTATTAATACAGTGCTGATGAATAGTTTAAAGAATACCATAGCAAACCTGACTAGCGAAGACAAATATTGTCTAATAATGTTTGATGAAATTGCACTTTCACCTCATCTTGATTTGGATAGTAGATCAGATTCCATTATAGGATTTGAAGAAGTGTGTGAAAGTAGTAGAGGGCTAAAGTTTGCAGACCATGCATTAGTACTTATGGCAAGAGGCATCAAAAAGAAGTGGAAGCAACCACTTGCTTATTATTTTGTTGAAAGTGGAGCCAACCGAGCTCAGCTTGTAAAAATAATAAAAGATGTTGTACGGTCGGCGCGGTTAATTGGACTGAATCCTGTTGCTACTGTATGTGATCAAAGTTCAAATAATAGGTCAACTATAGGTGAACTTCTTCGCCAAACACAAGAATTTTTTACAAGGAACAAAATGGACAACAGGAATTTTGGATTTTTGGTGGATGGTACAGAAGTTATTCCTCTATTTGATCCTCCCCATATGCTAAAAGGAATCCGGAATAACCTTTTGAAGTATGATGTCGAATTTCAGTGGAGGGCAGGAATTCAACGGGCATCGTGGAAAGTTGTAGTTGCAGCATATGAGTGGGATGATCCTAATCCTGACTACAAAACTTTCTACAAACTTACTGATGCCCATGTTTATGAGCGAAAAATTAAGAAAATGAAGGTATCATTGGCTGCTCAGGTCCTAAGTCAACGAGTATCATCTTGTTTACGAACGCTTGTGAAAGTAGGTAAGGAAAAGTTTCTGTCATAGTACAGTTTCCATAAAAGAAATGAGTGCTTTTGTTTCAAACCAATGCATATTATGAAATGCATTTGCTACAAAGTTGTTGTGCTTGTTTCTTTAACTTTTGTATATAGCTGTGATGTAGTTGTAATATTTGTTATTTTTAGGAGTACCTTGCCCAAAAGAAACTGAGGATACCGCAGACTTTTTTCTGTTTATGAATAAGTTGTTCGACAGCGTAAATGGAACATCTGTTATGCCTATGCATGGTAAACCATTGAGATGTGCATTTACTGCAACTTCAGAGCATGTGCAGTTTTGGAATGATGCACTAAAAGTTCTGAATTCTATGAAATTTATCAAGGGTAAAACAAAGTCAGTACCACCCTCAGTAATTAATTGGATTCATACGATTAAAGGTTTTAAATATTTATGGGCAAAATTGCAGAATGACAACTTTAAGTTTCTCTCACCTAGAAATTTCAATCAGGATCCGTTAGAAAATTTCTTTGGCAGCATACGTAGTCATGGCATTCGGAATATTAACCCTACTTGCATTCAGTTTCGGCATTCATATTTGTCACTACTCGTTAACAATTTCACTGCAACACATTCACCAGGAGCAAACTGTGAAGTTGATGAAACTGATGGAGCATTGAATACATATATCGAGAATATATTGGAACAAAGTGTTCTTCCATCGGTTCCACAATTGGTTACTTGTGACCTACTACCAGGAATAGAATCATCATCTGATGAGATAGGTCTATATTCATATGTTGCCGGATTTGTTGCCAAGAAACTATTAAAGAAAATAGGTAATTGTGCAATGTGCAGCAGTGACTTAATTTTAAATAAACAAACTGCTTTTTCAATCCCCCTAATTGAAAATAGAGCATATAATAGAAATGCTTTATTGCAACCTTCTTCTCACTTTAGTTACTTACTTAGAAAATACAGTTATAATTTAAGAAAATATTTGGATATATATGCAACACTTAATAATAATTTAAGTTTAACACTTAAGCAGCTATTTGTGGATGATGATTTTGTGCAATTTCATTGTTCAGACCATAATGTTAAGCTTCTTTTTTCTGATTATTTAGTACGTTTTTATTTATGGGCGTGGATAAAAAACATTAATGCTTCGTTGAAAGGAAAAGATGAACACGCACCAAAAACACATTATAATAAAGTTCGTTTCCTTGCTTGCAAGAAATATTTGTCGCGCAAAAAAAAGTTAGTGTAGAAATATTAGAGGAAGACATATCTGTGGAAAATACAAGAAATAGGAGAAACAGAAGGATAGAATGTCGAATAAAAATTATTGTGTAGCTACACCCATTAAAAGGACTCGAGTTATGTCAGATAAAAATTAATTTATATTCCATAAAAACCTTGAGAAAGTTGATTGGAGCTTAGTTACAAACAACATAGACGTAAACAAAAACATTAACAATTTTCTTACTTGTGTAACAAACATTTTTAAAGAATCTTCCCCTTAGGAGGAGACGGCATTCTAAACAAAAAATTGCACCATGGTTTGAGCATAGTCTGATAGACATGCATGCTAAATTACAAGTCGCTTATGAAAGTTATAAAGAAAATCCCTCCATACAGAATAAAGAAAATTATAATAAGCTTAGAATTAAATATCGCAATGCAATTAATGAAGCTAAAATAAGGTATAATTCTGCTCTAGTAAAATCAGCAAAAAATCCGAGTAAATGCATGTGGAATATTATCAACTCAAAAACAAACAAGAATAAGGTTGGTAGTCAACGTTCTTCGATATTAAGTCCAACAGATTTTAATAAGTATTTTATAAATGTGGCTGAAACCATTGTTTCTGCAATAGATAATAATAATAGTACGCAGACTCTTATGAATAATAGAACACAAAACTGGGGGCATCTTACCTTCATACCAGTATATTTTAATGAAGTACGTGAGATCATTAACTCCATGAAAACCAAGACCAGTATAGATGCCTATGGTCTTAGTATAGCAGTAATAAAAAATTGTATAAATATCCTGATATCTCTCCTGACTAAATTAATAAACTCATGCATCAATAATAATACTTTTCCGGACTGCCTTAAAATAGCTAAAGTTATTCCAGTACTAAAAAAAGGGGACCCGAATAGATCATCGAATTACCGCCCCATATCCTTATTGCCAATATTTGCAAAACTTATTGAAAAAATTCTTAGTGAACAAATAAAAATATATTTTGAAGCAAATAATCTATTTTAGTACGAACAGTTTGGTTTAGAAGAAATAAATCCTCCACCTTAGCTATTCTGTCTCTAATCAAGGAAATCACTATTGGCTTCGAGAAGGGAGAATTCTGTCTGGCATCCTTTCTTGACTTAAGTAAGGCCTTCCATTGCATAGAGCATGACTTATTGTTACAAGGAAGTTGTTTATTAATCGAATCATTTTTAAGTAATAGACAGCAATTTGTGACACATAAAGGTGACAACTCGGAATTAAGTAAAATAAAGCACAGGGTACCACAAGGATCTATACTAGACCCGATACTTTTTATAATATATGTAAATGACTTTTCCAAAAGTTGAGCTATAAGTAAACCAATCCTGTTTGCCGATGACACAACTTTGATATACTCATTGCCATTATTAATGAATCTAATTAATCTCAGAGCCATTACATACTTTTCAGTCATCGCGTGGTTTTTGTCTAATAAGCTAAGTAAAAACCATGAAAAATGTCAAGACATGATATTTACTTTAAAAAAAACAAAAATAATTTCTACATAAATCCAGAATCCATCAAGTTCCTGCGGGTGCATTTTGCTTCTAACTTGAAGTGGGACAAACATGTCAATGAAATTGCCAGTAAACAGAGCAATATATTGCATTCTCAGCATAAAAAACAATGTCTCTAACAATATTATTATAATAGCATATTATGCACTTTCCAAAGTCACATTGCATATGCAATTTTAGCCACATGTAAAAAGGTTATTCTCACTCCAACGTAGGGTAATTAGAATTATATCCAATCTCAACTACAGAGAAGATTGTAAACCAAATTTTAAACAATTGGGAATCTTAACTCTGCCATCCATATACATATTAGAATGCCTACTATATGTTCATAAATTCTAAAACAAAACTCATTGGTAACACATGCTCAATTACATTCACACAATGCACGCAATAACAAAAAACTCTGCACTCCTTTTACAAGTCTAGGGGCCTCAATGTACTCTGTTAACTACCACGCCATAAAACTATATAATTGCCTACCATCTACTGCTAAATTACTAACACAAGGAAATTTCAAAACCAAAATGAAACATTTCTTAATTAAACACTCATTCTACTCGCTTGAAGAATATTTTAAATGCAACTTCAGCAATGCTTTAACTTAGAGTGATATTTATTAGTTTAAATGGGCCTGTAGGCTGAAACTTTAGATCTTTATAGGAGTAGTAAAGGGTGTTTCAAATTGTGCGGTTTTTTTAACAATAAATAAGACACATAATTTGCATTCATTTTCAAAAACTTTTATTGGTAATTGAAGTATCACTAATGACATTTATATGCGAAAAATAATATCTGCCAAATGGCCTTCTCTTATAGCTTCACAGACATCCGCTCTTGTTAAAATTTTCAATGACATTTTGACATAATTGAAGCTCTATCTCACCAAGGACACCAATAATTTTATCTTTCAAAGCAGGAATTGATTATGGATTGTTGTTATAAAGCTCACTTTTCACATAACCTCAAAGAAAATAGTCTAATGGAGTCAAATCACATGATCTTGGTGGTCAATTAACATAACCGTCCTTGAGATTACACGTCCTAGAAATTTTTCTCTCAATAAAGCAATTGTTTCTTGTGCAGAGTGAGATGTAGCGCCATCCTGTTGAAACAAAATATCCTCTAGATCAAATAGTCATTAATTCAGGCCACAAAAATTCGGTTATCATCCGACGATATCGATCACCATTGACAGTTCCAGCTTCACCTGCAGCATTTTCAAAGAAGTAAGGTCCAATAGCACCACCTGACTATAATGCACACCAAACAGTAACTTGTTTAGAATGCATAGGTTTCTCATGATTAATTCGTGGATTTTTCTCATCCCAGATCGACAATTTTGTTTATTAACATAGCTACCAAGTTCAAAATGTGCCTCATCGGAAAATATGATTTTCTTGAGAAAAATCAGCCTGTTGTTCATTGATGAAATTGACAAATGAACAACGTTTTAAATGATCTAATAGCTTTAGTGCCTGTGTTATTTGAACCTTATATGCCTTCAAATCTAAATCCTTGTGCAAAATACGCCATGTTGTTGATCCACTAAGTACAACTTGCTGTGAACGTTGTCTATTGGACATTTTTGGATCTTCAGCAACACTTTCACGAACCAAATCAATATTTTCTTGCGAACGGCCGCTACGACTGAATTTTCCACTTTTTTGATCTTCCACCGAACCGGTCTCTTGAAATTTTTTAATAATTCGACCAATAGTGCTTGCAGCTAGACGATTATGAAAACCATAAAATTCACATAGTTTTCTAAAAACAATTTTCACAGAACGCCGATTTTCATAAAATAATTCAACAATTTGAACGCGTTGTTGTATCGTGTACGAAGCCATTTTTATAAATGTTATACATCACACTTCTTTAATGTCAAAATACCCAGACGAATTCAGTGTGCCATCTATATTTTACTTATTCTTAAAAAAACTTACGCAATTTGAAACACCCGTTATAAGTAGATAAGTATATAAGTCTATGTGTACGTTAAATTTCCACTAATATGTAAAAGACGTGTGCAAAAATGTTAGCATTTCTAGCACTAAATTTAAACAATAAGCATTTGTACTCATATATTAACATAAGTGAAAAGTGTATTTTTGTGTTAATTTTATTTGTTCTCTGTTGTTTAATATTGGGTATTAAACCTTTAAATCTTTTCCTGCAAGATTATTAATGTTATTCCTAACTTCTAGTTTTATTTATTGCATCTTGCTCACAAAAAGAACAATAATGAATGTATATGAAACAACATAAAAAGAAATTGTTAAATTCTGGAATAAAACTATAATACCAGGGAAGGTATTGCTTACTATGTACTTATAGTAAAAAGAAAACCAAATATCTACCTATGAAGGTATTCATTGAAGCATTTAAGTTATACATAATGTGATCATTTAATTCTATTTAACGTTCCCAGCAAAGGTAATCTCGCATTTCATTATCAATTCGAGAGGAATGGAACTACAAGTTGTTGATGGGGCCCAAGTTGAATTTTGCGGGATCCTATATTTTGATATTCCACCACTGCATCTTATTTATTTATTATATTTTAAATGTGATATTTTCAATTTTAATAATTTCCATTCTGTTGCATTCTTAATATTCTAGTGTTTCAATTACTCCTAATAGGTTTTTACTGTAATTTAGTCTGGTTACTAACTGGGAAAAGTTCAAAAATTCTTAAAAATAAATTGCTCTATACAATTTTTAGTAAGAATAAATTATTCTTAACAATTTATATACCTTTCTAGATTAGTAACTGGATTGAATAATGGTGAAAACTTGTTAATAGTAATTCCAATGCTAGAGTTTCAAGAATGCAAGAGAATGGCATTTATTTAAATTTGGCGCCTTTTATTCATTTCCTTTATATTTGAATTTGGCGCTATTTACCTTAGTTAAGACACCTACCACATGGCGCTCTTAGTGTAAACAATAATTTTATAGAAAGCATTGAGATTGTCATCTTTTTTATATTAGTTGTCTATGGTCTATACTAGAATGTCGTATATAAATTATAACGTTGTAAAGTAATAGTAGTTTTGAGCTTTTAGAAGTATACATAAATGTGATATGCTGTGTCTAATGTACATGCAGCTTGTAGTATACATAAATAAATTGAAGTGTATAAACAAATAGTTGTGTTAGTGTTGTTAATGAACCTATGGTAAAGAAGTTAGTTTAAGAAGATATTAGTGCTTGTAAATTCATTAGTGTAATAGTGCTTCATTGTTAAGTGTCCTGAAAACATCTATAAATAAGGTATATACTGTTAATTAGACTTGTGAACAGTGAGTAATAAAGACCATTATTATTACTTGTTTTAAATTAAGGAAACGCGGTAGTAGTAGCCCGTTACAATACGAACAAAAATATTATATTTATCCATATACAGGCATGTATATCTACGATGGTCTACCTAACCTATTTACTAGTACTACAGTACAGGTGACGAGCTCGCCTCCCAGATATCTATTTAACATTCGAAAGGGTAGATAAGTGTATGTAATAGCACCATCACCAAATATCTACACAACTAATATATCGAAGGGATACAGTTGCTAAGTTATCTATCGTTATAAATTAACAGTATCTAAAGCACACGCTAATATAATTATCCTAATAACTATATAATAAAAGTAAGCTAACCATAAAGTTACCTAGCAAAGCGATCATTTGATACAAATTGATACTGTATTACTCTTTACATAATACAAATAAATAATATGTAATGTAAACTAACAAATCAGTTGCTTTATAAAATTTTCTTGGCAGCTGTATTTTAAAACAGGTTTAGTAAGTGAGCCTAATATTTTTCCGCTTCAAAACATGGCGACTGCTCATAAACATGTTGACATAAAATATAGGTTTGCAGTAGAAGTGTCGCTGACCGTTTGCAAACTGTTGAGTCTGCTACACGCAACCAATGTTTAAATAATATAAATATTAACAATACTCATATACCTCAAAGTATCAAAATTCGATAATGTAACTATAAAAATATTGCATGTTGAAAAATAGGATTACCGACTAATAAAAATCGATTTTCTAATCTTTTATAGTATATCATAAATATAAGTTTTTTTATATAACTTCCAACTTCAGAATGAAGTTTAAATAGCTTGCCGTTTATATCACTATTAGCTATGAATATAATGTAGCGGGTTACTATTAAGGCGTTCACGAATTTAAAACAAGTAATAACAAGAGTCTTTTTCACTCACTGTTCACAAGTCTAATTAACAGTATATGCCTTATTTATAGATGTTTTCAGTCCAATTAACAATGAAGCACTATCACACTAATGCTATTTACAAGCACTAATATCTTCTTAAACTAAATCTTGAAGCATAAGTCTTCTTAACAACACCAACACTACTATAATTTATTTATTACCCTTTAGTCTATTTATGTAAAGATGGTGGTACAATATGCACGTTCACATAACACAAATTTATATTTACTATTAGACCTTCAAAACGCAATGCCCAACTAACTATACACGATATGATTTATATACGACATTTGGATATAGACTAACCGATATACACTCATCACCGATCCTATATTTACCCTAAAATTAAATAGATAATTCATAGTCTGGTGTTTGCTCGAATGTTCGAAATTTCTGTAAAATACACTTTGCTTATGCAAATTGCTTGTTTGACGGGTTGCCTAATAGTTCGTAAAAATAATATAAACATCATTTCTGTCATGAGACATGGCAATAGTGCGGATTGGGTTGTAAGATTTAACCACTCCTTAAGAGCTCATTACAGTAGCGGTCATCTTGAAACTTCTAAAGGTCCAAATTTTTTTCCTATTAGGCACCCAAATTAAAAACGGATTTAATAAAAGTAACTTATAATATAATTGTCTATGTGGGAGTCATTTAAGTTTTTTAACTGAAAAAAATTTTTTTTGCTAGTAATAGAGCGATTTAAACAAAACCAGTAACTTTCCCAAATGTGTGAATAATTTTTATGAATTTTCATTAAATATTAGTATTTTTTAGAAAAATGCACCTACAATGTGCTGCTGTGGAAAAATTCAGAACTTCCATGTCACACTCTATTATAAAACAGAAATGGTTTGAATACATGCTACATAAAATAAAACACAACAAACATCTATTGAGATCAAACTATCCTTATGAGAGTTTTCGACTATAGTCGTAATTGCTCGCAAATCTATTTGTAACTTTCATTATGGATATTATTTAGCGTCTCAGTAATTATAGATATGAGTTGTTCTTCATAAACCTTGGATTTATATAAATTTTTATTGGATTTCCTATTTAGTAAAGTAGGTAATTGATATTCCCCCAGTTTGAGTAGTGTAAGACTTGTAAAGAAGAATAAAAACAGAATTGTTTAATTTTTATGCTCACAAGTTCAATTAATGTTTTGGGATAAATTAAAAAAACCACCAGTAATATTTCGCTCATATTTAGGCTTGTGTAGTAATAAGAAATTAGTATTTACAAACCATGTTTAGTTAAGTATTTTTACCCTGAAACTTCTGTACTTTTGTTCATTATAGTACAAATTCACCATTCACAAACTCACATATCCAATTGCTGTGGAATAAAATTTGACAAGGTGCATGCAAAACGTAAATAAATAAAAGCAAAACAAACTTTGTACTACTTAAAAAAAGCAAGACATGCATTTTTATTCTACTAGAGGAATGTTTACTGTATCCGATTCAGTACACCTTGTTTATTATTCCGTCGTTAGAAAATGATAAAGGAAACGAAGGTGTGATAAAAAAAGAAACCAAACCAATATTTGTAGCTTTTCACAAACTGTAATCAAAACCCATTTGACACTTTACCTAATCATTTTTTATTACAGATACGTTTAAACCATTAACCTGTTTTTTTTATTTATTGGCCAATTAATTAATGTAACAGTTTTGTCAAGTGCATATTGGAAATTATAAAATAACTGTGTGATGCAAACGTAGGAATGTTAAATCTTGTAATTTCTTGTTCCCTAATAATTTTTTTTACATTAGATATCGGAATTTCAAAGGTTTTCACTGGTTATAAATGTTAGACAATATGTATAATTAAAATGTCTGTGAGGTTTATAACTGGACTAATAAGTTCCACAACACTGCCATCTATATGTGCTCCCTGGCACTTCATTAACCAAGTAGGCGGAGTACTAAACTTCATATCCTTTTCTATTGAATATCTACATCTCGACATTCCGTTCCGCCCTTTGCTACCTCACCCCAACCCGCGCCTTTACAGCAGATGGTAGGAAACCTGCTGTGATGAGCTCTTAAAGAAGAAAAATTCCATACATTAGTGATAAGTGTTGAATTGCACTCCTAATCTTCAAGGAGTTGAGTACACGTTAATAAATACATATTACTGCTTAGAAGGAATTATCCTATTACATTTACATCAAGAAGTGCTCGGTTAAAAAATTAAATGTCAACATATCTATCTGAGACTTAAAGAATTGAAATATAGCGGTGAATGGCGGTCAACTACAAAAATGGACACTAGTATCAAGATAAATATATCTCCATCACACGAGAAATCATTCGACGATGTAGATTTCAAAGAGGAACTTGTTACTTTTGAAGAGGAATCACTCTTACTGTTTGATTCCAAACCTATCGTGTCATCAACTAGCAAATACTTATGAACTTACTAATGTTTCTGAGTCCTTCAATAAACGGTGAAGTTCAAGAGGGATGCCTAAGTGCAGCTTCAAGCTACACCAAAATAATACAAAACACATACGTTTAAAAATTAGCCTACGTTATTGTAATACATGTAGATATAACACATGAACTAAAAGTAAACTTATTCAGCATATGACAAAGCACAGGTGTTCTAATCCATTTTCATCTGAAATGGGGAATTTAGAGAACTAAAAAAGCACCCTTACCCATGATAAACCATTTTCATGTATCATCTGTGATTTCAAAACCTCTCTAAGGGGCGACCTAAAAATGAATATGAGATTTCACACTGGTGAAAACGATTTTCATGCATAGTTTGTAATTATAAAGCATCTAAAATGAGCCATCCAGAAAAACATTTAAGAACACATACTGGTGATAAACCATATTCATGTACGGTTTGTAATTACAAGGCATCCAAAAAGAGCGTTTTAAAAACACATATGAGAACACATACTGGTGATAAACCATATTCATGTACGGATTGTAATTACAAAGCATCCCGAATGAGCAGTCTAAAAAGACATATGAGAACACATACTGGTTATAGGCCATATTCATGTATGGTTTGTAATTACAAAGCATCTGAAAAGAGGAATTTAGAGAACCATATAAGAACACATACTGGTGATAAACTATTTTCATGTATGGTTTGTGATTTCAAAACATCTGTAAAGCGCAATCTGAAAATGCATATTACAACACACCCCGGAGATAAACCCTTTTCATGTACGGTTTGTAATTACAAAGCATTCAAAATGTGCAGTTTAAAAAGACATATGAGAACACATTCTGGTGATAAACCATATTCATGTACGGTTTGTAATTACAAAGCATCCCAAATGAGCAGTCTAGAAACACATATGAGAACACATACTGGTGATAAACCATATTCATGTACGGTTTGTAATTACAAGGCATCCCGAAAGGGCAATCTAAAAACACATATGAGCACACATACTGGTGATAAACCACATTCATGTACGGTTTGTAATTACAAAGCATCCCAAATGAGCAGTCTAAAAAGACATATGAAAACACATACTGGTTATAGGCCATATTCATGTATGGTTTGTAATTACAAAGCATCTGAAAAGAAAAATTTAGAGAACCACATAAGAACACATTCTGGTAATAAATCATTTTCATGTACGGTTTGTAATTACAAAGCATCCGAAATGTGCAGTCTAAAAAGACATATGAGAACACATACTGGTGATAAACCATATTCATGTACGGTTTGTAATTACAAAGCATCCGAAATGAGCAGTCTAAAAAGACATATGAGAACACATACTGGTTATAAGCCATATTCATGTATGGTTTGTAATTACAAAGCATCTGAAAAGAGGAATTTAGAGACCCATATAAGAACACATTCTGGTAATAAACCATTTTCATGTACTGTTTGTAATTACAAAGCATCCGAAATGTGCAGTTTAAAAAGACATATGAGAACACATACTGGTGATAAACCATATTCATGTACGGTTTGTAATTACAAAGCATCCCGAATGAGCAGTCTAAAAAGACATATGAGAACACATACTGGTTATAGGTCATATTCATGTACGGTTTGTAATTACAAAGCATCTGAAATGACGAATTTAAAGAACCATATAAGAACACATACTGGTGATAAACTATATTCATGTATGACTTGTGATTTCAAAACATCTGTAAAGCGCAATCTGAAAATGCATATGACAACACACACCGGAAATAAACCATTTACATGTATGGTTTGTAATTATAAAGCATATCAAATGAGCTATCTAGAAACACATATAAGAACACATACTGGTGATAAACCATATTCATGTACTGTTTGTAATTACAAGGCATCCCAAATGAGCAGTCTTAAAATACATATGAGAACACATACTGGTTGTAAGCGATATTCATGTACGGCTTGTAATTACAAATCATCCAAAATGAGCTATCTAAAAAGGCATGCAAGAACGCATACTGGTGATAAACCATTTTCATGTACGGTTTGTAATTACAAAGCATCCGAAATGGGAAATGTAAAAAGACATATGAGAACACATACTGGTTTATAAGCCATATTCATGTACGGTTTGTAATTACAAAGCATCCCAAATGAGCCATCTAAATTGGCATACGAGAACACATACTGGAGATTATCCATTTTCATGTATGGTTTGTGATTTTAAAACACCTGTAAAGGACAAACTGACAATGCATATGAGAACACACCGGTGATAGACCATTTTTATCTAAGATTTGCAATTATAAAGCATCGATATGAGCAGTTTAAAACGTCACATGGGAACACATACAGGTAATAAACCATTTTCATGCACACTTTGTAATTACAAAGCGTCTCAAATGAACAGTATAGAAAGACATATGAGAACACAGACCGGTTATAAACCATATTGATGTGTGATTTGTAATTATAAAGCATCTCAAATCGGCAGTCTAAAAAGCTATATGGTAAAACATACCGTGAATATACCATTTACATGTATGGTTTGTAATTATAAAGCATCTCAAATGAGCACCCTAAGAAGACATATAGGAACACATACTGGTGATAAACCATTTTTGTGTATGATTTTTGTTTTCAAAACATCTCGGAGAGTCAGATTAATAGCACATATGAGTATACATACAAGTGTTTAACCGTATGTATGTATGGCTGGTAATTAAGAAGCATCTCCGTTAAACAATTTAAAATCGCAAATGAGGACACCTACTGGTGATAAATCATTTCATCTATTCTTGTGGTTTCATAACATTTCAGAAGGTAAAGTTAAAAAGACGTATTGTAGCTAATTTGTATCTTTAGTGACGGATTTATGTCCCAATTCGGGTCCAACGATGCGATGCCAATATAGGAAATTCAATTTTTTTTATAATACAGGGTGGCATTAGTTTTATGTCATTAAATTTAGGAGGTGATAGAGATTGATTAGCTAAACAAAATACCTATAAGGCATTTTACTCTTGGGCCGCTTTTTAAATGTCCGACTGCTGTTTTGTCATATGCTTTTAAGAAATACTTACGTATAAAATGAAAAAACCCTTACCACAAAAAAAAACTTTTTTGTGGTACGGGTTTTTTCATTTTATTCAAATTGTGCTACAGTGTTCCTATAGATTATTAAATACTTACGTATTTTATGTATACGTGTGTGTTTGTGTGTGTGTGTGTGTGCGCGCGCGTGCGTGCGTGCGTGCGTGTGGGTGTGGCGTGGACGCGCGTGCGCGTGCGTGCGTGCATGCGTACGTGTGTGTGTGTTTTTTTGTTGTAATAAATTCTTTATTTAAGTATGCTCCATTACAGAGTAATAATACATACATAACATACATAAATTAAGCTAATAGATATTAACATATTAACAATGTCTTTGTTATATCAATAATAACTAAAGATTAATATAATTTAATTATTTCTTTGATTACAAATTATCTAACTGATAGCTTTTATTGTAAAAATATAAACCTTAAACATATGTATTAATGGATAATATAATACAACGGACCGAATTTGTTCATAAATTTTTGTCTTCTGTTGTGTTTTATTATAGTAAACTTTGAATAATTATAATGGAAATACTTATCTATGCCAAAAGTTCATTATTTAGTAAAATATCTTAATTTTTTAGAGTAGGAATTTTTTTAATTGTAAATCAATATTAAAATTAATTTTTTTTTTATCAATAGTAATTAAGGAGTATATAAATTACACAAGATATTTTAATTTTTTTTTTTTAATTACAAATTATTTAGCTAATTTGTGGTAATCTAGAAATTTTAATCTTTAGTTTTATCGATAAAGTAAACGCTTAATATAATCATATGAAATGGATAATATACATAGAATTAAATTAATTTGTTTATAAATTATTGTCTTTTGTTTTGCTTCATTATTGCCACTTTGAATAATTGTGATTAAAAATACTTACTAAATAAAAAGTTTGTTAATTATCAAAAGTACTTAAATTATATACATAAGAATTATAATTATCACTATTAACTAATTAAGTTCGATACATATAGAAACTAAGTATATTTTATAAGTTATAATGTCTTTGTATATTGTTTTAATTTATCACGCTACAGTTTCTTGTACATTGGAACTATTACAGGTAATTTTAGTCACATAGCACTTCAAAATTAATTTTTTTGACAAAAGTAATAAATGAATGTAAATGATATTTTATTAAGTCCTCTTTTCTAATTGGCCAGTTTCCTTTATTAGTTATTAAATTGTTTATCAAGATTTCTCTTTCTATTTTTAATTTTGGGCATCTGAATATTAGGTGATCTACTGTTTGTTCTTCTAATTCACATATACATCTAGAATTGAAATTCAATTTAAATCTATATAGGTAGCTTCTTATCCTCCCATGTCCAGTTAGTATTATTGTTAGTTCAGGTGAAATAGACTATATTGCTACGATGTTGAACTGTTGGGAAAAATGATCTTGTTTCAGATCCTTTTGTGGAGTTTGACCAAATATTTTGCCATTTTATTATGGTTTGTGCTTTTAATGTTTTTATTATTTCAGATTTTTGAATAAAATTATATATGATTTCATCATCTGGTAGTTGCGCTCCTTCTTTGGCGAGTTCATCTACCATTTTAACATGGATGTCGTCATGTGTGTTTATCCATTCAAAATGAATTGCCCATTTGGTTCTGGTTAAAGTGTTAATTTGGTATCTGATTTTATTTATTAATTTATTGTTGTTTGATCGATTTTTTAATGCTTCTATTGTTACTTTACTGTCAGGAAATAAAGCTAGTTTTCTGTTTCCATCTGGGATATGTGATTTTTCTAAGATTTTTTCCAAAGTTTTGGCAATTGCTAAGGTTTCAGCCTGGTTTATGGTACATTTATCATTTAGCCTGAATTTAAATTTTGATATCATTTTATTATGTTTGCATAAAACAATTCCTGCTCCTACTTTTCCATCCTTTTTGATGCCTTTTGTGTAAGCTTTATAAGTATAAGTCAAATTATCTAATGTTTCATCAATTTGTGGTATATCTGCTGGATGTATATATCTATTTTTTGATGTTTGGGTATCAAATTTGTATGTTGGCTCTAAGTTTCTTGTTATTTTATATAAATTTGCGTTTTCGCTTAATTTAATTTTTATTGGTGTAGTATTTGCAATAATGCAAAATGCATCGTACGATAGGGTTCGGCGTGCTTTGGATAATCTTAAATTCATAAGCCTTTGTACCCTTTCCAGTTTATTTAATAGATTTGATAGAGCCTCTATCCAAACTGGTATTCCATATGATAGTAAAGGTAGTATGGCGCCCTCATAGATTATTTTCAAGGCCTTGTACTGTAATCCCCATTTCATCTTAGCGAATTTTGATAGTTCGTTTATTATTTTTAAGCATTTTGTTGTGATTTGTGTTACGTGGTTATTAAAATTAAATTTTCCATCTATCCAAACACCTAAATATTTCAAATTTTGAACTACTTCTAGAGTTTTGTTATTCAGGAAAATTTTTATATTCTGTCTAATATTCTTTCTTTTTCTTGATATAATCATCACTTTTGATTTGTTTTCATTAAAATTCATTTTATGATTTTTCATCCAAATTGATATTTTGTTTAATTCTATGTTGGCATAGTTTTCACATTCTATGATATTTTTTCCTTTAATAAGTAAAATCAGGTCGTCTGCAAATGCTATAATTTTAGTATTTTTGTGATACTGCAGTTTTAGTAATGGGTCGTAGTTAACATTCCATAAAATTAGACTATAACATGAGCCTTGGGGACATCCCTTTGATAAAATTTTTTCAATAAAAAAGTGTTTTGTTTGATCATTGCGCTTCTATTTACGAAATAGTTACGTGTTAATTTGAATAAGTTTTAGGGCATTTTAGATTTCTCAATGTATTTAATATTGAGGGCCACCACGCAGCATCAAATGCACCTTTAACATCTAGACTGATCATAAGAATCCAATATTTTGTTCTTAAACATTCCAATACAAACTCTTTCAAACACATTAAGGCATCTACGCGATTTTTTTGTGGAGTGAAACCAAACTGGAATGGACTGAGTAGTTTGTTTGCATGTAGGAAGTATGTCAATCTATTCGCTAGTAGTTTCTCTAATATTTTACCGCCTACGTTAAGAAGGCTTATAGGTCGAAATTTAGAAAATTCTTTATCATTTTCTTTGCCGGGTTTAATAATAGGTATTATTATTGATTTTTCCAAATGGTAGGAATATGCTTCTTTTAAACACTCATTATAAATTTTGTGATGAATAGAGGTAATGAGCTGTGTAAGATGGAATAAATATCACTATTAATACCATCTTCTCCAGGGGCTTTTTTGTTATTCATGTTTTTAATTACTTCCTCAATTTCAGCCGGAGTGAATGGTTTATCATCATTTGTGTCTATGTCATTGTTTAAAATATTTCACATGTTTTTTTGAGTGTTGTTATCTGTACTGATTGTGTCTTCGGGGCAAAAATATATTAATAAATGTTGTACAGTTTCTTTAAAATTATCTGTGAATTTACCATTGAAGTTTTCTATTGTTGATAATGACATGTTGGTCGGAAATTTTCCTTTTGCCAATTTGTATACTTCATTCCATGGATTGGGAGTTCCTGTCATATTGCAATATTCCTTCCATGAGTTGAATTTTTCAGTCTCCAACATTTTTGTGTATGTAGCCTTTTCTTGTAGGTATATTTGCTTCCTTTTTTCTCTCAATGTAATGTTATTCCTTGTTCGTTGAAATCTTCTACGAAGGGCATTGCATCTTTTCCTTATTAAAGAGAGTTCTAAATTCCACCATGGTACTGATTTGCCTTTTTTAGAGTAATTATAATTTTTTGTTGTTCGAAAAGTATTTTTGCATGTATGTATTAAAACTGATTGAAATTTTTTCATAAAATGTTCAAAATCATGTGCTTGTATGACTTTTTGAGTTAATTCTTCATCAAAATTGGAATCTTCTAATTTACAATCAAATTCAATTCTTAGATAGTTTTTAAATCTTTGTAGAAATAAATCTTTTTTAGTTTTGTCTATTAAATACTTGTATCGTTGTAGATATGCATCTTGTATTTTTATAGTATTTTCCTTGATTGTAAAATTTATTATGTTGTGATCAGAAGCACTTTCTTCTAGTCCACATTGCCAGTTTTTAATTTTACTTACCAAGTTTGTGCTACAGATTGTAAGGTCGACGTTACTTTGTCCTCTTTTGTTGATAAAAGTGGGCAGGTTTTGTTTTTCATTAATAATAATTAAGTTATTTGTAGCTAGAAATTCTTCCACTCTTTTACCTCTTAAATTGGTAATGGAATCGTGCCATGTGGCAGAACGGGAGTTTGTATCTGCGCAAATAATACAATTTGAATTCCCTATAAATGTTAGAATTTTTTCTAATTTATTCAAATCAACGTCAATATTTCTATTAAGATCAAAATAAACACTAATTGCATATATTTCTAAATGTTTCCATTTTATTTGAACTACTGCACAGTCTTCGTCTGATAGTTGTTGAATGAGTATTGCATCATTCTCTTTATTACTAACATTAATCACTGCTGCTCTTTTCTTATTATGTCCTGCTTTATATACATCATATTTGTCTTCAATTCCTACAAGTTTATTTTTAACTACATAGGGTTCTTGTATAAAGACAATATCGGCGTTTTGCTCTTATCAATTGATTTAAGTTATTTGTTGCATTTCGGGAGTGCATAGCATTTATTTGCATACAATTAATATTATTATTATATCTTAAAGCCATCAAATTTCAATTCGTTGTTTATATCGTTTTAAAGCCAATTGATAACATGGACAATTTTTGTCAAGAGATGAACGTTTTTCATTTACGGTTTGCTTATTGAATTTATTGTAATTGATACAGTTTATACACTTTCTTTCCTCGTTTGAAGCTTTGCAATCATTTAGTTTGTGGTTTCCTGCACAGTTTGGGCAAATTAAAGACCCTTTACAATCCTTTGCTTGATGGTTAAATTTACTGCAGTTAAAACATTTATTTATTACAAGATAGTCTGCACAATTACAGATTTGCCATATAATTTTAATTTTGTTCTTCAACAATACGTTTCTTGTATTCGGACTTACTTCTAGTATTAAACTTTTCATTTTTCTTTTATTTGCAAAAATAAATTTTGTACATATTTCTTTATTTGTAAGTGCTAAATCGGGATTTTGTGAGATAATTTCTGTGGCATTTTCTAAGGTCACATCTTCAGGAATATTATAAACAATTACTCTGGGTTTCAACAGCTTGGGTGTAAAGGCTTCAAGTTCGTTATTAAAAGTCTTGTTTATTTCTAGTTGCATTTTCTCTATTTCTGTTTTATTTGATGATTCGATAAGGATCTTCCCATTTCTGAGTTCTTTGAATGATTTTATGCCTACTTTAAGGTCAATTGGGTTAATTTTTGATTGTATAATATTCTTCATTGTATCAGTAGATTGATTGATATTTGATTTTACAAATATTATATATTTCTGATTATTATTTGAGATGGAGTTATTGTTGTCACTAAGCACTTCCGAAAAAAGTCTTCTTATTGGTTGTTTTGGTGGAATCATTACAGATAGAGTTTTTAGTCTTATGTTTTCTTGCTCTAGTTCCTCAGAGGTCTTTATATTTTTGTTTAAGGTACTTCTAATATTATTATAAAGGTTTCTTAAAACACTTACCGATTTTTGAATGTCATTTTTTAGATCATTTATTAGATTGCCGCTCTTTTCAGTAACCTGTAATAAAGTTTGTAAAGCACTATTAAATTGTTCATCTATATCTTTTTCCATCGCACAACGAGCACTAACAGTTTCTTTATAGAAATAATTTTTAGTATTGAAAATTATCTGACATTTGTCAAATGTCAGAATATTTTTAAAATTTAGATTTATTACACTAAGTTCAGGAGAAAGTTTGTATTTTATAGCACTAACAGAATCACCAGTACCTAAATTAATGGATAATTTACTCTTTTGAAATTATTTCTTCAGTTTTACAGTATAAATGGCAAATACTTTTAAGACAAATAGTTGCACTACTATACTATGTGCGCGCGCGGATGTGTGTGTGTGTGTGTGTGTGTGGTGTGGGTGTGCGGGTGCGTGCGCGCGTGCGTGCGTGCGTGCGTGCGTGCGTGCGTGCGTGCGTGCGTGTGTTGTGTGTGTGCGGGTGTGTGTGTGTGTGTGTGTGTGTGTGTTGGTGCGTGCGTGCGTGCGTGCGTGCGTGTGTGTGTGGGTGTGTGCGTGTGTGTGTGTGTGAGTGTGTGTGTGTATATATATATATATATATATATTGAGGTGTATTTTTGGACTGGGGTTTTATTTCAACATAGAAAGTGGGAGGTTTTAAATTTTAAAGGGGGAATTGGAGATTATCCGGGTTATAGCTTAAGGTAGTTTTAAGTTTGCCCAAAAGACTTGAAAAGACAATCATTAGAAATATTAAGTTAATTCTAGTATGTGTAAATAAAAACAATATACATGTCAGCATGTAGTAGCAACAAAAGGTAGCATGTGCTACATCTACATATCATCAAATAAACAGGTTAGCTTAGAAAATGATTAAAAGAGATATCATAGTGGGTAAAAAGAAATATTAGGGATAGAAGTGTGCTGTTATAGGTTACCTGGGTGATGGGAAACATAAATAAAAGGCCTTTTACAAATAATTCTTCAACGTGTATTAGTCATAAGAAATTGAGCTCAGTGAAAATTTAATTAGTTGACGAATAATTTATGAACACAAAACTTGTATAAAAATGAGCTTTGTGTAAATTTAGTGAAAATAAGTGATTTTATAATAGAGAGTAGAAATAAGGTATTAGAGAAGAAATTAGAAGAAGAGATTATTGTTGAAGAAATAATTTTGAGATTGATATGAAAACAGAATATTTGGACACATTGTATATAGACATTAATTATTGGAAATGTATTTAGAAGTTCTTTGAAGTTGTGATTGATTGGTTGTCTTTAAAACAAAAAATAAAAGTCAAATTAAATTCCTGTCTGTCATTTGAAGTCTAGTTAAAATTGAATCCAAGTGTAGACAAGAAGATTTCAAACCGCTAGAAAACAAATCCGGAAACAATAGAATAATCGGCTTGTCAAGGAATAAGTGCAGTTTAAAATACAGTAAAAGTTATGAATAAACCAACCAAAGAAGGACCCTTTTGAGGTGTATGAACCCAGGACAAAACAACAGATAAAGGAAAGTAGATTATTAATTTTAATTATATTATATTTTCAGGTTACAGACACCCAGATACAGTAATCATTGTATAGTAATGCTATTTAGATTAGGTCCTGGAGGAAATTTCCAAGCCGATTCTTTAATATATACTCACATAAAACTTCCTAGCGATTTCGTTATTTTCAATTTGAACAATATTTGTCAACAATTATTATTATCTTTATTATTATTAAAGATTCAACCCTAAGAAACTCATTGCTCTTATTTATTATTTACATAATGTTCATATATACATATGTATATGTGACACCGCTTATTTTTACACATGTACGTTTCTCTTTTATTCTAATTCTTTAACAAAATCTACCTTTCCGCCTGTATTACTGTATTACTTTTTTAGTTATTGCCTTTAAGAAAGCATTAAATAAATGCGAAAATTTAGGCCAAACAAACGAGAGGTTTCACAGCAATATATATATATATATATATATATATATATATATATATATATGAAGAAGCCAGCAAATTCGAATTGAATCGAACCGCAACTATAATTGTGGAAAACACATTATTATATAAAACATGTGGTAATACTTTTAAATAATTCGAGCATATCATTTCAGAAAGCAAACGTTGTTTATAACCGAATCCATTTTCAATGCGATATCAAAAATAGTGATAGATTGAGGTACTTTAAATTATACTAAATATACTAACAGAATTCTACAGTTCATTTACATTTCCAATGCTCCACCTGTAGGTACTACATTGGCCAGGAGGCGAGTTTTTTGTTGCCTGGAAATTTAGAATTTTGCCGAACCCTTGCCGTTCTAGGCAAGGTAGGGATCTTTAACTTGCGTGACAACACTCACACACGGGACCTCCATTTAACCTCTCATCCGAACGAGGGCGTAATTTTTGTGAAAAATGCTCACCTGCCATTTTTCAAGCAGTCGGCCGTGTCAGGATTTGAACCCGGAACCCTGGGATCCGTAGTCTTACGCATACTACATTGATCCACGGCGACGCCAACAGAATTCTACAGGGCGATAAATAAGTAATCATTTCAATTTAAAAAGTTGTCGAAAATCTTAATAAAAATTCGCAAATGACCGCTAATACAGTAAGGACTATGAAATTTAATTACATAAGAACGAAAATATTTGCGTGTATGTTGTGTGTATATTGTATACGTATTGTATAATAAACATCACGAGTAAACCGACGTAACATAAAAGAAATATATTTATTGAACGTGGTTTTTTATTAACGTATGCATATTTAATAATAAAAATAAAAATACATAATGAAATTAAGAAATAAAGTGTAAAAACTTAAAGGAAATAGATAATAATACTGCTATTTCCTATATTCTTTAGATGTAGAATACGCCAATCATACTATTCTAATTTAAATGTTGGTGCATTCAATAAACCAAACTCAAATTGAGTTTTAAAATCTTTGTACTTGGTATGACAAATGGGAATATGCAATGTTAGGGAGCACGTATTGACGGTTGGATATCGTAAATTTTCATCATTTAGTAGAAATTCCACGTTAATCATTCCTCAAATCCCAATGGTGGAAGACTATCTAATCCTGTTATGAATGTAAATATATTTTCTAAAGTGCAGGCTAACACATTTTTTAAAAATAAAATGTCTGTTAAATAATCGGTTGTTGATACTTTTTTAATTGATAAATGATATTTAATAAGAAAATCGATACCTTCTACATCTTGTAGAAAATCTTTGAAAAATGCAATTGCATTTTCTTGTAATCTTCTATCGTTGTTTTCACCAAAGGTATAACTAAGTAAATCACTAATTACAGATGCGGTTATTTTTTTATTATCATGCTGACAAAAATAATTTTTAAATGCTGCTGAGTTTGCTTTAATCACATCATACAAATCAGTTTTCTTAAAACCGTCAATAAATTGATCTATTGCTGGCTTATATCGGTCTACTGTATAAAAATTTAAAACCCCTAAAACAGTTGTTATCATTAACAAGCTACAAACAAAGTTTTGCATTTACCTTCATAAATGCTTTTCTTTTTTTCGAAACAATTTACGTACAACGGACAACCTGCAGCTACCAGAAAATTACGTTCTTCACATAAAATTCTGTTTAATTCATCAATGTTTTTGCAATCTGCAATAACCTGTAATGTTTGTTTAATATCTTCGTTGCGTATTTCGTTCAATGTGACATTTTCAATTTTTTGATCAACAAACATGTTGAAAAACCGTCCAGAAAAAAACGCGGTAGTCGGACCTCCATGAATTAGTGACATCCCGATCAACATCTCTGCATAATAATATAAATTCTCTGACAAATCGTCGATTCTTAAGTCAATATCGTCTCCTAAAAAAAATTTTTTTTCGACAAATACGTACTTAAACAGTAAAATATGTTTTTCATTGCCGATTTAAGAAATGAGTAATACCTGTGAATAAATAGCTTTCCTTTATTTCTTTCAACGCGAATCGGAAAAACTCTCTTCGTAAACCTCCATTATCAATCCCAGCTTCCTGCACACATTTTATAGAAGGTTTAGATAACGGTGAAAACGAAGGCCTTTCCATTGCCGACAAGCTGCCGAAAAAACATCACATCTTGATACATTAAAGATAGTTATACGATCTGAAACTTTATTCAGAATAAAGTTGTTAAGTAAAACTTTCGGGTCGCTTAGATCGAGTACCGGAATATCAACTTTTATATAATCTTCTATATTAAAGTCTTTTTCGTTTAAATAATTTAAGGCAATTTCATCATTGCTTAAAGTAGTTGGAGTAGCAGAAGAGCCATTTAAAGTAGTTAGTAAGCTATCGTTTGCTAAATTTGATAACCATGTTGCACTGTTCAGAAAATCGTCTAACTTATAATCGGCCGAATTGTCATCATTATTAGATATGACTTGTGGATTGTTGACACTTAAGTCACTATCTGTTACTGTAGCTTCGTATTCTTTTATTCTCAATGATTCTCGTGTAGACTTTTTTTTGCTTTCCAGACTTAAATAAAAACGTAAACGCATTTGAGTTATCTCAAAAATCTATCGAACAGTTAAGGTATTAATAACAGGTTGTCTCCGATAGTCTAAAAGTTCAATATTTATAAATTCACTTATAGGGCCTAAGTGGGAAGTTTCGTTAGGAAAAAATCGTTTCATTGCATGTTGCAAAAGATCATCCTTTTTCCAAGACTTTGAAATTGTTGACATTCGAGTACCTCCGCCAGCGTTTTTTCTAAGGTGGATACCATCAACAATCCATCCAAACTCTACCCTTCTTGTGTGAAAAAGATCTCGTCGTTTTTTAATATGGCTTACTGCAAATGACTCATGTTTTTCGGTATCGGTATTATCCTTTTCGACGAGTTTCTGTTTTAATCTTTCCATTAAACTTCCTTTAGACTTTCCTTAATTTTTGCAAAACGTAATCGTGGCGTATGCATCTCCAAGTTTTAGTCCGAAAGACTTCAAATCATCAACTTTTAATTTTGAAATATTTTCTGTTTGGCTAAAAATTTTTTACGTGTTAACTATGTTTATATTATATCAAAATAAACTAGGCGAATTTTAAGGATGTTTAGAAGCAGTGTTCAATGCAATTGTTCAACCTTGATGTATTCAACGTGGTCATAAATATGGTCATAAATACAAGACGGTTTTGTGAACTTACAAAAAGAAGTAAAAAACTTATATTGGATATAGTTTTATGAGAAAATAATATTTTACAGCATTCACAATATTTATTGCTTATTAGGAAACATGAGTTGTCTGATCAATTCTTTAAGCAACTTTGATTATATAATAACAATTTTTACACTCCGATTAAGTGAGATGAAAAACAGTGTAACGTGCATTTTTATAGCTTAACATTTTACGCTTTTTCCCAATTAGTAAATACATTTCTGTAACTACTATTTCTATATTTTATATTTATTAACTCCTTAGGCGAATGCGTCGTATTATAATGAGTGTATTGCATCGTCCTTGTCTTGCCGTTCGTATAGATTTTGTTCCTTATGTGGATATACAAGTCTAGATAAGAGACGATAAGAAGTTGTAATAGCAACGAGTTGAATAAACAGATGATGAGTAGTTGTAGTTTGTTCTGGGTTCCTATATATTAATTACGTTGAAAATGCTGTTTCTTCTTTGCTTTGACAATAGTGAGAATTACTGCGGTATGAATTCTCGTATTGTTCATGAACAAGCACGCCGTGTTTTTAGTTGATTTTCTGTTGAAAATAAAAGTAGTAGAGCTTGTTAAACTCGAGGCACGTGTGCTTTACGGAACATTTGACGGACGGTTTTATTGCTTACGCGTGCATTACTGTTTTTAGTTGTTTTTCTTGTGAGATAAATGTTTTAAGGAACATTTGACGGACGTGCTTTAGTGATACAGGTGTTTTACCCATTATGGTTCTTTTTAGTTGTTTTGTCTTTTGATATTTAAACTGTGGGTGCGATCTAGTTTCGCGGTCCTTTTCTTCTTAGAGTAGCGCATACTTTGGGATTATTTAAATACAGTGATACTGTAGTTTCTGAATTTTCTAACAACAAAGAATCTAAAATAGATCATTGCTTGCGCAAATTTCGTTATTTGCGAAATATAACAGATTACCGGTTTACAAAGGTATTGGTTGAAGTTTCTCACTGCTTTTTGGGATGTTTATGAAAATAATATACATTTGGTCCCAGTTGAAATTACACTAGTGCTACAGAATATTTCGAAATTATTGTCTTAGGAAATAGAATTACCAAGAAATTTATCAAGGCTACATAGTTCCGACGCGTGATAATGTCTGCTGCTAACACCAGTGAAATACGTAGGTGTGATAAGTTCCATCAACACCCTCACAGTCAAGGGTGAAGTGCTTCGTTAGTGCAGGACATCGTGGAAGCCCACACTTCAGTTGCAAGGAAGCGTTGCTCAAGGACTATTGTAAGTTGAACTATTTCCTACTGGTTATTACTTTAAATATCTATTTATCATATCTTTGTCGTTCTGATACCTTTTACAATAGACTTGCCTGCTATTAAGAAAAAAAAAAAAAAAAAATCATTACTACTGAATTACTCATACCAATTGTGTCTTATCTATTTATCTTTTGTCAACATTTTATCTGATTTATGTTTAATTGGTGTGTGAGAAAACTTTTCTGCTACTCCCCAATATTACATCACTGTGTACTAAACATTTTTCTGTATTGCTTTTACCGTTGTTATATTATATAGTTTATCTAAACAGTTTTATTTACATTCTACACAGTACTGAAGAACTTAGACGTTTCATTGCTGCTATGCTTATTCTTTTTTTTTCAGGTTTGCTTAACTAATTTTCTTGCAGGTATTGTCACTAACTCCTTACCGCCGCATACCTTATATGTCAGTCTGCTTTCTACAACCCCCCCTACTCTCCGATTGAGCCCGGTCATTTCTTTGATATCTTTGTGTTACGCACGGTTACAAGCCAACGTAGCATAAATTTGGCGCCCAACGTGTCTGCCGCGATTAACGTAACATAAATTTGGCGCCCACCGTGGCTGCCACGAAATAACGTTACAACAGTTTCAAAATATGTTAAATGACAAATCAAAATATGTGGAGACTGAATATCAGCACTTTGTAAATGCGTAATGATATGATCTATTCAAGTATTTGCAACTAAACACATTTAAATGATGAGGCAAAAATATTTCAAAATCCTGACTTAATCGTTTACAAATATATTATTTTAGCACGTCAAACATTATTAGGTCATTTTTACGAATTCCTTAGATGATACAAACCAAAACAAAATAACTGTAGTTTCACATTATAATAATTGCTTAAAATACAAACATTTGCAATTAAACGATATTTTTACTTTGTGAGATTTAGTTGATTTACAAGGTACTTTAATGAACACTACCCTGATATTATTAGTAGAGCATAATTGACAGTTCTCCCGCCTCATTTCCACCAGAATCCCTCATTTCCACACTCATCTGGACCAAAAAGTTTTCTTCGACTAACCATTTTTCATCTTTCGAGATAAATATATCTTAAATTTTTCATCTTTCGAGATAAATGAGCATCCTCATTTCCACACACGAGATAAACCTATTTTTAAGATTTTTTTTACCGCTAACATTCTGGACCAAATAGTTTTCTTCGACTAGCCATTTTCACCCACGAGATAAACCTATCTTGTTTGGTATCAATTAATATTAGAATTTTCTCAGCTACCCAAATCTCTAGGAATTTTTCAGATAGCATCACCCCCAAGGGAGCTACCCTCATTTTAAGATTTCTTACCTGTAGCGACTTTTGAGCGTCTGCATAATTTTTCTTAGTCATGCGATACATTAAATTAGCTTAGAATTTTACGAAGAATTCGAATCTGCAAACAGATTTGAAATCGGACCACGCTCTGCAAAGTTACCCCTTTAAAGCTCTCAAACCTCTAAATTTTGCTCTTTACTTTATAAGCAAAAATAACAAATAGTTTTCTTCGTCTAGCCAATGCATCTTTCGAGATAAACCTATCTTGCTTGGTATCAATTAATATTAGAATTTTCTCAGCTACCCGAATTTCTAAGAATTTTTTAGATTGCATCATCCCCCAGGGAGCTACCCTCATTTTAAGATTTCTTACCTGTTGCGAATTCCGAGCGTCCTTAAACATTTTTTTAACCATGTAATACATTAAATTAGTCTACAATTTTACGCACAACCCGAATCTGCAAACAGATTTAAAATAGGACCACGCCCTGCAAAGTTACACTTTAAGCTCTCAAACCTCTAAATTTTGCTCTTTACTTTATAAGCAAAACTAACAAATAGTTTTCTTCGTCTAGCCATTGCATCTTTCGAGATAAACCTATCTTGTTTGGTATCAATTAATATTAGAATTTTCTCAGCTACCCAAATCTCTAGGAATTTTTCAGATAGCATCACCCCCAAGGGAGCTACCCTCATTTTAAGATTTCTTACCTGTAGCGACTTTTGAGCGTCTGCATAATTTTTCTTAGTCATGCGATACATTAAATTAGCTTAGAATTTTACGAAGAATTCGAATCTGCAAACAGATTTGAAATCGAACCACGCTCTGCAAAGTTACCCCTTTAAAGCTCTCAAACCTCTAAATTTTGCTCTTTACTTTATAAGCAAAAATAACAAATAGTTTTCTTCGTCTAGCCAATGCATCTTTCGAGATAAACCTATCTTGTTTAGTATCAATTAATATTAGAATTTTCTCATCTACCCGAATTTCTAAGAATTTTTTAGATTGCATCATCCCCCAGGGAGCTACCCTCATTTTAAGATTTCTTACCTGTTGCGATTTCCGAGCGTCCTTAAACATTTTTTTAACCATGTAATACATTAAATTAGTCTACAATTTTACGCACAACCCGAATCTGCAAACAGATTTAAAATAGGACCACGCCCTGCAAAGTTACACTTTAAGCTCTCAAACCTCTAAATTTTGCTCTTTACTTTATAAGCAAAACTAACAAATAGTTTTCTTCGTCTAGCCATTGCATCTTTCGAGATAAACCTATCTTGTTTGGTATCAATTAATATTAGAATTTTCTCAGCTACCCGAATTTCTAGGAATTTTTTAGATTGCATTATCCCCCAGGGAGCTACCCCAATTTTAAGATTTCTTACCTGTAGCGACTTTTGAGCGTTCTTATAAATTTTTTTATACATGCGATGCATTAAATTAGTCTACAATTTTACGCACAACCCGAATCTGCAAACAGATTTAAAATAGGACCACGTCCTGCAAAGTTACCCCTTTAAAGCTCTCAAACCTCTTTAAATTGTTTTGCTCATCTATAACATATGCTTTAAACAACCATTTCCTTAGAAATCTAAACCGCAAAGATTTTAGAAATGAGTTCTTTATAAACCATAAGTGTTTAATATTTAAAATCATTTTTTCAAAGAGTAATGTGCTGTTTTCAGAATATCGCAAAAACCCATGACTTTTAAAATTTGTCTGATTTTAACATAATTACATGCACAGTGCTAAATAGTTGGAAAATACGTAGACGAGGACAAACTAATTGCTTTACAATTATGTGACGTATAGTGAAAGTAGCCTTTCTTTTTTATTAATTAGCGGGTATATGATTTGAGAAATACAATTGATATGCTCAATGTCATCCATTAGGAAATTCCCGTATAATTGCTGGTGTACACAATATACTTTCTATTACGACCTCGACTAGGAGAAATGCAAACTTCATCTTGTAATACGGATCGATTAACGGTTTTCAAACCGCATAAAAACGCGATCCGATTAGTAAAAACTTATTCCTTCCGTACGTTTCTTTGGCGTGTAAAAGTACATCGATATTTTAAACAATCGTTTTTGTGCAGTGATTTTTGTGATGATTTAAGGTAGGTCTACATTTATTTGCAAACACCAATTAATGTGTATTTTGCCATTGTTTCTGATTGTATTTTTAAAACATTAATTTTTCCAAAGCAATGCGCTGTTTTACATATATATTTTTTTCAAATTTTAAAGATAGGCTATACGATATGCGAATATACGATATGCGATATACGAACGTTAGGCGTATCTATCAACCCCCCAATTCCGAAATGACTATTTCTTTTGGAATTGTAGAATATGGTGTTACAGATTGTGTAAAACATGTTACCTGCTTTAATGTAGCACTTGTGTAAGATTTTTATTTTATCTTGGCTGTCTTCCTCCTCTACTATCTCCAAATAATTTACATTTAAGGTGGGCGAAGAACTTAAAAATTACCGGATCTTAAAACTAATATATACAATAGACTTACAGCATACCTCTTCCTCGGTTCGGATACTCCATCGTCGACACTGGTGTTCTTTATGCGGTAGCCAGTCATACGGTTGTTAAACGCTATGCTAACCATTTCTACACTATCTTCGCCAGTAGCGGTTTTTCCAGGTATAGGAAACACTGCAAGAGTTGCATTTAAAACGTTTGCAGGTACCATTTTAGTACAAAACAAAATCCGCACTATAAGACTTTGGTTAAACTTTTAAACGAACTAACTTATAACTAAAAAGCTTACTCCAGCGTACCTGATTTATGTTCCTTATAGAATGCATACCGAAGGTTACCGAAGACGACCGAACGATGTTGAGGATTCAGCGGGGAACTAAATGACGTCATAATCCTTGCTGCTCGTCCAATACATTTAGCACCAATGTATGCGCCCGGTTCGCTTCGTCCATGTTGCGAATACCGTTAGTAAAAACACCGAAAACGTCTTCCATGTTATACAGGTCGGCAATCGCATCGCGCACATATTAAAAATCCAAAAGGGTTATAGCACACGCACACAAATTAGTTGCAAGCCGTGCAGTAGAAGATGCAGTGCTACTATAAACAATAACTTAAAAAAACATTTTAAACCTTTACTAAGGGAATACCAAACTTGTTGTCTACAGAATACTTACTAATAAAACAATTTAATTTTAAATAACTTTTACGTAATACTTTAGGAAATGGTAGGTTTGAATATTTTCTTTGGAAACAATCGAAGATTGTCGAAGCCACTCTAAGAGTGCACAAACGCGGTCACTAAACCAATCAGCATTAATACCGAGTATTCTATGCTTTCGTAGGTTTCTCATTTCCTAGAACCAAATCTTTCGCATAGCGGTCGGTAGCACGTAATAATTTCTAGAACCGGCAAGTATTCGATATCGCCCAAATACAGAATTAGATGCTCGATGTCCGTCAACTTCCGATTCCCTCGTAAAAGGTAGAAAAAACTCGGCCAATCATCCATTATACTTCGACCCGCTCTCGTTCTGATAATTTCCAAACATTTTTCAAACGACAATGGGCTTCCACACTAACACCTAACGTATCTTTCCTATTATTTGTTAAACAAAAACCACAGGTATCGCCATTGTGGACGTAAACAGATGTTTGTGGATGTGTACGAGAATATGTAACCATATACATTAACCAGTCTAAGCTATTTTATTTAGTCCACGAAAACTATTATTTTTCTAAACCACAATTAATAATCGCCTTTATAGGTTCCACATTTCTACCATTTCCCAATGACTGGTGCTACGTACATGGAAACTTTAATTTCTTATTGGAGAGATTTCTTATTCTCCCACGCACTGCTGCGTAGTTGCATGTCCATTCCTTTTGGAGGTATATGCTCGTTATAGGTTGTAAGACCCTCGGTTTTACTTAACTACACTTCGTGAGACCCCTTTAATCTTTTTAATCGTATCTTTCTCGCCTACAATACAGTAGGACTTAGCCTTACTACCAACGAATTCTAATACTCGACCCCCATTAAATTCGTCTTTAAATTTCCCTACAACTTTTTTGTTGACAAGTGTTATATTGTATTTGTTATACGCGGGGTAGTCACTCTTTTAAGATAAATATATTTTGCTAGGTATCAACTAACATTAAGTTTTTCTAGAGACCCCAAATCTGTAAATAAATTTTAAATAGGACCACCCCATACAAAGTTATACCTTTTAAAGACCCAAATCACTGATTTTTGCCCATCTTTATTTAACTACATATTAAAACCCTTTTTCGCTACCCAAGACATATGCTTTAACCAACCTCTTCCCTAGAAATCTAAAAACGCTGTGCCCTCGAACACAACTTGGAGGTAACACGTATATTCTGTCAACCCAAATAGAAACAGAAAGGATTTGGAAGGTGGACGAAGAACTTAAAAATTATGGAATTTGAAAACTAATATATACAATAGATTTACAAAATCTATACAACTATCTTAGATTTATATCTTTATGCCCACCATGTGTATGTTGTTGTGCTCCTAGGATGATGTTACGCTTGTCATCTTTGCTCGATAAACTAATTTTATTAATAAGCTACGTGTACAAATCGTGTTTTTTACTCCGGATACATACGCAGACAAGTACTCGATACCATCCAAATAAAGAATTGGATGCTTGGCAACTGTTAACATCCGCTTCCCTCGTGTACGCCCAGACACATCCCAACCCATGCGCACCCCTTGTCCATGCGCACCCCAGCCCATGCGCACCCCCTTTATAAATAAAGAACAATGTTATATATTATTATAAAATGTTTATTCTGGCATTAAACATAACAAATTTAAAAATATTTAATACCAAGCATGGAGTCATTTAAACTTAATTTTAATACAAAGTTATACACAGAAGACAGTCCTTTCTTTTTGTTTGTTTGGAGTGGTTTTAATTTTATCTAATTTTATTCGCAGCTTAAAATTTAAATCGACACCCAAGTCTTCTATCTCTTTTTCTAGCCAATAGTTTGATACATAGAGACCGTTTAGGTTTTCGAATTGTAAAATGTACCGAAGTTTGCCTGTATATTCAAAGTCTTTGATTCCACCGACAACCAGATCCATTCCTTCATGTAATTCTTGTAGCTTGTGACAATCTTTTAATCGCAGCTTTCCCACTATATCCTGCATACGTATCTTGTTAGCTTGATCGACTTCTTCTTGTTGGTATTGGAGGAAATCCTTATTCTCCCACACACTGTTGCGTAGTTGCATGTCCACCACTTTTGGGAATATATGGTTGTTATAGGTTGTAAGACCCTTGGTTTTAAATGATCCGAAAGGTTCTTTACTAGGCAAATATACAATGTTTAGCGGAACCCCTTTGAGTGTGGTGTACGCCAAGGTTACGAAACCCGCATTCCTTAGTTCGTCTTTGTTATATGTCATTTTGATAAATACGTTTTTAGAATAACCTTTTAAAAAGTATACGGATTTAGTTCCATCCTTTTCTGCAAGAACACCTACATAACTAAAAGAGTCTTTCTTACTAACCGCAAATGCATACAGCTTGTACAACCCGGATGTATCTAAGTCAGTCCATCGACACATAAAATAATCTTTCAATTCTTCCTCATTTTCTCTAATAAGATGTTCTTTGTCTAACACATCTTTGTATTGTTCGCGTATTGTCGTAGTGTTTTCCATGTAGTCCAATTTTCGCCTTTTTGCATCCATTTCCTCTAATTCCAGTTGTCTTTTCCTTCCACCCACAGCGTATGGTATGCATAATGGGGCAATTTCCTTTAGCGTAAACGGATAGAGTTTACTACCAATATTTACGCGTTGTCGTACAACCTCTGGGCGAATGTTAGATGTATTTATCAATCCCAATTCCAAAATGACTATTTCTTTTGGAATTGTAGAATATGGTGTTGCAGATTGTGTAAAATATGTACTACCTGCTTTAATGTAGCACTTGTGTAAGATTTTTATTTTATCTGGGCTGTCTTCCTTCTCTACTATATAGTGTAGTGTACTTGTTGCATCCGTCCTAGGTTGGATGTGGAGCTGTCGGGGATAGGTTAGCTAGTGTTGTCCGGAGTTAGGTTAGGTTAGCTGGACTTGTGTGGACTTAGGTTAGATAAAAGTAAAAATTGATAGGTTTTTACGTTTTTTTCGTGGCAGCCACGTTGGGCGCCAAATTTATGCTACGTAACACAGAGAGCCAAAGAAATGACCGGGCTCAATCGGAGAGTGGGGGGGGGGGTTGTAGAAAGCAGACTGACATATGGTGTATGCGGCGGTAAGGAGTTACTAACAGTACCTGCAAGAAAAATAGTTAAGCAAACCTGAAAAAAAAAGAATAAGTACAGCAGCAATGAGAAGTCTAAGTTCTTCAGTACTATGTAGAATGTAAAAAAAAGAAACTGTTTAGATAAACTATATAATATAACAACGGTTAAAGCAATACAGAAAAATGTTTAGTACAAAGAGAGGTAATATTGGGGAGTAGCAGAAACGTTTCCTCACACACCAATTGGACATAAAGCAGATAAAATTTTAACAAAATATAACTAGGTAAACACAATTAATATGAGTAGTCCAATAGTAATGATTTTTTTTTTTTCTTTTATTTAAAATGTAGCATGCAAGTCTATGGTAAAAGGTATCAGAACGCCAAAGGTATGGCAAAGCAACGGACAGGTATTTAAAGTAAAAACAAGTAGGAAATAGTTCAACTTACAGAAAGTCCTTCAGGAACGCCTCCTTGCAACTGAAGTGTGGGATTCAACGATGTCCTGCACTAACGAAGCACTTCACCCTTGACTGTGAGGGTGTTCATGGAACCTATCACACGCTACACTAATCACACCCACGTATTTCACTGGGGTTAGCAGCAGACAATATCACGCGTCGTAACTATGTAGTTGATAAATTTCTTGATAATTCTATTTCCTAAGACAATAATTTCGGAATATTCTGTAGCACTAGTTTAATTTCAACTGGGACCAAAGGTATATTATTTTCATAAACATCCCAATAAGCAGTGAGAAACTTCAAACAATATCTTTATAAGCCGGCAATCTGCCATATTTCGCAAATAACGAAATTTGCGCAAGTAATGATCCCTTTCAGATTCTTTGTTGTTAGAAAATTCAGAAACTACAGTATCACTGTATTTAAATAAGCCAAAGTATGCATTAATCTGATAATACCAAGGGACACTAGACTAGATCGCACACACATTAATCCTAAAGAAAGAATCGTTCAGTTTAGCAAGTTCTACGACTTCTATTTCACAAGACAAACAACTAAAACCACAAATTAGTAAAGTACGCGTATCACTAAAGCAGGTCCGTCAAAGGTTCGTTAGAGCATTTGTTTCACAAGAAAAACAACTAAAAACAATTAGTAGGCACGCGTAAGTAATAAAACCCGTCCGTCAAATGTCCTTAAAAACACACGTGCGTCGACCAAACACGGTTAATATACAACTCTTATTTCACATTGGTTACGCCGAACGAGTAAATATTACGTATACACAAAACCACTTTAAATACACATTATAAGCACTTTATAACAAATTATATACCGTTCTTTGTATTTATCACAGTTTATTTAGTGAAAAACGAGCTTGGCTTCAAGAAACAACATCGCGTTTTTCCACACTCTCTCAAAAGTAAAAGCAAACAGTACCTTTTACGTAATTAATATATAGAAAACCAAGCACGAAACTAACAACGTAACGTAATTAACATATAGTCACAAAGGACAAACTAGAACTCTTATTTCACAAAACAAACAACTAAAAACATGCCGTGCCCGTACATGAACAATTTAGTATATCGGAACAAAGCACAAAACACGACTCCCCAACTCGTCGCTATTATAACCGCTTATCGACTATTATCTACCTCGCTAATAACATAAGGAACATTTAAAACGTGAATGTAACAATCGTATCTAATAATTAATTACAGGCTGTTTATCGTTTCCGATAAGTTGGAATTTATTTATTAATGAGAATCAAGCTTCAATTTATCTATCTTTAATTAATACACGCGAGTTAAATTGCATACAATATGAAAACTATTCGAAAGTATTTACTTTATACAAACAGCGATCCACTTATTATAATACGACGCATTCACCTAATTAACCTTGTACATTACCCTTCACCACAGTATTAACATTTTTCTTGTTAAACTGCATGTTTGGGTTTATAGTTAACAAAATGGTATAGCAGTGAAGAAACAAGTCTCGATTTACATTTAAACCATGTTACATACCAAAATTGGCAATGTACCATTTTTAGAGTTAGTTATAATTTATAAATTAATTCCCGCTTATTTTTTAAATTAATAATGATAACTTCTGCCGTCGCTGACAGTCGCGTCTGCGCAGAGTGAATGCGGGGATGCGCGAGTGTCAAAAGCAGGGATTAAGCCACGAGACCTCAACTAAGCTACAACTATCTGAGTGGTTTGTGTTTTTTCTCTTTAAAAATAGGTATGTAGGCTCCTCGTACCGTCGTACCTTACCTTTTAGTGTACCTGGTATCTTATCTTCCTTCCGACCCCATACGAGTGCAGAAGTTACGTGTAGGACAAATGGCAATTTGAATTTAACATGGCGTAACCGAACCCAACCTGCAAATTATCGCTGGACCCTGAGATTTAAGCTCCGAGATGCCACCACGTGAGTAATTTGATTTATTTTATTTAAACTGTGCTTGTAAATTTGACTTAAATAGCGATTGCATCATTTGTAAAACACGTGTCGGTATATGTTACAAAATGGCGTGAATTATACCGTGTAACACTATAACGACCACGCGTTCTATATACGACAAATCCGAAGTACACTCTATATAGAATTTTTTAACCACGTCTTAGTAAGAACGATACATTGCAAAAACAAACACACAAAATTATTGTTACAACAGAGCAGCAGAATCAACAACAATCTTTAGTGGCATATTTTAAACTGGCAACATTCAGGGAATTCTTATCGAACACGTGTCTAGATAAGAAATATAAGTATAAGAAGTATAATATAAACGTATGGATTTGTGATTTAAATAATAAAAATCTCAAAACGTCGATTGGTCTTATTATGTTGTAGCATGTTTGACTCATTTACAGCCGTATAGTGCTGTGCTTCGCACATACGCTTTCAGCAATCTTTTCCTTGTTCCTATGTTTGTTGTCTTTGAACCTAGTAGTTGACTTTTCTTGTTAAACGCAGCACGGCTTTGTTGTAATCTTTGTTTTATATATTTTGTATTTTCTCATCTTGCGCTATTTGGTTTTCTACGTAGCAGAAATCTTTAACCTCTTGTAAGTTCTCCTTGTATTCTGGGTTTTGATTTATTTTGCCATCTTATACATACTAGTACTTTAGTTTTATTTTTCTTAACTTTCATACGGTATTTCTCTGCTAGAACGGTTTCTATTTCATTAAGAACTGCTTCTAACTCTTCCTTGCTTGATGTTGATACCGCTATATCATCTGCAAATCTGAGCATATCAATCTTTTGCCCCTGTATGATAATTTCAAATGTGTTCTTGCATTTGACTGTATTTATGGTCTCTTCGAGTTAAAAATTATTCGGAATAAAGTACCTTGTCTTACCCCTTTTCTAATATTTACTTTTTTCTGTTCCTGCTCTAATTCTACTACAGCTGTTTGCTGTTTATCCCAGAAACTAATTCCAATATTTTTGAGTATTTCAAACATTCTTTTCCATTTTACATTATCGAAGGCTTTTTCCAGATCTACAAACTCTGTATACATGCTTTTTCCTTTTTTTATTGTTTTCTCCATTACCACTCTCAGAGCTAAAATAACCTACGTGTTCCCCTGTTTTGCCTAAACCTAAATTGATCTTCTCCTAGTATTTCTTCAGCTAGTTTTTCCATCCGTCTTTGTACAATTCTAGTTAAAATTTTTGTACGTGGCTGTCAAAATTATTGTTCGAAAGTTTTCAGATCTATATGCGCCTTTCTTTTTCCGTATAGTGACTATGTTGTTACGTTTGAAAACGTTGGGCATCTCGCTTGTCTCATGCATATAGCTTTCAAGCTGGAAGGGAGGTTCTGTTACTGCTTGTCCAGCGGTTTTTAGAGTTTCCGCTTGCACCTTACCTGGCGCGTGCGCCTTATTATTTTTCAGACCCTTTAATGCTAATTCAAACTCATCTCTAAGTATAGGATATCCCAAGTACTACATTTCAATGTCTGATACCTGTTCTAGAGCTGTTAGTTCTTATTCTGCTTGTAAGTTCCTATATATATATATATATATATATATATATATATATATATATATATATATATATTTGTGGAAACCTTTTAAATCACCTGGTCCGTTGATTCCTTCTGTTAATCGCCTCGGCTGCTCTTCTAGATAACTTCCATTCTCAATCATAAAAAATTAAACAACACATTCCTACCACAAACATCAACGTTAACTCTATTTACATCAATATTCAGAATACATTAAATTTTCAAATTAAATTTGAACATAAAATTCAGTTTTAAAAGAATTTCCGGATTAATTTTATTATCATTTTACTGTGCATCCAAAATTAAAGTCCTTGTTGGATGCCTACTAATTAATATAACAATATAAGCAGACCGGAGTCTGAGTATAAAGGAGCATCTACCACCCTTTACGTTAATTAACCAGGTTTGTCTAATTGAGCTCAAAGACCTACCCAAAGTTTCATCCTATTCCCGAACATCAAAACAAAATACCCCTTTTACTTAAACAAGCAAATTTCATCTTAAAATTAAATTTTTATGGTTAGAAAAATTCCACTAATGTCCATTTAAAGTAAATCAATTATAAAGTCATTCAATACACACAAAATGTCAAACAAAATAGTACAATTTACCTGAAGGTTATTGTCCTCGTAGCTTCAGTGTAATCGTCCTTTTGTAAATCACACCATTCCAACCGGATTCTATTTACAGCTTCAAGTTGTCAACGCTTTAAAAATGTTCTCCATCACCATTAATTTAAAGTTGTTTCTAGGCTTTTCCGGAACTCATCTGTGTATATCTGCCTCTGGTTCAGTGGATGCAGACACATTTACGAACCATTTAGTCATTAACACCCCGCAAAATAGCAAAGAAATTCATACTTCCTTTTACCAATATTACCAATATACGCCAAAACTGCCTACTTTTGGGTATACATTTGTCGTTGTAAATTTTACTAATTGGTACCGTGATAATAAACTTTTATTACCTTGTATCTAAGTGCACTGAAGTACATTCATGTTAGCACGTAAAATAACCAACTATTTTGAGTCACTAAAATATACTAGCACACTTTAAATTATTTAATCAAACTAAAATGCACTGTTTAATATCAAGTCGCGGATGCACGAGCTTTTAACGCATCGAATCGTCGAAAGTCTAAGAGTCTAAGAGAGAGAACACATATTCCCGCCTATATATAGGCGAATAGCCGACACGTCGCTTTGTTCCCTAAAACGGGTAATTCCAACGAATTCCTCATTCTACGTTCCCAGTCTGTAGCCTGCACGTCGATTTTTATGAATTTAGTACTCACCCCATTGAGATCTCAGAAAATTTCAACACGGCCCGCAAAGTTGTCCGAGAAAACTAATTACTTTTATACAGAAATTGTTGTTCTACCTCTGATATATGCATCCTATTTTAACCAATCGCAACCCCTTGACGTTGCTTAAATCCCGCCCTTTTACAATATGTGTCTTTGCTTGACGCATTTTTCTTTCCTTTTCTAACCTGTTCGTATTGGTGCAAATTTATATTCTTTATTATCGATTATATTTTAGTCCACGCGGACTGTTATCTGGGTTTAATAAACCCGTATCGCACATTCTCGTGAATACTAAGTCCCGGTTTCTCCAAGATTCTTTGAAACATTAATTATTTGCCAAATTTACGCAGAATGAGCTTTTTAAAAATACGCAGGTGTTCTGTATTTCCTGCTAAAGCATCTGATCGTTTCCAATATCCTTAGAATCAACATGTTTATCCAAACAAATTAACTTGAAATTGCCTTTTAAAAACACGCAGGGTGTTCAAACGTAACATTTTAAATAACCTTCCTACGATTTGACTATTATTGGGTTTTCACAAGCTTCTATAGGTATTATGTTATTAACGGTTTAATTAACTCCAATTAAATTGATTTCTATCCTTTCATTTTTAGCGAATACAACTTAAATATTAATTATTATATGTACACTTTGTTTTACTACCGGTTACTTAAAATAGGGTTAATTAATATAAACTTTGCACGTAATTTCCATTTGTTTAGGAATAATTAAATTATCCACTGCGCTTTTCAATACTGCTTCTTTTGATGTAAAGCGTCTTATAGATAATTTAAATTTCTTATTTTACTGAAACGACCGAGTTTATTTATGCTTCAAGGTTTTAATAAAGCGTATTATTTAATGAAATTCCTTATACACGGTAATTAAAATTATTTGATTTGATTATTTAATTTTCTACCCTGGTCTAAATATGAGTATATATATATATATATATATATATATAAATTGCAGTGTAACCCTTAATCGCCTCGCCAGAGTAAAAAAAAACATTTGAGCCCCAACGTTGGGCCGTCATAAATTGCCGTGTATTCTCTCAGAAATCTCAGTAGATTCGAAAATTAATTAATATAAAATCGAAAATTTCACCAAAAATAAAAATTCAAAAAACTTCTTACCTAGATTCCTCGCTCGGCTTCACCTTAATTCTTTTCAGTTCCCAGACTAGCTCAGTTGGGCCCCCTTGGATACCTAGATTCACCACAGTATTAACATTTTCTTGTTAAACTGCATGTTTGGGTTTATAGTTAACAAAATGGTATAGCAGTGAAGAAACAAGTCTCGATTTACATTTAAACCATGTTACATACCAAAATTGGCAATGTACCATTTTTAGAGTTAGTTATAATTTATAAATTAATTCCCGCTTATTTTTTAAATTAATAATGATAACTTCTGCCGTCGCTGACAGTCGAGTCTGCGCAGAGTGAATGCGGGGATGCGCGAGTGTCAAAAGCAGGGATTAAGCCACGAGACCTCAACTAAGCTACAACTATCTGAGTGGTTTGTGTTTTTTCTCTTTAAAAATAGGTATGTAGGCTCCTCGTACCCAGTGGCGTAACTACACCCCTGCCAGCCCCCGCTATGCGGGGGGGCCCCAAGTGCAAGAAGGCCCAAACGATAATAAACTCAACTTATTCATCTTCAACGTATTTGGCAGGTAAGAAACGGTCAAGAAAATATTGCAGATAATTCAGAAACCGCAGGTTAACAAACGTTTTCTTGATGTTACTACTAGGAACTGCTGAAATACAAGAAATAATAATTAAGATAAATACTGAACACCACCTGCAGCCTGCATCCTTTCTTCTTTCTATCCGTTCTGTCCTATTTTGTAAGGGTTAATAAACAGATGAAAGAGACTGTAAACTTTAATAACAAAGATGTCTATATTATTCTTAAGTGATAAGTTGTATAAAGTGGTAAAGCATTATTAAACGACGTATAGTAGGGTTAGTTTGGTTTGTGGGATTTTAAATAGGAATAAAAGGGCTATTGTCTGTACAGTACAGATTCACAGGATGGCAGGTAGCTTAGTAACCTTCGCTTTCTAGAAATATAATACTAGAAAGAAATTCATTTTGTGGTTTCTAGTCAGCTGGTTGCAACGTATTTGCATTAGCTGCATTATATATAACGGAAAGGAAGTAAAAAGCATTCCAGTACGTTTTACTCAATAGTGTTGTGTTCGTATTACAGGAGGTCTTTCATATTTAAACGTAAGTATTTATATCTATTTTTATTAAACTACTATTGATTTGATCATAGTTGAAGTCGCGCTGAGAAATACATATAAATAAATCTTTAAGCATTCAATAAAAATCATTTATATTTTGTTAATTAAAGCATTTAAAGCAAAGTATGTATGTGTTATTTGTAATTTCAAAAGGCTTTTAAATAATTATTACTTATCTAATTACATTATAATTAATTTCATTCAAAATTGCAGGAAATAATATACAATGAGCACTACAAGCGGCGCTGCAAAAAACGAAAAGGAAACTATTGGAAGAATCAAAGAGCAAGATTCCAAAAATAAGTTCCTTTTTTACTTCTAAAGAGTCCGAAAAACAAGAACAATCTATGAAAGAAATTGGGCTTTCGACAGTAGCATCTACTAGTTCCGCTACAGACGAACAGCAGTCGTCAACAATTTTAAAACTCTCACCCAGGGCGCAAGTACATCACATAATGACGGCCGCGATAGAAATTTGGAACTAGATACCACTACAATTACAGAGGTAAATGTGAGTAGTACTTTTCACTTAATGAACTATCTATGGATCTGACGAAAGAATATCCAACCGATTTTGCACATTTTTAAAAATCAATGTTTTACAACATGACAATTTAAGAAAAGAAATATTTAATTACGGATTGTGTAGACCAGATGGTGCGTTTCCTAAAGATAATAAAAATAGAAGTTTTTCAGTTCACTATTATTACTTAATAACTGCAAGCGAAAATAAAAGCAATACGTTAAACTTACCACACAATTCAAATGGGTGGTTGTGTTATTCTAAATTAAAAATTGTGTTTATTGTCAACCATGTTGGCTGTTTGCTTCAGTAAGGTCAAGTTGGACGACCGGAATTAATGATTGGCAGGGTTTATCAAAAAATTAAAGAGCATTTGCTTGCTCAATCTCATTTAACTTGTTGTTTTATTTACGATATGTGGAAAAAAATTATACCATAGATAAGAAAGATACTCTACTATTAAAACAAGAAACTGAATTTTGGAAAATGTTTTACACAGACTTTTCAATGTTACTTTAACACTATCCCAGCGCATGCTGTCATTTCGAGGACATAGAGAAAGTTTTCTAATTCAAAAGACAGTTACAACGGTAATTTCTTAAGTTTAGTTCATTTAATTAGTAACTATGATCCTATATTACAAAAGTGCTTGAACGACCCAAAGGTTCAATTAAATATCTTTCCCAAAATTCAAAACGATATTATTAATACTTTAAGCGCACACTTAAAAAATATTTTATTAAATAAAATTAGATCCGCTCCTTTTTCTCAATCATAATAGACACTACACAGGATATAACTAAGATTGATCAATTAAGTAAAATTGTAAGATATATTGATTTTAAAAAGACAGCTTGGGAGAGGTAACCAAAATAGATATTTGTGAAACTTTTGTGGGTTTTACAAAAGTAGAGTCCCAATCTGCTGAAGGACTATGTAATACTATATTAAGCAATTTAACCAACATGCAATTAGATATAAATAAATGTAGAGGGCAGGGCTACGATGGAGCTAACGTTATGAGCGGTACGTATTCTGGCGTGCAAAGAGAATTTTAAACATAGAGCCTGCAGCCTTATATATGCACTGTAGTGCCCATAACTTAAATCTAGTCATAAATGATGCCGTTAAAGGTATAAAAGAAATAGAATCGTTTTTCTACTTTTAGAAAACATATATACATTTTTGCTAATAGTATAGTAAGATGGAATTGGCTTTCTGTTTTAAAGAAAATTTCACACAATTGAAACGCTTAAATCCGACACGTTGGGCGGATCGAGTAAAACTTTAGCTGCCATAAGAATTCGGTATAAAGATATAGTAATGTCTCTTAATAAAATTATTATGATATCAAAAAACAGATGAACGAAATGACGCAAAGCAAATATTAACTAGCATGGATAATTTTAATTTTATTTTTTAAGTGTTTTTAAGTCAAATTCTAGAAGAGCTTAACAAGCTCTCACAAACTGCTCAGAGTGAAAAGGCGAATATTAATCAGATAACTCTCTTATTACAAAAACTTTAAAATTTTTCAAGGAAACAAGAAATAACTATTCCAACATCAAGGAGGAAGCAGCGAAAGTTGCAGGGCAATGGAATATTAAACCGGAATTTATAAAAAAGGCAACCAAAAATAAAAAGCATTACGATGAATTATCCAAGTTTTGTTTAATGATAAGTTTAAATTTAAAATAAATGATTTTATCCTAATTTTAAATTTACAACTTAATTTTTAAATGCCTTTTTTTCAGTAAAAAAAGTTTAATTTTAAACCTAATTATTTTTTGAATTTAACTGCAACGTTTTTATTAAAGGCAAAAATTTAAAATTTTACTAAAGATTTAAATGTCTTTTAATAGTTAACACTAAAAAATAATAGATTATTTTGATGAATTAAAAATTTAACGGTACTTACAATTTTTTGAATATTCTGTATTTCCAAATCTCAGGTTCTAATTTTAAACACCATAACACCTTAATGTTATAAACTTTCCCTTGGTTAGCCCGTTGCAGTTCGAATCTTTTCAAAATTAAAAATTAATTTAAAAATTTTTATTCTTTACAGATTTCCCTGAAATTTGCACAGTCTGCATCTATCACTATCTGATCTAGGTCAACATATACCTCTTTTTCCTATCTCTGCTTGTAATATATCCCATACTATTACCCAAAAATCCCTTAGAACGTATTCTGCCCTTCTATTTCTCTTATCTTTTCCCCAGATATCCTTGTTTCTACTATTTCTATAACCTATTTGTTATTATCTTTGTCTGTCCATGCTATCGTCCTCATACCTCTGAAGCACAGCATTTCAAAGACTGTGTATACAGCTCGTTCCCCTTCTATTGTTTTCTAATTTTATGCCTTATTTCACCGAGATTCAGTGAAGGGGGTTAAGCAACCTGTGGCTACCAAGATCCCCTCAACACTTAGATATTTGCCGAAATAATGGTTTTCCAGTAAATCCTTTCAAACACTTAACATTATTTGAGAATGTTGTCCAACCAATTCTTGTAGTGACTTATAGTAATCATCAGGGTTAAGCACAGTTATTTTCTCGTCATTAGTTTATCCATCTTGGGATTGGTTGGATGCGTACCTCCATTGATTTCTATTCTGGGCTAGCCTACACATCTCCCTGAAATTCCTGCAGCCTACATCTTTTACTATCTGTGTGCAGTAGTCTAGCCTAGGTCTGCCTCTTCTTCTCTTTTTTCCTATCTCTGCTTCTAATATATTCCGCACTATTCCCTCATGCCGTAGTATGTGGCCTATCATCCTATCTCTCCTATTTTTTACCGTTTTCCACATATTTCTTTCTTCCCCTACCATTTTTAGTACCTCTTCGTTCTTAACTTTGTCTGTCCATGATATCTTCATCATACGTCTGTAGCACCACATTTCAAAGGCTTCTAGCTTTTTCTTGTCCGCTTCTCCTACTGTCCAGGCTTCACAGCCGTACAGTGCTGTGCTCCACACATATGTTTTAAGCAATCTTTTCCTTGTTTCTATGTTTGTGGTCTTTGAGCACAGTAGTTGCTTTTTCTTGTTAAATGTAGCACGACCTTGTGCTAATCTTTGTTTTATATCTTTTGTGCTTTTCCCATCTTGCGTTATTTGGCTTCCTAGGTAGCAGAAATCCTTAACCTCTTGTAAGTTCGTGTTACATACTTGTATTCTTGTTTTTGATTTATTTTCCCCACCTTTGCATAGTAGAACTTTAGTTTTAGTTTTGTTAATTTTCATACCGTATCTCTGTTAGAACCGTTTCCATCTCATTAAGAGCAGCTTCTAACTCTTCCTTGCTAGACGCTAATACCGCTATATCATCTGCAAATCTAAGCATATCAATTTTTTGTCCCTGCATAGTAATTCCAAATGTCTTCCTGCATTTGACAGTATTCATTGCCTCTTCTATGTACAAGTTAAAAATCAATGGGGATAGGGCACATCCCTGTCTCACCCTTTTCCTAATGTTTACTTCTCTACGTTCCTGCTCTAATTCTATTACTGCGTTTGCTCTTTGTATAAGCTATGTACTATTCGTCTATCCTATAACTCATTCCAATCTTTTTAGTATTTTAAACATTTTTTCCATTTTACATTGTCGAATGCTTTTTCCAGATCTACAAACCCTATATACACGCTTTCCCTTTTCTATTGTTTTCTCCATTATCACTCTCAGAGCTAGAATAGCCTCCGTGTTCCCCTGTTTCGTCTAAACCCAAATTGGTCTTCTCCTAGTATTTCTTCCGCCCGTTTTTCCATTCGTCTTTGCACAATTCTAGTTAATATTTTTGACACGTGTGCTGTCAAACTTATTGTTCGAAAATTTTCACATCTATCCGCGCCTTTCTTTTTGGTATAGTTACTATGATGCTACGTTTGAAATCTTTGGGTATCTCGCCTGTCTCATACATATAGCTTACAAGTTGGAAGAGACGTTCTGTTACTGCTTGTCCAGCGGCTTTTAGAGTTTCTGCTTGCACCTTATCTGTACCCGGCGCCTTACCATTTTTCAGACTCTTTAATGCTAATTCAAACTCATCTCTAAGTATAGGATATCCCAAGTCATCATTTTCAATGTCTGATTCCTGTTCTAATGCAGTTAGTTCCTCTCCTGCATATAAATTCCTATATATTCTTGCCATCTACCCACTTTCTCTACGTTTTCTATGATGACGTTTCCTTGTGCGTCCCTTATATTTTTGCTATACGGTTTTATATCCTAAAATTCATTCTAATTAATTTGTATGCTTCGTCTGTCTTTCCTATTTCCATCTTCGTTTGTATCTCTTTGCACTTTTCATCAATCCATTGTTCTTTAGCTTTCCTGCATTTTCGAATAATTTCCCATTTTATGGCTTTGTATCTCTGTTTTCCTGTTTTGTCTGATTTATTTTGTATTTTCGTCTTTCTTCTATTAAATTCAGGATATCCTTTGTTATCCATGGTTTCTTATTTTCTTTTGTGTATACCCCAGAATATCTCTGGCCGCCATGTCTAGGCTGGATTTAATGTTATTCCATTCTGTTTCTACTTCCTTAGTATCAGATATTTTCTCGATATCTTTGAGCAATTCATTTGACTTTTTTTCGAATCTTTCTTGAATATCTTTATCTTTTAGTTTCTCTAAGTCCAAGTGCCTTTTTCCGTTTCTTTTTTCACATTCTTAAATTTAAGTGCGGCCTTCATAATTACGATGTTGTGGTCAGTATCTATATCTGCTTCTGGGTAGCTCTTATTACAAAAACTTTAAAATTTTTCAAGGAAACAAGAAATAACTATTCCAACATCAAGGAGGAAGCAGCGAAAGTTGCAGGGCAATGGAATATTAAACCGGAATTTATAAAAAAGGCAACCAAAAATAAAAAAGCATTACGATGAATTATCCAATGATTTTCGATTTAATGATGAAGAATTTAAATTTAAAATAAATGTATTTTATCGCGTAATGGATATTATAATTTCACAGCTGTCGAATCGTTTTAAATCGCTTTTTCATGTAAACGAAAAGTTTAATTTCTTAGAACCTAATGTATTTTGAATTTAACTGCAGACGATATTTTATCTAAGGCAAAACAATTGCAAAAATTTTACTACAAAGATTTAAATGATGCTATAGGTATAGAACTTACTACACTCAAAAATAATAGACTTATTTGTGATGAATTAAAAATGTTAACGGTATCTTACAATTTTTAGAATATCTAGTACTTTCCAAATCTACAGGTTCTAGCAGTTTTCCAAACACCATAACAGCCTTAATGTTATACCTAACTTTACCCGTTAGCGTTGCAAGTGCGGAGAGATCTTTCTCAAAATTAAAATTATTAAAATTATCTTAGGAACCGCACTTCACAAGATAGATTAGACGATTTATCCTCTTAGCAGTAGAACATGACACTGCCAAAAATATGAATATAGAGGATACAATAAACGCGTTTGCAGCAAAACATGCAAGAAAAACAAAATTTTGAATTTGATTTGGAATGTCTGCTAGCTCATAGGTTTTTTACTGTATCAAATTTTTAGGTGTAAATAATTTTGTGCGGCGTATAAATATGTAGATTTAATATTAATTAACTTATAAGTTTGAATTTATGTAATTTGGTTTTATAATTAATAAAGCACTTGATTAATATAGTATATGTATTTAATTCTATACTGCTTCCTTCTCTACATGTACTATAATTTAAAAATATGGCTAAATATAAGCCAGTAAAAGTAATACATTTTAAAGAGAGCCCACTTTAAAATTTTTGCGGGGGGCCCAAAAATCGTAGTTACGCCACTGCTCGTACCTTACCTTTTAGTGTACCTGGTATCTTATCTTCCTTCCGACCCCATACGAGTGCAGAAGTTACGTGTAGGACAAATGGCAATTTGAATTTAACATGGCGTAATCGAACCCAACCTGCAAATTATCGCTGGACCCTGAGATTTAAGCTCCGAGATGCCACCACGTGAGTAATTTGATTTTATTTAAACTGTGCTTGTAAATTTGACTTAAATAGCGATTGCATCATTTGTAAAACACGTGTCGGTATATGTTACAAAATGGCGTGAATTATACCGTGTAACACTATAACGACCACGCGTTCTATATACGACAAATCCGAAGTACACTCTATATAGAATTTTTTAACCACGTCTTAGTAAGAACGATACATTGCAAAAACAAACACACAAAATTATTGTTACAACAGAGCAGCAGAATCAACAACAATCTTTAGTGGCATATTTTAAACTGGCAACATTCAGGGAATTCTTATCGAACACGTGTCTAGATAAGAAATATAAGTATAAGAAGTATAATATAAACGTATGGATTTGTGATTTAAATAATAAAAATCTCAAAACGTCGATTGGTCTTATTATGTTGTAGCATGTTTGACTCATTTACAGCCGTATAGTGCTGTGCTTCACATACGCTTTCAGCAATCTTTTCCTTGTTCCTATGTTTGTTGTCTTTGAACCTAGTAGTTGACTTTTCTTGTTAAACGCAGCACGGCTTTGTTGTAATCTTTGTTTTATATATTTTGTATTTTCTCATCTTGCGCTATTTGGTTTTCTACGTAGCAGAAATCTTTAACCTCTTGTAAGTTCTCCTTGTATTCTGGATTTTGATTTATTTTGCCATCTTATACATACTAGTACTTTAGTTTTATTTTTCTTAACTTTCATACGGTATTTCTCTGCTAGAACGGTTTCTATTTCATTAAGAACTGCTTCTAACTCTTCCTTGCTTGATGTTGATACCGCTATATCATCTGCAAATCTGAGCATATCAATCTTTTGCCCCTGTATGATAATTTCAAATGTGTTCTTGCATTTGACTGTATTTATGGTCTCTTTGAGTTAAAAATTATTCGGAATAAAGTACCTTGTCTTACCCCTTTTCTAATATTTACTTTTTTCTGTTCCTGCTCTAATTCTACTACAGCTGTTTGCTGTTTATCCCAGAAACTAATTCCAATATTTTTGAGTATTTCAAACATTCTTTTCCATTTTACATTATCGAAGGCTTTTTCCAGATCTACAAACTCTGTATACATGCTTTTTCCTTTTTATTGTTTTCTCCATTACCACTCTCAGAGCTAAAATAACCTACGTGTTCCCCTGTTTTGCCTAAACCTAAATTGATCTTCTCCTAGTATTTCTTCAGCTAGTTTTTCCATCCGTCTTTGTACAATTCTAGTTAAAATTTTTGTACGTGGCTGTCAAAATTATTGTTCGAAAGTTTTCAGATCTATATGCGCCTTTCTTTTCCGTATAGTGACTATGTTGTTACGTTTGAAAACGTTGGGCATCTCGCTTGTCTCATGCATATAGCTTTCAAGCTGGAAGGAGGTTCTGTTACTGCTTGTCCAGCGGTTTTTAGAGTTTCCGCTTGCACCTTACCTGGCGCGTGCGCCTTATTATTTTCAGACCCTTTAATGCTAATTCAAACTCATCTCTAAGTATAGGATATCCCAAGTACTACATTTCAATGTCTGATACCTGTTCTAGAGCTGTTAGTTCTTATTCTGCTTGTAAGTTCCTATATATATATATATATATATATATATATATATATATATATATATATATATATATATATATATATATATAAATTGCAGTGTAACCCTTAATCGCCTCGCCAGAGTAAAACATTTGAGCCCCAACGTTGGGCCGTCATAAATTGCCGTGTATTCTCTCAGAAATCTCAGTAGATTCGAAAATTAATTAATATAAAATCGAAAATTTCACCAAAAATAAAAAAATTCAAAAAAACTTCTTACCTAGATTCCTCGCTCGGCTTCACCTTAATTCTTTTTCAGTTCCCAGACTAGCTCAGTTGGGCCTCCTCTTGGATACCTAGATTCACCATTATGCTCTGCATCGTTCACGCACACTCTCAATAAAACCACAAAATTCAACAATCATACAATATTTATTTTTCACTATTTACAAATAAAAATCCATTATTATCCACATTTCAGTGATCAAGTTACACTTCTATAAATCCTAATTTTATAATGTCCTGTATTTTAATTTAAATTATCAAACACATAAAATGTACCCGGCGTAAATGGGCCTTGAATAATATCTTATTTTTCATTCTTTCTTTATAATTTATTTCAACTTAGTAAACTCTGAAGTATGGTGAGCTCATGATAACCCAGTTAATTATGAATAATGTATGCTTTTAACCGTGCATACGCTGACTGCAAACAAAAACCCCATGTACTCGTAACAATAAAAATTTTAAATTCCTGATGGAACGTTAACAAGCTTTATATACCTTTAGATTTCTATTTAAATACCCTAATACAGTTAGTTATACGTATTATTTTCAATACGCAAAATAATGCACAATACCTTCAAAATTCACTCTCACACGTCACCCAATATTCATAGTTTTATAGTTTATAACAACAACAATTTTAAAGCGTTACCTGGAATTTCTAGAAGATCTCTGCTCCGTTGACAATGCCGTATAGTTGTTTCGCTCTGCTCTGCTGGCCGCCTCTAGCTATTTGTAGAAGAACATTATTTATGTTGTGCTGCATGCGCTGCCTTCACGGTACATCCCATTTCCAAATCCAAATTAATTACTCCTCTTTCATAATCGTGTACTTTAGTTTTAATTTCATATACGTTTAATTACTTCACATCACTTCACGAGCTTGTTTGAGATCAATGTTGCACCTCAAATTGAAATTTAGATTCGACACTTATTCGCGTATCAACTTATGAGGCCAACACTGTATTATTTAATTTAAAATTATTTATACTTACAAACACGTTTTTGAAGCGATGTAAATACTATTAAAACGAAGTTAAAAAGAGAGAGAGAGCCGTGCTAATTCATCGAGTATTTATATGCTTCGACTGTAACCTCTCCGGCCACTCTTACCGTAAAAATCTAATTTAAAATAAAACGTTCTTAAAATTTTGGTTCAACCGTTTTCAAAATCTCCGAAATTTAGCGCATCGATACGATATTTTCCAATAAACTCGACCTCAAATATCCTCGTGCTTGTCTGTTCTACAACTAACAATATCAACCAATAGTATATGCATTGACGTCTTAAAATCCCGCCTATATTAACGCTATCCTTTGCTTATGCATATCATATGTTTCCTTCTAACCTTGTTTGAGTGGTAGAGAATCGATATTACTGTCCGCGTTCTACAACTCGATGTAGACCTGAATACGTGCTTTTGCGACTGTTGTTTACCAATATTCTTTGAAACTTGCTTGTTATCTATACAAATTAAGAGGAACTTGACATTTACAAAACCTGCAGGTGTTCAATTTAACCGACGTTTTAAATAACATTTCTACGAGTTGGCCTTTCAACGTATTTTATATCCAACAGCTGTTTATGTGTTAGCAACGCGTTTCACCTTGATATTATTGATTTTTCAGGCTTTTATGCATATTATACTGTAACGGGAATTTTTGTAGTTTTAAACTTTTACGCTGTTTCCCAATTTATAAATGCATTTCTGCAAATTGCTGTTTCTGTATTTGATATTTATTAACTCGTGTGTAGTAATTTAAAGATACATAAATTGAAAATTATAAACCGCTGTAATTAAGTATTAGATATGATTGCGGCATTTCACGTTTTGTATGTTCCTTTATGCTATTAACGAGTCGAGATAATAAGTCGATACGTGGTTGGAATAACAACGATTGAGATATCTACAGACGGACAGTTCTAGTTTGTCCTTTGTTCCTATATGTTAATTACGTTACGTTGTTAGTTTTCGTGCTTGGTTCTTATATATATTAATTACGTAAAAGGTTACTGTTTGCTTTTGCTTTGAAGAGAGTGTGGAAAAATGCGATGTTGTTTGTTGAAGCCACGCTCGTTTTTCACTAAATAAAGTGTGATAAAATACAAAGAACGGTATATAATTTGTTATAAAGTGCTTATAATGTGTATTTAAAGTGGTTCTGTGTCTTGGTAATATTTACTCGTTCGGGGTACCCAATGTGAAATCTGCAAAATCGCTCTTATTAAAACAAAACAAGGACCCAAAAAATCCGACAAACTATCGACCAATCAGCCTACTAAGCACCGTATCAAAATTAGTGGAAAAGGTTGCACTAAAACGTATCGATACGATTGACAAAAAACAAAATAATAACAGACAATCAATTTGGATTTAGACATGGACACAATACGGTACAACAACTCGCACGAATAGCAAACCACGTAATAGACAACTACAATAAAAACAACGTCACCGTAGCAACCTTTTTGGACATTGAAAAAGCATTTGACAAAGTATGGACAAGTGGACTTATTTACAAATTAATAAAGCTAAAATTTCCAGGTAACTTGATCAGACTCATAAATTCATATATGACAGACAGACAATTCAACGTACGAGTGGAAAATAAAATATCAATGACAAAAAAGATAAGAGCGGGTGTACCACAAGGATTAGTGCTAGGGCCAAAGCTCTTCTGTTTGTATTTATATGACATGCCAAATTATCCAAAAACAAATACAGCTTTATTCGCGGATGATACAGCAATCTATGCTAGCTCCTTTAGTGCAGAGGTGACAAATAAGCAAATACAGATCCACATGGATATACTTAATAAATATTACAATCTCTGGAAAATAAAAATCAATGCACACGAGATCGAACAAGTAATTTTCAAACGCAAATTTACCAACATTAACATATTTACGCTACTAACTATAAAAACAGCAAAAATTCAACCCAAGCAACATGCAAAATATTTAGGAGTGTTCTTAGATCAAAGATTAAATTTCAGAACTCATTTACTGAATACAATCAGAAAAATAAGCGGTGTCATGAGAACGCTATACCCGCTTCTATCAAGTAAAAGCCAAATGGACCAAAACAACAAAAGATTACTATACATGACCATCCTACGGCCTGTACTAACATATGCGGTAGCAGTGTGGGGAAACAGGAACAAGACGCAAACAATACCTATACAGAGACTACAAAACAAATGCCTACAGATGATCACGAACTCGGACAGATACAAAAAAATAACCGAATTACATCAACAGACACAAATGCCTTACATACAAGACCTCATCCAAGCCACCTCTGAACTCTATAACAGCACGATGAAACATAGAACCCCACTAGTATTCTTCTAGACACCGAAGCGAACAGACGCGGTTATAGAGAGCATCAAAATCAGTTTTAATTAGTTTCGAGAGCTTTAGTGCTACGTGAAGGTATCAGTATGGGAGACCATGAGGCACCGAACTCAAATTACATTCAACAACAACAGACGACACGCGCAAAAATTAAGATTATCGACAAAATGGAAACTGAGCAGATCAAAATTCGACGTACGCACGAAAACATCTCATCCTCCGACATAGACACGAAGAAAATAAAAATCAACGACGAACAAACTTCAACACCATCCACGAGCTACGCTAGCACCGCAGCAGCGACAACTAACAACGTCACACATCCAAAAGCAAATCAAACGTCATCACAAAACACACCGTCGACAACCACCAGCACAGAAAACAGGAGCTCAACCAAGATTCCACCGATAATAATAAACGCCTTCCCAAACTTTCTAACGCACACCAAAGCAATGAACAACGCACTAAACAAACCTGTAGACATTAGAGCAAACGGACAAGGAGCGAGAATTTTCTCAACAACTCCAGGTGAGTACAGATACATACAACAATATTTAAAACAGCACAACATTGAATATCACACCTACACTATACCATCCGAACGTGAACTTAAAATTGTTATTAAAGGACTAGCAAACTACATCACTGCAGACGACATAAAGACAGAACTAACAGACCGTGGATTTCCTGTGACATACGTAACAAAAATGATAGGGAAAGACAAGACATACTCCAACACTTACTTTGTAACACTTAAGAACCAAGAGATCAGCCGCTCCATTTACGACATAACCACACTACTGTACTGCACACGCATAAAAATCACAGCATACGAACAAACACAAACGATTACACAATGTTACACCTGCCAACGATTTCACCATTCCAGTACAAACTGCGGATTTAAACCCCGATGCGTCAAATGCGTCAATTCACACTACGCTACAGACTGCAAAAAACGTCCTGAAGATCCACCCAAATGTACTAACTGTCAAGGCCCTCATCACGCTAATTACCGTAACTGTCCCGCATACCAAGAACCCTTACGCAAAAAGACAAATACACAACCCGCCCCCATCCTACAAATCCCTTCAGACACCGACAGCGACGTTGAAGAAGGATGGACGAAAACCAAACACGGAAAACACACAAACACACAAAACTTACCTACCACAACAGAACCCCGTAAAACACTCTTTCCAACACCCACACTTGAACCACAACTACCAACACAAACACCCGTAAACCCACCAACATCACGTTTCTTCAAAACACAAACATCTACAGACGATGTTGGTACTCAGACGATGAACAACAACCACCCAAAAAGAAAGAACGTAAAGAACAACACAAACCAAGCAAACAAGAATTTTTAAAAACAGCACAACCTCAACCAACACCTAAACCTACCGAAACAACACAAAACACACAAGTGACCCTACCCAAAATAAACACAAACATTACACCATCAACATCCAATACCACAGAAAACACACAACCCGCACTCACAAACATAATAAACAAAATATTCACATAGATACAACGACTCATCACAGCATACTCAGCAGGTGAATCAATCATCCCTTTAATATTCTCAGCACTCACTGACGTCATTGAACACTACAATGCCTAATACACCACACACAAGACGTGACGTCACCAAACTTTCCTGGAACGCCAACGGTATCACGAACAAAATGACAGAAGTATGACACTTCCTAAAACACTACGGCATCGACATAGCACTCATCGGAGAGACTAAAGTGACTCCAAGTAAACCACTCAACATTAGCAGCTACCAGACACACAGATACGATCACCCACTAACAATATCAGGACAAAACGCTCACGGAGGAGTTGCTTGCCACCAACAAACATGGACGCACAAACTATACAGATTAAAACTAACACCACACTACTAAACATCACTGCCATATACAACAGCCCCACCAGAGGACCACTAGACATAAACGACATTGAGACACTTCTTACAGGACACACACCAACACTCATTGCAGTCGACTTTAACGCAAAACATAAATCATGGGGATCAACAGCACGAAACGTAAACGGACGCATACTCTACGATCACGCCAACAACAACAATTACGACATACTCGGACCCAACGAACCTACACGCATCCCACCCAACCCCAATCACCATCCAGACGTCCTAGATATCTCCATCCTAAAAAACATTCCCTTCCCCTGCTCCAGTCAGGTAATCCACGACCTCATCTCCGACCATCTTCCAGTCATTATCACACTAAACACAAGTATGCACAGACTAAACAGACTCACCACAAAAGCATACACAAACAAGAAAAAATTTAACGAATACCTACAAAGACACACTCCAATAAACAGACCACCCATACACACCACACAAGACCTCGACGAAGCAGTCACAGAAATCACACAACTTATACAGAACGCAAAGAAACACAGCACCTACACTAAACAAATAACATAACACAAACAGCTCCCTACACACATACACGACGCCATACGAGACAAAAAACGCCTAGTTAAACTTTTTAAACTTACACGAGACCCAGCTATTAAAACACGACTGAACGCACAACAGAGACACATCAAAGACGTACTAGACGAACACAACAAAAACACATGGACATCATACGTACAACACACAATCAATACCGAAGGAAACCTCTACAAACTAAACAAAAAACTAAAAACACGAAACAATCCAGGAACAACACCACTCATAGACACCAACGGTACACGACTATACACACGTAAAGAACGAGCAAAAAAATTCGCAAGACACTCCATGACACATTCACCCCCAACCCATCAACCCTTCACCAACACATACACACAATAGAACTGACAGTTAACGCCATCCTAGAAAACACACAAACAAACAACACCACAAACCCAATACCACTTTTCACAAACAAAAACGTAGCACGAATCTTACTAAAACAAAACAGAAAGAAAGCACCTGGACCCGACGATATAACAAACACCGATTTACAAAACATCAGCAAGTCAACATTAAACTATCTGACAGACATATACAACGTCATCACCAGACATCAACACTTCCCAGCCGCATGGAAACTAGCCAACGTCATTATGATACCCAAACCCAACAAAACACGTACAGAGCGACACAAATACAGACCCATCCTATTACTCAACACCATGAGCAAGACCTTCGAGAAGTTACTCTTACCACACCTCCAAGAACACATACACATCAGACAGGAACAATTTGGTTTCCGAGCACACCACTCCACTACACAACAAATCATACACGTCATAGACACAATCGCAGAAAACTTTAACACAGCCAACACTACAGCTGCAGTAGCAATAGACATAAAAAATGCGTTCGACAGGGTCTGGTGTCATGGATTACTCTACAAACTCGCAATACATCACCAACTACCATTTTAATACCTAAAACTCATACACAGCTATCTATCACACAGACACCTACAAGTCAGAGTAGAACACACAACCTCCACCATTACACACATGTCGACTGGGGCACCACAGGGAGGCTGCCTTTCCTTCACACTATTTAATTCATACATATTTGACATACCCTGTAGACCACACATCACATGCGCACTTTACGCTGACGACACACTATACAGGGTGCCCACAATCTATCTCCGTATATGGGTAACTTTTTTATTATAGAAGATACAATATTGGTTAAATTAGCAAAGTTGAAGAGAAATTTACGAGTAGTATGATGTTTTTTTGAAAACTCACCTAGATGCTCAACTTTTTTAGATATTTGAAAAAAACTGAAATTTGACATTTTCTTCAAACGCTAATAACTTTTAACGGTTTAACCTATAGAGAAAATAAAACTGCTTGTAAGGTAACTTTTACGTAGAATTCAATAGCGTATATGACAATTTTAATTGAAATGGGTTTTCAAGCTACAAACATAACCTCACTTTTTTAAATAGAAACCATAGTTCAATATAACCCAAATGGAAAGGTTTTTCTTTTCTGATTACCCTGATGTAAGGGTTGATGTACTTATTTTCAGTAGTTTCTTCATAATAAAGAAAAACGATTTATTTATTTGCGGACATCAAGGAGTCCATGGATACATATTACAAACAAACAAAATGTGTAAAATCAATAATGGAAACACAAGTTTATTGTAACTAAATTTATTATAAACTAAGAAAATAAAATACTTAAAAATAAACTATCCATACAATACAAATAACTTAATCAAAGGAAACAAAAATTAATTAATGCGAATATGCCCACTCCTACATTAACATATGCTCAAAATGACCTCCATTAGCTTGCAAACACATTTCGCACCTTTTAATTAGGTTTTGGTGCACCTTATTTAACGTTTGTGGTTTTATACTTGTAATAGCTGCTGTAATACTATCTTTGAGTTGCTCAATGTTATTGGATTTTTTAGCATACACTACATCCTTTACAGTACCCCAAAGAAAAGTTCTGGCGACCTTACCGGCCATGGAACAGGACCTGCATTGCCAATCCAATTTGGAAAACTATTATCAAGATATTCAGAAACGGCTTGAGCATTGTGAGCAGGTGCACCGTCATGCTGAAAATAATATAAATTTTGCAGTAAATTAAGTGGCAAATTATCGAGCATTTCTTGCAATTCGTTTTGTAGAAAATTCAAATAGTGTACACCATTTAAATTATAATTATAGAAGAAAGGCCCAAGTATTCTATTACCAAAAATGGCACACCACACATTTATCGAAAATTGATGTTGATCTCGCCTTTCTTCTGTTAAATGGGGATTTTCCTGACTCCAGTAGACTGTATTTTTTCTGTTAAACATGCCTTTGTTAGTAAATTTTGCTTCGTCGGTAAATATAATAGTGTGACTAAAACCAGGATTATTATTTGTTTCATTAAGAAACCACCTACAAAACTGTTGTCTTCTCTCACAATCCCCATGATACAGTGTATTGCTAACATGGGTTTTGTATGGTTTGTAGCGGTTTTGTTTTAAAATTAGGCGAGCTTTACTGTAGAAGTAGCGCACTCAATTGCAGTTTCTCGGGTGGACGCTGTTGGCTTAAAATTTATGTAGGCTAACACACGTTCTTCATCATCAGTTTTGAATTTTCTTTTATCAGTACTGGGTTTTGTAAAGCACCAAACCTTTTTAAATTGTTTTCTAATTTAGAAAACAATCGTTTATCTGGCTGCCTTCTTTCCAAATATCTTTCATAATACATATCACCAGCAGCATCACAATTTCTGTTACAGGCATAGTAACAAAAGAGCATGTCATTTTTTCGTCGTTTGTATACATTCTCTATTATAATCAAATAAATTTAAAAGTCTTCTACACAAAATTTGCAACCCAGAGCAAATAAACACTTTAACTAATAATATCTGACAAATGCCAGTTGTTTTTGTTTATTTAAAATATGTATCCATGGACTCCTTGATGTCCGCAAATAAATAAATCGTTTTTCTTTATTATGAAGAAACTACTGAAAATAAGTACATTAACCCTTACATCAGGGTAATCAGAAAAGAAAAACCTTTCCATTTGGGTTATATTGAACTATGGTTTCCATTTAAAAAGTGAGGTTATGTTTGTAGCTTGAAAACCCATTTCCAATTAAAATTGCCATATACGCTATTGAATTCTACGTAAAAGTTACCTTACAAGCAGTTTTTATTTTCTCTATAGGTTAAACCGTTAAAAAGTTATTAGCGTTTAAAAAAAAGGGCAAATTTCAGTTTTTTTCAAATATCTAAAAAAGTTGAGCATCTAGGTGAGTTTTCAAAAAAGCATCATACTACTCGTAAATTTCTCTTCAACTTTGCTAATTTAACCAACATTGTATCTTCTATAATAAAAAAGTTACCCATATACGGAAATAGATTGTGGGCACCCTGTATATGGCCAAAGGCAGACATCCCACATACGCTATAAAAAAACTCCAATGACAACTTGACGTTTTACCTGAGTGGTTCACTAAGTGGAGAATGGCCCTGAACGAGAATAAGTCAGAAGCCATTCTCTTCTCACGACACCGCTCAAATTTACATAACCCACCATCACTGAATCAACATACACTCACTTGGAAAACGAATATAAAATACTTAGGAGTACAAATAGACAGACAACTACACTTCAACCAACACCTAAAAACCATAACACAATAAGCACGAAGAACCAAAGGACTCCTACACCACAGTACCCTTCCAACCCACACACGTTTAAACATATACAAAACATACATACGCCCAATAATGACATACGCATCCGAAACCTGGTACACATACATAAGCACCAACACACAAAAACTGGAAGCACTACAAAACAACATACTCCGACTCATCATGGTCCATACGAAACGAAAACTTAAGGCACGACCTACAAATACAAACTCTCCAACAACACATCAAACAACTAGCCACAAACACATATCAGAAACTCGACGACTCCACACAACTTTCTCATAGAAACATCGCAAACACCCATGGGACTCAACAACAACGCAAGAAACGACCAAGACGAATACTTGACGATGACTAACCACACCTAAAACACCATAAACTTCACATCACCACAAACTAAACTCACCAAACACACTCAAACACTTACACCCACACCACATATATGTACTCACCAGCTACACCAACAAACTACGAATGGACGCCGACGAAAATTTATGTATATTTATGTATCTTTATGTATAATTTTTATATTCATTTAAAAAAAACAAATAAAAAACACACAATTATGTATGTCTATCTACGTGATATTACTACTATCAACTTTATTTATATAAATATCTATGTATAATTGTGCATGTTTATGTTCATTTATGTATAACTGTATTTGTATCTATATTTTATACTAACACCATAAAAAAAATCACCTACCATTAAGTATGTATATCTATGTGTAATTATGTATAATTTTATATATATATATATATATATATATATATATGTACAATCACTCAATCACCAATCATCCTTCACAATCATATTATAACATACTTTCATAGCTTGTATTACTACTCTAACACCAACCACCAAAATGCAACACCTCAAATCCATCAAGCTAAAAACTCACAAGAGAGTTAAATGGCCGTCATAGCGACACTGAGAGTGTCACGTTCCGCTGGGTATATATAGAGGTTAGCCTGTCTGTCGGTCGAGTCCTCAAAACGGGCAATTCTAAAGAATTTCGCATTCTCGGTTCCCATTCCGTAGCCCGCGCGTCGGTTTTACGAATTTTGTACTCGCCCAGTTAAATCTCAGAAATTTCAACACGGCACGCAACGTCTGGAAATAACTAATTGACTTTTATTCAGAAATGTTATTTTCACCTCTCAAATTTTGCCTTTTACTTTCAACCAATCGCAACCCCATGACGTTGCTCTACTCACGCCTTTTACTATATGTGTTTCGGTCTTGTGCATATTATCTGTCTCTATCTAACCCGTTCTTATTGATGCAAATTGATATTCTTTATTATCGATTATTTTAGTCCATGTGGAGTGTGAAATATCCCACCTTTAGCATTTCTCGTAACTATTAAGCTACGGTTTCTCCAAGATTCTTTGAAACCATTTGTTATCTACAAAATTTTCGCCGTACGTGACATTTAAACTACGCAGGTGTTCAAACATAATATTAATTCTCAGAGCTTTATTTTCTGGTATTATAATCTTGGATTTTCACAGACTTTTATGCTTATTATTAATAATGGTTTAATTAACTCCAACTAAAATTGACTTCTATCCTTTCATTTTTAGCGAATACAAATTAAATGTTAATTATTATGTGTACACTTTGTTTAATACCGGTTACTTAAAATAAGGTTAATTAATATAAATTTTGCACGTAATTTCCATTTGTTTCTTTATTAGGAATAATTAAATTACAAGTAGAGCTTTTTAATACTGTTTCTTTTGATATAAAGCGTCTTGTACATGATTTATATCTCTTATTTTTACTGAAACGACCGAATTTATTTATGCTTCATGGTTTTAATAAAGCGTATTTTTTTAATAAAATTCCTTATACACGGTGATTAAAATTATTTGATGTGATTATTTAATTTTCTACCCTGGTCTAAATATGAGTAATATATATATATATAGATATATAATATAATGCTTGGTGACCTTGCTGGAATAATACTTTTTCTTTGTAGGGTTTTTTTAGGTCTGCTGGATTTAAATAAATACTCTTTTTTATGGCCTAAATTTTCGCATATATTTTTTGTATGCTTGATCACAGGCTACAACTGTATTAACGCTTTATAAAGGATGAATAAAGATAAGAAAAACTTACAGTGAGGTTGGTTGAAATTGACATCAGTGTTTGTAAAAAAATTATGTTTTTTATAGAATAAATATTAATGTAAATAGTGAAAGTAAAATGACAGTGTCATTTTTGATAGAAGTTTATTATTTGTTTTTAACGACAGTGTTGGTTTGTGAGTGTATGTGCATGTAGGTGTGTGTGTGCATGTGAGGGTAAATGTGTTTGTGTAATTTTGTATGTTTGTGTGTGTGTCTGTCTGTGTGTGTGTGTGTGTCTGTGTGTGTTTGTGTGTGTTGTAAAAATGATTTAATTGGAATCTGTGTTATCAACAATTTAGTATATATAAATGTAAAATAAACAGGGGAAAAAAAAAAATGTGAAAGAAAAAAATTTTAAGTGTGATTGAGGGTGAGAGTTTTGAATATTATTGAAGGCATTTAATGTTTAAATTTTAATAAATATGAATATATGACGCTTAGGTTGTCAATGTCCGTTTTTGTTGAAGTTGTTTGGGCTTTTATAGATGTAGCACATCTCCAAGAAAGTCCTTTTGAAAGATTTTGTTCCACTATAAAGCCCAAACAACTTCAACAAAAAACGGACATTGACAACCTAAGCGTCATATATTCATATTTATTAAATTAAACATTAAATGCCTTCAATATTCAAAACTCTCACCCTCAATCACACTAAAATTTCTTCACATTTCCTGTTTATTTACATTTATATATACTAAATTGTTGATAACACAGATTCAATTAAATCATTTTACAACACACACACACACACACACACACACACACACACACAGACAGACACACACAAACATACAAAATTACACAAACACATTTGCCTCACATGCACACACACATGCATCTACAAACCAACACTGTCGTTAAACAAATAATAACTTCTATCAAAATGACACTGTCATACTTCACTATATTAATATTTATTCTATAAAACATAATTTTACAAACACTAGTCAATCACCAATCACTGTAATTATTATTATATAAAGTTACTGTATATATATGTATATATACCTAAAACCTCAAAAAAATCAATATCATCACTATCACAATATATTAAATTATACATACTAATTCATGCTTTATTACCCTTCACTCTTATAACATACTTTCAAGGTAACATAAACAACCACCAAAATGCAACACCTCAAATCCATCAAGCTAAAAAACTCACAAGAGAGTTAAATGGCCGTCATAGCGACACTAAGAGTGTCACGTTCCGCTTGTGTAGTTAGAACCCCACTTATACGAAACATAACTAAGGGGAATCAACCTTCACAAACAAATGACAAACACAAACACTTATACTACACAGCGTACAACACTTTTAAGTAAATAGTTAAATAGTTGAGTTATTGTACTATGGTTGTTATGATTTTCCTTCGCATTTGTATATAGTTTCTTTTTTAGGTTTTTAGTGTTTATAGTTTAAGGTAGTATTAAGGTTAAAATTAAGTTTAAAATAGGTTTTTCCACTGCTTTTCTTATTGTACAACACACAACAATGGTATAAAATACAAATAAAATAGAAGAAATTGTTAATTATTTTAAACAGTTAGGTAAATATTTTAGTGTAGTTACGGAATATTGTCATTTAAATTACTTATAGTTAAACGTCGCAGCGTAGGTACTATTAAGGAAATTAATTGTTATAATTGTTAGTATTTAGCAAAATTGTATGAAAAGTTAAAAATAGATTATTTTTCCTTCCTTCCTTCTGGCTAACATTCGTAACTTGAATGGTTCGAAGCCCAGTTCAATTTACTTTTTTTAATTTTTCGTCAACTTCATAAACAAACTACAGCATTTATTTCATTCAACAACATTCATAAAAACAATCATATCATTTTTTCATACGCTTTACTCCGCTCTATAATTTCTAAATTGTAAGCTATGTTTACTAAAGTACCATTAGTAACGCCTACCTATCCTGGAATTCTCCAAGTTGTAGAAAAGCATTAACTTATGCATTAAGAAAGGTTTGGACGTTTGAAATTAACCGATCTAAAAACACAAAGCGCGTTGGTGCGAGACAAAAGGAAGATCGAGTTGGTTTCAAAAATTCGTATTACGCCTCTAAAATATTTCTAATATGTATCAATAAACACTATCCATATCCTAAAACCTAAAATGTTAACAGTTTGCAAGCTGGTACTATGGTATTTTCTTAAAACATTGTAGTTTGTGTAATTATTTCGAAAAACGTAAGCAGGTAACGAACACATCCGTAAGCGTACGAGCGTGTACCTTCAAAATGTATGATGACAGATTTTTATTCAAATTTGTTAATTTAAAGACTATAAATCATTTAATATGCCTGTTAGTACCGATAATTGATTATTATTATACAAAAGCATCGGTTTTTAATATACACGGGCTATTTATTTCAGAAATAATTAATTTTTACATTTAACGTTTCTTTACGAACATAGCTGGTTGATTACAATAAAGCGTGAAAAAGAACGATGGAGTTGGTTTCTAAATTTGGTATACAATCCCTAACAAATTTCTAATCTAATATGTACTAAAAGCCACTACTTCCATCATACATTCCAAATTATTGACCATTGCGCGTAGGTACTATAATTTTCTTTTGCATTTTTATTGCAATTTGTGTAACTTATTCATAAATTGTCAAAAACAGGTTACAAACACCGGCTTACAAGCACTGGTAAATATCCAAATCTCTGTTGGCATACTTGTTTTACAAACTTATAAAATTAACCATGAAAATTGTGTAATTATTTTTTAATAGCACTGGTAATTAATTCTAATTATAAACAGATATCCCACATCAATATGTACCGTATATTTTTAAGAAATACATTTGACGTTTTACAATGCAAACATAACAAATCATATTCTTATGAGCGTCAGTCCCGGTGACGCAGCATTAAGATATGCGTTTGCGACACTAGGTTCCGGGTTCGATGCCCAATTGCAACGATTTTTTTTATTTTTTTTAATCAAATATTTAACAATAACTTGGATCTAACATACACGAAAATATCCAAACACATTCTATATATACTCTATTCACGTTAAATATGGGATGACGTCATAATTCAAATAAATGCTGCGTTGTCATGGTTAAGTTATTTTATGTGTATTTCCTGATCAGAGTAACCATTTCTTCTGCGCGAGAATCCAAATGTTTAGGCATTCTAAATGTTAAATACTCGAAACTTGCAATGTATAAAGTGTTTTAGTTCTGAAAAGAACTGTTTCATTTAGCAAATATAAAACACAAATGATTTACTACAAAACTAAACAATAACAATAAAATGAGAAATGTCAAAATAATAAAAGTAAAAAAAAATTGCAACACCGAACAGAACTGCCAACTGCTACACTCTAAATCCTAATATCATTAAACCTACGTTCATAGTTACGTTAACATTTTACAATCCCTAGCACTTTATTACTGCTTATGACGTCATCCCATATTTAACGTGAATAGAGTATACACTCTAGGCATGTGACAAACTGTTATTTTTGTGTAACAGGTTCCAACGTTTCAGTTCCAACTTGGTAATAGGTTACAATAACAGGTTATAAAAATAACAGGTTCCTATATTTTAAAGATAGAACGCTCTGTTAATTTGCTTACCGTATACCTGTACTTGTATAATATTTTCTATAGCGTAACCATATTAATTTTACGTCTAGTACATATTTCTTGTAATATTGAATTTTTAAAATTTGTATCGCGGTAACTAGTTAAATCAGAACCCCATAATCGTTAATTTATTAAATTTGTGGTAGTATGAATTGAAATTTGAAAATAAGTAATATTAATTCAATAAATCAAAAGAAACGAAAATGTAAATACTTTGAATTTTTTATAGCAATATATAGGGACTTGTTCATTTCTAACAATAGAAATAATAGCATTAATTCGTAACATTTTAAAAATCTTGACTAAATTCTACAAAATTATTTAATATTAGTAGATCATTGTGACAATTAATACTATAAAAATTAAAGAAATTCCAATTAAACCTATGTATAATATTTATGTACATTTTATATAATACACCTACTAATAATAATATTATAGTTAATAGTTATACTGTAAAGTTAACACTAAAAATACCAAATTAGTTGTATATATACACATATAGAATAACGTTTTGATATTTATTCCATTAAATATGAATTTACATTTAAAAACAAAATTTGCTGTACATGCTTAGCACTTAAGCGAGTGCGAAGTTCATTAATAATAGCACCTGCTTTCGAAAATAATCGCTCGCATGGTACTGAGGTTGCCAAGATACTACATTTTGTTTTCACTAATTTGGCCATAGTAGAATACAGATGCTGATTTTGTTTCCACCATAAGAGAGGATCTTGATTTCTGGATAAGTAGGTAGCGTCCAAATATCTAGTTATTTCGATCAGAGCATCTGACGATGGTGTACCTAACCGTAACTAATTAGTACCAGCATTTTCAAAATAAAAATAATCTTGAACATAAATTAATATGCATCACCTGTAGCTTTTTTTGAAGAAACCATCATATCAAAATCGTCCCAATTTGAGTTAGTTTCATTTTGGCTGGATTGTTTAGAAGCTGTTTCTTCTGATTCTGATGTCGTAATAAAATTACTAGAAATTGCAGAATTATCTTTATGAATGTTGCTCGCCATTAACTCAACTGCATATTTTTTTATAGATTCAGCGGCCGTCGTTTCGGTAAATGCCAACAATTCATATCTCGGATCCAATAGAGTGGCTAAAGCCAATGTTTTACTAAATTCTATGTTTTTTAGCCTTACTTTTAATTCTTGGTGTAATTCTTTAACAACATTAATTACTACATCGCCAAACTTTTCTTTCTGCAACTTTGTACAAACGGATTGAAGACCATTTGTTAAGACACTACCAGTCATATATTTTTCTTCACTGATCTGTACAGTAGCATTTTGAAAAGGTTTTAAAGCCAAACACAGTTCTTTACAGGTAGTCCATTCTTCTTCAGATAGGATAGGAATATCTTTATTTATAAGTGCAACTGACGTTTTCACAGCATCTTGCAATTCACAAATTCTCTCTATCATGGAATACGTCGAATTCCATCTTGTTGGAACAGATTGTATTAATTTCTTTGGATTGGCGCATCCAACATTTCTTTGAGCACCTATAAGTTTTTCCGTTGCAAACGTACTCCTTTTGAAATGTGTAACTACGCCTTTTATTTTATCAAGTAAAGGGTTTACCAACTCCAACGCATCCTGTACTATCAAATTTAGCGTATGTGCAAAGCACCCAACGTGCTTGTGTCCTAACTGATTAATTATTGCATTTTTAATATTTGCAGCATTGTCGGAAGTAACAGCTAGAATTTTTGTAGTCAAGTTAAACTTATCCGTTATTCTTCTAATTTCTTCAGCTAAATTTGCGCTTGTGTGCAATACGGACATGGAAGTACACTCCAAAAGTATTGATTTAAATACAAAATCATTATCTATAAAATGATATGTTACAGCTAAATAACTTTCAACGTTTCGGGATGTCCAGCAGTCTGTTGTAAGGGATATACTAGAAACAAGAGCCAGTTGATTGCAAACAGCAATCATACATTGCTCATATTCCGCAGGAATCATTGTGTTTGAAATAATTTTTCGATTAGGTAAACTGTATGATGCATTTAATCCCTTGACGAAGTTCTTAAAACCCTATCTTCCATCATTGAAAATGGTTGATAGTCTGTTATAAACATTTTTAAAAGAAGTTTATCTAACTTTTTTTTTTGTTGTTCATTCATTTTTTTATTGGGTGGTAAAAAACTAGTTACCGTTTGTTGTTGTAACGTGAATTGATTAGCTTTCGCCTGAGCTGAAGTAGATTATGTAGGTATTGGATCCATAGATGTAGTTTTTGGAACCTGAATTGTTGTAGAGAGTGTAGGTTCAAAATCAGTTTCAGGATTACCAGAAATTTTTAAATGCATATTGAAATTAATTGTTGGATGCCACCTGTCCATATGTTTTTTTAAATTAGAAACTGTAGATTTGTAACATAATGTTTGAGCGCAAAGATCGCAGTTCGCAATTTTATTGTCCGTGTCCTTTATTGAAAAGTATCACCACAAATAACTCGTCTTTTGACGTTTATTCATTGTAAAATTGAAGTAATGTTTATTAAAAATTGATAATGTCCAACAAATTTTAAAATAACAAAGACACTAATATGTTTGAAAGCAGGTTAAACTTACAAACACAACCACAAATAAATTTGTAATTAAATAGCAAAGAAAACAGTCACTTTGTTCAACGAATTAATTTCTACACTGATATGCAGGTAACAATAGTCAATACTATCCCGAAATCAAAGTATAACTGTGATGGGTTAGATCGTTAGATGTTCAGCACATCAATTAACAATTAAGCACTCTTTATTTCATAAAATTTGAATAACACCCTTTTGCAATTTGTTAATGATCGTGGCGATTACTCATACATTCAAATACCTTAGTAATATATAGAGGTAATGAATTTCTTTATTTCTTTTTATTAGTTCAAAAGGTGCTGAGCGAGAATTTCTAGGAGACGCTTGTAAGCAAATGTGAATTATGAAGTTACAAAAATAATGCGTTAAATTCTGTACCTATTACATCGGTAGGTTAGGTATACACTATGCATTGACATTTTAATAGGTATTCTAATATAGAGAATATTAGAGGTCTTTCAAAATCTCATGGGTTGTTGCGCAGAAACCAATTTGAGTTATTTACGTTAAAGTGCGTCCTAAAAACATTTGCAACTCAGCTGTTGCGTATTAAGATTTGTGGTTCATTATTATTGTTTTTGATTATTACTTAGAGATTTCAGCCTTGATTCAACTTCTACCAGTTTTTTCAAAACTACTGCAACTCAGTCTAGTTTTTATTTGTAGGTATAATGAAGGTTTCAATTTAGTTAGAGGAATAATGTTTGGTTTTACAGATTATTTTGTTATTTTAGAACTTTTAATTTTACAATAAGTAACCGCAAAAAGCAGTTCACAGTCAAGGAAGACAAATTATTTATAGTGTGTAAAGTTTATGAGAAAAGAAAAGAATGGAATGCCTGACAGTTCCTATGAATAATTTACAAGAACAAGTATCACAGCAACTGGAGTTGGACTAAACTCTGTCGAGCGAATTATTTCATAAGGAAAAAAATTAATAAGAGAAGTCCTAAATTCAATGCGGGCCAATTTGAGGATTGTGGTAGTAATTTTATGATTCTATGAAATATGCATTCTTAAAAAATAATAAGAAGACAGTATTTTGGTTGCCAAAAGAGTTTTAAAAAATTTAGCCTGTCTATTTTTATCCACACACGCACGTAAACATGACACACGAATAGAACAATAAACAGTACGCCAAAAAAGTTATAGGTTCCGCATACAAACGTTGTACTTTTATAATTTATATTATGTTGATAAATTATTGGTTATGTAATCCACATAGCATGACAGTTGAGTTAATTCCGAATAGGCATCCGGAAATTCAATGTTTTAGATTTTATTTATATTGTATTGTTCTTTGTTTTTATACGATACCCCCCGCTTCCTTCATTACGCATCTCACAGCCCATGAGATTTTGAAAGACCTATACATATCTCATCGTTTCATCTTTACTTTATTAGTTCAAAACTTGGCCGCGAGAAATTTCTAGGTGGCGGTTGTAAGCAAGTATGAACTATGCGTTACAAAAATAACAGACTAAATTCTATACGTATTACATAGGTAATAGGTTACCTCTCTGGAACGCAGTTATTTTAACTGTTACGTTAAATATCGACCATCCCAAATACACTCTCATAAGTCAAAAAACCAACACACGGGGTTTTCAATTTTAAGTATAAAATTTTTTCTAAACGTTACTTATTATACGCAATTTACTCTTAGATGAAACAATACTATACTCTCTGCATTCCTTTGGTATTTATTTATTTCAATTCATTTTTTTACTTGGAGAATTTTTGCGTGCGTTGCATAGACCGTACGCATTTTCTATTTAGGTATTCCTGATCACAAATACAAGTACTTCTTTGTTTATGCATTAACAGCCTCTACAAACGCTAAAGCTAAACGTACGGGCCCCTTCGCTTTAGAAACACCCAAATATTTAAATCAGTTTCGAATTTACCTGTAACATACTATTCAGGGTATTGTTTACATTTCGGCTTATACTTTATCCAACAGCTACTTAAAGCACTTGTATAACTTTCTACTTTTAAAACAACCTCAAATACCGAAAATATAAGATACGCCTGTTTATTAATTTTGAAAAAGAAAATTTATTACTCCACGAATTATCATGCACAAGTATCTTAATATATATCCGGTACATTCATAACACGTGAATTAAACTAAAGCAATCAGCTGATTCCGATGTCTTTGACAGAACATGATTATGAACTAAATTATATACACAGAATATATTCAAATAGTAGAATTCAATTTTTTCCCTTATACAACATAGAACATTTGCGATATATAGAAAGCTCGAGTAAGATTATATCCAATTAAATATCCGCTTTAAAAGGATACATATACTCGATAACTTTCACTTTATAAAACATCAAAAGTCAAGAATAAAAAACCATTGAAAAAAAATCTATTCCTTTTAAAATTCGATATTCATATTCACAAATACAGATACTTCTTTAGTTAGCCACTAACAAAGCCTCTACGCACTGAAAAGCTAAACGTAATTGCCTCTTTTGTTTACAAACTCAAGAATATTTAAATCACTTTTAAACTTGCTTCAACATGCTACTCAGGAAATTGTTTACATTTCAATTTATACTTAATCCGACGGCTACTTAAAGGGTGCGTTCACAAACATGACTTCAAATGTTATACACAGCTGATGTAACATCCTGCAATTGTGCTTACTCCATTACTTATTTCACAATTACTGTTCAAAAAAATAAGTAATTTAAATTCTTTACAATGCTAAAACACTCTTCAAATGGTATGTTTGTAAATTATTTATAAGCTTTACTTCGATTGCTTACATAGCCTATAACTTTCGTTTTTGCAGTTAAAAACGCATGCAACTGTTCTAAAACGTTCTACAACATTCATTTTTGTTTTGTAGATTTGTGATTTTCCCAGAAAAGAATTACAACATATTAATAATTAGATTATTTATTGAATAAAGGAATACGACATGATAAACCTCCTATCAATTTATCAACAATGAATAATCACAACTAATAAATTCTATTGAGAACATATAAAATTACTTAAATACTACGAAAATGGCCTCTGAAGGTATACTTTTTCTTTTAAGTAGCCCCACAAAAAAAATCTAGAGGGGTTATGTCCGGCGACCTTGGTGGCCAAAGAAACTCCATGTCCTTTCCGATCACTTTACTGTTAAAAGTGTGGACGATAAAATCCCCAATAGTTCTCTTACAGTGACATGGTGCTCCATCTTGTTTGTACCATATTTTTCCTCGTTCATCTAGCGGTAGTTCATCAAGAAAATCTGACATCTGATTATTTAAAAATTGTAGGTATCTTTCTCCATTCATATTATTTCGAAAAAAGAATGGTCCAACAATTCTGTCTTTGTAAATGCCACACCATACATAAATTTTAAATGAATATTGATCTCTGGTTCGGACATGGAAATTGGGATTAACATCGCTCCACCGTCAACAATTTTGCGAACTTAGTGTACCATTAGACGTAAACGTTGCTTCGTCAGAGAACAGTACTTGTCGTGTCATAAATCTGTTATCTTCCAATTCTTCTTACATACGAACACAAAATTCAAAGCTTCATACAATATCTTCTTCTTTTGGAGTATGGGTAAATTGGGGTTTCTATGGTTTAAATTTATTTAACTGTAAAATTTGTACAACTGTATTTTTACTTACATTCAATAAATTGGACCTTTTTCGAAGTGAATATTTGGGATTTTCCACGACCGATAGCATCGCAGCAGTTTCAATTTCTTCATTTCGAACCCATGCTCGACATTTCTTTCTAAATTTATTTTCAACACTTCCAGAACTCGTGAAATTATTTATTACATATCTGGCAGTTGTGAAATGTAATATTTTATCGGCGTGTCGATTATTAAAGGTTTCTGCTGCCTCCCTACATGTTTTATAATTTTCTCCAACAATGAAAACAATTTCAATTTTATCTGTAATACTTAATTTTACTATCATTTCTAATTATTGCAAACACACACTTATGTAACATTTGATATTCCAAAGCACTTAATCAAGAACGCGTGTAAAAAGGATGAGTTAAAATCAGGCGCTTATTATGAACGGGATTTTACGATGTTTCGTACTGCGCATTAATTTAACAATTGCTCATGTATTTATTGAATATCTTTTTATCTTCAGAGTGGGCATAATATATTGCTACTTAATAAAAATTTCAATGCACATTTTGCGCTTCAATATACAATTTGAGAGTATTTTACTATCACTCCAAATCATGATTTTGATTTTCCCTGTATTCCAGCCAATGTTATAAAAATTTTGTACTTAATTATGGATCTACAAGTCATGCAGAGCTTTTTATCAAGAATATTTTTTTTGTGAAATGTAAGATAAACTTTTTCTCCATTTGTATATAACTTTTTGGGACACACTGTATATATCAATTACTAGCTCGATTTGAAATGATCGTTTGGGCTTTGCATAAAAGTCTAAATTATTATTTCATCTTATGAATTGTAATACGTTAGTATTTATCCCTTGTGTAAAAAAAATTACCTAAAATATTTATAATACTTGGCTTGTAGCCATAATTTTGAGCGTTTCTTCCTGTCTATATCTGACATAAGTCAAAAACTTGACAATTTCAGATATGATTGACAAAAATGCTAAACGTAATTGAAAATTAGGTTTATGTATAGTTGTGTACACGATTTAAACTTGTAAATTTCCCAATTGTGTCATCGATCTCGGTGGCGTAATTGGTAAATGCATGGTTCCGGCATAACCAGGATACAAGTTCGAGTCCTGTCCAAGACCTTATATTTTCCATCTTTCAATTACTAGCTCGATTTGAAATGATCATTTGGGCTTTACATAAAAGTCTAAGTTATTATTTTATCTTATTCACTATATATATATATATATATATATATATATATATATTGTAGTGGATTTAAAGGATTAAATTTAGGGATAAACAATGCAATTTCAAACACCCTGTGTAGAGAGAGGAACATAATATTTACGTGCAAAATTTATTTCATCTATTTAATTTAAAGTAACAAGTATTGACATAATTTTATAAGTAGGGATTAAAAGGCAATAGGTTCATAAAGAAAATCAATGGTATAAGCCTATAGCAATTATTAATTAATTTAATTTAGTTTAATTCAACGGGTTATAACGTCAGAAAACGGATCAGAGCATGAAAAATCCATAATTCCAAGGCGAAAAGCTTTCTTAACAAACAAACAGACGTTGATTGTATAAAATACTGTGAAATGTAAGATCCGAGAAATGTTATTTTAAAACGATCGTTAATTGAGCACACCTGCATGTTGGAAAGATCATCTTCCGCTTATTTGTGAAGATAACAAGGCGAGCTTCAAGGAAATATTGTTCAACCGTCGGTGGTTTCGCATAAACGCTAACAAAAGTGTCTTAAAGAGCAGAAGGGATGAACAATCAATGATATGCTTCAGAATGAGACGGGCACAAAAGCGTTCATTTTAGTAGGCACGTATTCGATCCACGTGGAGTTCATGACGACGCGGGCAGCTATATCGATTTTCTACAACACAAGCAGGGTTAGAATGCGACATTAAATATGGATAAGACAGGAATAGAGATATCACAGGCGGAGTTTTAAGACGTCACTGAAATGTATCATTGGTCGAAATAGATAGTTTTAGAACAGACGAACACGCGACAGGTGGAAGTGATAGTTTGTCTGATATAGCGTGTTGACGCGGGAATATTTCGAGAAGTTTAAAACGGTTACACAAAATTTGGAGAAATATTAATTTCGATTAGGTAGTTTGCGAAAAGTGTGGCCAAAGAAGCCTAGTTTTATAATATAAATACTCTGAGAGAATTAAGAGGGCTCTCTTTAATTTTGCATCGCTTAACAATGTATTATAATCAACTGACAAAGCTTGTGAGTATTAAAAATTTGTAACCTTCAGTGAAATAGTATTAGATTATTTGTGGCCTTATAGTTAGTAACGCGAGTATAATAGAGTGTAATTTAAATTTAACTGAGGTCCACAAATACTTTAACGAGCTCGTAAATTAATAATGCAATAATAAACAAGTGTAATATACATGGATTTGGTTGTTGGAATTGGTGAATTGGTAGCACGCAGCTCAGCTTAAACTGACTTGTCATCTATAAATAGCTGGTGGAGCGCGAGCATAATCTCGAAGCCGAGGGGTTCAGAAATATAGAGCCTCAACGGAGATGGCTTTTTCCAGGTAGCACATTTGAATTTGCTGTTTTTTTATAAACTGTTGAAATTAATTGTGATGTGTGAGTGAACTTTAATGGCTATTTTGGTTACTTAACGTATTGAAAAAGATACGTATAACTGACTATTCTTATGGTATTTTGAATATAAAACAAAAGGTGTACGTAAAGCTTATTAAATTTCTTGATGAATTTAAATTTAATTGTTAAGAGTACATGGGTTTATTCAGTTTGTAGTCATAGTATGCAAAGTGGAAAGCATACATTAATAAACTGGGTTATCATGAGCTCACCATACTCCAGTGTGCGGTAATAAATAAAGATAAGGTATTATTTAGGGCCCATTTACTCCTGTTGCATTAAATGTGTTTGAAATTTCAATTTTAAACCAAGGACTTTACAAAGATAGCATTTATTGAGGTGTAACTTTAGCACCGAACTGTACATAACCATGAATTATTATTTGAAAATAGTGGTAAATAAATATTGTATGATTGTTGTATTATTTTGTGATTTTATTAAATGGTGTGTGAACGGTAAAGAGAATGATAGTGAATATAGGTATCCGAAAGGAGTTACAGCTGAGCTAGGCAGGGAAGCTGCTGAAGAAATTAATTTGATGAAGCAGAATCCGCGTAAGAAAATTTTTGTAAAAATTTTATATATTTTTGAAAATTATTGTTTTTTTTTACCCTGGCGAGGTCTTTATGGACATTCCACGGCAATATATATATATATATATATATATATATATATATATATATATATGCAACACATGAACATATTTTGGTGAAATACAGTAAATGTATTTATTCACTCCCACTAAAAGATCTATCCTCGTCTATCAATATTCCAAGATCACCTATTAAAGGAACATTAAAGACTATTTCTGCGACTTATTTAGAAATATCAAGACGGCTTTGAAAGTATAAATTTGAACAACAAGTAATTATTAAAACATAATTTGTGATTGTCGGCTTCACAAGAAGTAATTAACACGACTATGGAGTTACATACTAACAAGCGACCATTTAAATGCGACTTATGTAATTACTCCACATCATAGAATAATAATACGCTTAAGAGTGACACTCTTCATAAATTACATTGCTTTTTATGTACCAAAAATTCATGACCTTCGGCCATTAATTTGTAGGTACACAGATACAGCAAGAATTTTAAAAACGGTGGGTTAGAATTTACTTAAAATATTTAAATTAATTATTGTATGTAAAACTACATAATTTAGGCTCTAACGTAATAAAGGAACCTATTGATGTGAAATTACAATGTAGAACAAGAACAGTACACTAAACTAAAGGGAGGTTGAAGGAAGTATCACAGAATAATAATACAATACGCTAGTGTGATTGTATTATTATTCTATGGATATACCAACAAAAGAATGGCGAATTTTAGACATCCGCAAAGAAATTTGGTCTACCTGAAAACGCCGAGTGTCACTTCTAGTAATTGTAATTATTCTATACTCCACATTAAATACAAGCCATTTGCAAGGTCATATACTTACTCATACTAATCAGAGAGCGTTTGCGTGTAACTTGTGTAATTACTCTGCTTCAGATGAAAGTAGTTTACATAAGTATATAGAAAGACATATTAATAAACGCCCATTTTCCTGTAACTTATGTGATTATGCTGCAAATCACAAAAGTAGTTTACACAGTCTTATAAGTACACATACTAGCGAACGACCGTTTGCATGTAACATATGTAATTATTCCACATTACACAAAAGTAATTTAAGCAAACATATAAGAATACATAATAACGAATGATTATTTGCATGTATTTTATATAATTATACTGCTTCACATAAAAGTTAATTTACACGAACATGTAAGAATACATAATAAGGAACGACCATTTGCATGTAACTTATGTAATTATTCGGCATCACATAGAAATAGTTTACATAATCATATAAGAAAACATATTAGCAAAAGCCCATTTGCCTGTAATTTATGTAATTATGCTGTATATCATAAAAGTAGTTTACGCAGGCATGTAAGAATACATACTAAAGAACGGCCATTTGCATGTAACTTGTGTAATTATGCTGCATCACATAAAAATACCTTACATAAGCATATTAGAGCACATAGTAACAAATGCTCATTTACATATATCATATGTAATTATGCTGTATCACACAAAAGTAGTTTACGCAAGCATATAAAAACTCATCCTACCGAACAACCAATTGCATGTAAGCTATGTAATTGTACCGCATCACGCAAATGGGGTTTACATGAACATGTAAGGATAGACACTTATGAGCGACTACTTCCATGTACGTTTTGTAGTTATTCTGCATCAAACACAAGTAATTTACGCAATCATATAAGAAAACATACTAACGAACCACTATTTACATGTAAACTATATAATTATCTTGCATCAAGCAAAAGCAGTTTTCGTAACCATATACGAACACATACCAACGAAAGACCGTTTGCATGTATGCTATGTAATTATACAGCTTCACGCAAAGGTGGTTTACGTGAACATGTAATAACGCACACTAATGAACGCCATTTGCTTATAACTTATGTACTTATACTGCACCACATAAAAGTAGTTTACGCAAGCATATAAGAACACATACTAACGAAAGACCTTTTGTATGTAATCTATGCAACATTCTGCTTCCAGCAAAAGTATTTTACATCACCGTACAAAAACACATTTTAATGAACGACCCTTTGTTTGTAATTTATGTGTTAATCTGCATCACGCAAAAGCAGTTTACGAAGGCATTTAGTCACACATACTAACGATCCAGTATTGGCATGTAACTTGTGTAATTATATTGCATCACACAAAATTAGTTTACGCACGCATATGAGAACGCATATTAACGAACGTCCATTTAACTGTATTATATCAGGCGAATGAGGTTTACTTGAACATATAAGAATATGTATTTACGAATGCCCATTTGCATGTATAGGTCAATGTGGTTATACTTATAACGCCAAAGTGGTTACTTGGTACCATAGAAAAGTGGATTATGTAATCATATAAGACATATCCTAAGTATATATATATATATATATATATATATATATATATATATATATATATATGTAGTGGTTTTAAAGGGCTAAATCTACGTATAGACAAAGTAATTTCAAAGCACACTGTATAAAGGAAACAACCAGAATTTACGTGCGAAATTTATTTCAGTTAGTTCATTTTTAAGTAACAAGTATTAACAAAATTTTACAAATAATGAATACAATTTAGTTAGGTTTGTAAAGCAAAAAATGTTAGAAGCCAATGCAATTAATTTATTAATTTAATTGAGTTTAATTGAACGGTTATTTACGTATGTACGTATAATATGCATTAAAGCGTGTAAAAATCAATAATACCAAGATGAATCGCGTTGCTAACAAACAAATATATTGGTGGGGTTGAAATACGCTGAAAATCCAACTCGTAGAAATGTTATTTAAAACGCTCGTTAGAATTAAACACCTGCAGGTTTTTAAATGTCAAGTTCCATTTATTTTTGTAGATAACAAACAAGGTTCAAAGAATATCCGATAAACGGTCAAATGTTTTCCCATTAAACGCTAATGAGCGGTTATTTAAAGCACGTAATTTTGGGGTCCACATGGAGTGGTAGAACGCGGTCAGGAATATCGATTCTACCACTCAAACAAGGTGAGAAAGAGACGTAAAATATGCATAAGCAAGTGACAGCGTTAGTATAGGCGGGATTTGTAAAACGTCAATGCAGAGACTATTGGTCGATATCGTTAGTCGCACATCAGACAAGACACGGGAATATTGAATATTAATTTTCAGAAAAGATCGTAACGACGCGCTGAATTCGAGGATTTACAAATCGGTTAAACCAAAATTTTAAGAACGTGTTATTGTAAATGAAGGACATCGCGTGAAATGCGGCCAGAGGTGACATCGGAAATTGTATAAATACCTTTTCAAAATATAATAAAAGCCCTTAGTAATTTGATCGCTTTAGACTACGTACGAAAGTTATTATTAGTAATTTGATCGCTTCAGACTACGTACGAAAGTTATCACGAGCTTGTAAGTATAGAAATTATTTTAAATTATATAGCACGGTGTTAGCTTCATAATTTGTACGCGGTGTGTGCCGAGTTTACATTTTTTATTGAGGTATCACATCCATTTTTTTTAACAAACTCGTGTAGTGACGTTATGTAACATGGATCAAATTAAATAATTATGAAAGATGTATAATTAATTTGGATTTGGAAATTGGATACACCGTGGAGGCAGCGCAAGCAGCTCAACTTGGATGGGGTTCTTCTACTAATAGCTAGAAGCAGCCTGCAGAGCAGAAAGAAGCAAATACACGGCATCGTCAACGGAGCAGAGATTTTCTAGAAATTCCAGGTAACGCTTTGAAATTGTGTTGTTATAAACTATGAAACTATGAATATTGGGTGACGTATGAGAGTGAATTTTGAAGGTATTGTGCATTATTTTGCGTATTGAAAATAATACGTATAACTTTATTATGGTATTTAGATAGAAATCTGAAGGTGTATATAAAGCTTATTAACGTTGCATCAGGAAGTTAAATTCTGTAAAGAGTACATGGGTTTGTTTTTTTTTGTTTATTGTAAGAGTATGCGAAGTATAAGGGCATACATTATTCATAATTAACTGGGTTATCATGAGATCAACATACTCCAGAGTTTACGTCGATTTAAAATAAATTGAAAAAAAATGAGACATAAGATATTATTAAGGGCCCATTTACTCCGGGTATATTATATGTGTTGGATAATTTAAATTAAAATACAGGACATTACAAAATAGAATTTATGGAGGTGTAACTTGATTACTGAAATGTGGATAATATTGAATTTTGTTTGTAAATAGTGATAAATAAAAGATAGTATGATTGGTGTATTTTCGAATATATATAGCCACGGCAATATATATATATATATATATATATATATATATATATATATATAATAATGCAATAACAGGTTTATTGGTCCAATTTTTTAAATCAAACTTTTTGTTTTTTCGCCAAGCTTTCGATTTATTTTTTAAATCTTCATCAGGGTCCTATATAAGAGAAGTTACGAACATCAACTATACTAAGAAATTACAAATACTTACAAAACATGAGTACTAAATAGATTATAAATAAATAAATATACATTTAACAGATTTAGGGTTTAGCTGACACATTTATAATACAACACTATAATTCCTACATTTAAAATTTTTTAACAAACATTTAACGGCCATCATTAAAGTAAAACAAGGTATGTTAGACATATTTGTCACAGAATAAATTATAACGTACCAGTTCAACATGAACCAGGCCTACTGTATAATTGGGAAATAAATAATTTAAATTATAAATTCAATAGATCCGACACGCTCTTTAAACAATTAATGAAAACCAACAAAAGAAAAACTATAATGAATAATATACTACCCAGTCACTCGCGTTGATCAAATCGAATTATTGTTACTGTTGTTGAGGACTCTAAAATTTAACAAATACGAATATATAGAGTTTAAATTATTCGTATCAGACTTAAAATTGAGGACATCTTTAGATGTATTAATGTGAGCCATTTCTATGGAAAGTCTGCCTTTGTACCTGAGTTCTTTGTCTAAAATAGTTACTCCTCCAAATTTAGGTATGTGACCAATTTGTTTGGTATGAAGCGCTAAAGCACAGGAATTTTGAGAAATTTTACAGTCACTTTTATGCTGAACAATTCTACTTCGCAGCCATTGTGAGGTGTGGCCTATGTAGATTTGGTTACAATCTCCACATGGAATGGAGTATACTACATTAGAATTGTTCAGCATTGGAGTTCTGTCTTTTAATTTGGAGAAAAGTGTTCCTACCGTAAATGGATTATACCGAGCTATAGTGATAGACCGATCCGCTAATATATTAACTATTTTATTAGTTAGGTTTTTGACTAGAGGGAGTTTTTTGAAGATTGTGCTTTGTGTTTGGATAGTCACCTTTTTGTGTTATGTTATTGGAATGAAAAATCAGTTTATTTATTAGTGGTTTTGGGTACCCATTGTTTATCATTATTTTAGCTAATATATTAAAATTTTTTAAATGAAACGAAGGATGTGACGATTGTTTTATTCTATTTTTTAAATTAATAATTACTTTTATTTTTTTTTGGTTACTATGATTTGAGTGGAAGTTAATATATCTACCAGAATTGGTTGGTCTCCTGTACCAATCTAATATAATAGTGTTATCACTGTTTCTAATGACTTTCATATCTAAAAAAGAAATGCTGCGATCTTGTTCCTGTTCCAATTTGAACTGTATATGTTCATTAAATTTATTAAAAAGTTCTAAAGCGATATTAACTTCGTTGGTAGGTACAGAGTAAATTACATTATCAACAAATTTCTTGATAAAGGCTGGCGGTGTGGGCAATAAAGGGATAACATTATCAAATAGAAAATCCATGACTATGGTAGCAATAATGGGGCTGAGGGAGACCCCATATATATATATATATATATATATATATATATATATATATATATATATATTATCGTGTAATTAGTAGCTAATTGTAAATACATAAGGGCATAAATTAAGCTAGAGGAACAACTTATTAGAAAATCAAGTTAGGCAGTTAGATAAATAAGGTATTTTAAATAATTAATTTAGAGCTTAGCCAACGTATAATAGTGTAGGGTTAATTTGATTTTAGTTATATTTATTTAGGAATGACGTAGCATAAAATTTATTGTAAGATAGGGCGTTAAAGAATTAAAAAGAATGTGGTAAAATGGCACTTTCAATTTTATTTAGATATTATACGAAAATATTGAAGCTTTGCATGGTCGTTAAAATAGGATTATTATTTTCAAGGGTAAAACTAGAAACGTTTGAAAGCAAAATAAAAGGGGGAGATATTTCAAGATAAACAAGCTTTAATATGATACAAGAAGGAAAAGACCGTTGGGAGTTAGCGTAGTCAATATACAACGAGGACAAAACAGAAAACACATAAGTAGGACGAAGGAGCAGTATGTTTGTTAAGATATCGATTTTTAATTATGAAGGTAGTATTGTAGGGAAGCTAAAACAACTGTCGAGGAGGAACAAGGACGGAGCAGAAACGTACGAATACGAGTGAGAAACAGATATTTAATTATGGATATGGTAGGGAAACGATGAACAAACTTATTTTAGAAGGGGAAATAAAATCAATAATTTCTAGGAATATTAGAAGCAGACGCGCATTGATTGAAAGCAAGGAAAAAAAATTAAGCAAGATGATTGGGCACTGCAGGTATATGTGCGACAAGTTTGTATTAGGTAGGGCAAATATTCAGCTAGTGGGAAGATATGTGTGAAATGGCGTTATATGCACAATGGAGACAAAAGATGTTTGTTTGACTTTGGGGGCGGGGATGTATTCAGAATCAATAAACAGTAGAGGCTAGTTTCGCAAAAATGAAGTGACAGTTGGCGGTTGTAAATGGATTACCAAATATTTTAGCGTGTTTGTTAGGATAATTCAAGCTAAACGAAGAGTCGTTAGAGATTTTAGCGAGAAGATCGTGTCGGTTAAACAAACAATTTTCAGAAATAAACGGTTACTGCTTTTACGCGGAATAATTTTTGTACGTTAACATTTCTACGTGCGAATTGGAAAATAGGGGAGATGTAGCAATGGCTACCATTTTCAAAGGGGGTAGCGGTCTCTTATCAGTCATTCGGGCCTCATCGAGTTACTTTTAGTGAAATTATGTAAGTTAGTGCCGTATGATGACAAGTCAAGTAAAAAGCTAATAAAGCAAGTTAAGCGAAGAGTAAAATTTTGTATGTAAGTACAAACAATTATTATTGTGGTTTTGGAATGCACAAACTTAGTAAAATTTGGAATTATTTGATAGTGAAGACGGCGATTTTTGGTTAATTTATTTGGTAATACAAAAAGTAAATTTTGGAAAGTGGATGCTCATGGTTTTATTGTAAATGAAGAAAGTTTGGGGCAACAGCAGGTTGGTGATTCAACCGGGTAGCTGTTTTATGGACTAGTACCATATTGGACGGCATCATCTTCAAGGGCTGGTTGGCGGATAGCGTTTGGAAAATAGTTACCAGGTATGCTATTGTTTAAAAACATTGTGCGGTGAATATTTTCTATGGTTTTAACAACTTTTTTCTGTGCTTTTGAGTGTTTCGTATGTGATACATTTAATGAACTGAAATTTATGGAACTTAAGATGAAAATGAAACTTATCTAAGTAGTCAAGAATAATTAATTTACAGATAAACAGGCTATGTTGTAAAGAAGTATAGGGGGCTTATTTTATTTTTTTGTAGTGCGGTAAATTTGCACTCACATTTAACGAGTTTTATTATGAGCTCAAGATAAGACAAATGGGTTAACGTAAGGTATTAGGAACGTCCTCTTACTTTAATAAAATACTTGTTTGAATAAGGTTATAGAATTAAAAATACTTTTGAAAATGAAATTGTGGACATTACCAATAATACGAATGTACATAAGGAAAGATGTTTTAAAATTGTAATATGTATCTCATGTAAATAGAGTGTGATGTATTTTGTGAATTGCGTTATTTTGAGTGTGTGATTGTAGGGTGTGAATTTCTATTAGGTTTCAGCATATAGAAGCACTGAGCGGGAAGTTTTAAATCCAGCGTTAACAGGTAAGTGTCTGTGTGGGTTTTAAAACGTTTTGGCGAATTCAAGAATTAAGTGAGGAGCAGCCGAAGATAATTTCACAATATTAATGACACCCAAAGCGAGGGGCACAAGTTTACAGGGGAGATTTAAACAATTTTACTTATCTCTGTTGTCAAGCCACACTATGCAGCGACAGAGAAACATCTAAGCTTTTACTATGTTAGACTTAGGGGATACCTAGGCAAACATATTTCTAACAAAAGTCGTGCAGAAGGTGTTGATTTATCCGTATTAACACAAACTGACTTTTGTAGACTTCCGTACTAACTCTGAACTCTATCTTCAGCGGTTTTTAGAGACTATCAGGGGGGTCGTTAAATAATTACGGATGGGTCAGGCGCCACTGTACTTATGCAATATATAAGAACAAGGAACATCGCCAAGAGAAATACAAGAACCTAAACGAATATATTCTGTTATTGGAATACAAGATTTTGTATTCTTTGGTGGGGCAAACGTTTATCCTGAAATAAAATAAAATACATAAAAATGCATTGGAGACAGTAGTTTGCGTTTCAAAATAATAAAATCAATAAATTAGACAAGTTATATGCCCATATAGAATTTGTTACTGCCCATTGGTGTATGGACACTCTACTTAATAAATTTATACACCCTTGGTTCATATAAGATTTATAGAATCCAAAAATATGTATGAGGTAGAATAAATACAACTTCTTAAGTATCTCTTAAAGTGTGATTAACCACTTCTAAATTTATAAAATCTTAGACTTGTTAGAAACCAAGACATATATTAACTAAAATTAATTTTGTTTCAAACTGACAGGAATTTACAATAGATATTGTAAGTGTTTAGTTACCTATTTCTATTTCTGTAATGAAGTTGATTATATCAGAGCCTTTAACGTAAATAGGCATTATATATATATATATATATATATATATATATATATATATATATATTTCATTAACAAAATTATTAGCTTTAGTTATTTTTCCAGTACTGATCAACCGACGTACATTTTTATTACACTACTTATGCGATAGGATCTTTTAATTAGTTTAAGAGTAGGTAAGTTAGGCCGGTCTGACTTCAAAACGGTGCACGCGTATGTTTTTCCATGTAACATACGCGTGCACCGTTTTGAAGCCAGACCCTATTACTTCAATGTAAAATACGTGTGGACACGTTTTGAAGTCAGACCGGCTTTATATTACTTTCAATAGAACATATGTGTGTGACTTCAAAACACACGTATGCTACTTTGAAAAATGTAAGTGCAGAGAAAATGTGAAGCTGTTTTGAATTCGGTTTTCTAGCGACAAGTTATAAAGTAGGTCAGATGCAAAATATCGCATTCAAGTCAATTGTGTTTAATTAAAGTGGAGTCTGATTTATGTTCTTAACTTTTGTTTAGGGCTGCAAATACACATAAGCCGGTTTGACTTCAAAACGTGTCCACGCGTATGCTACATTGTTAAAATGTAGATGCGTGCAGAAAAAAATGTGTAGCTGTTTTGAATTCTAGCGAGAAGTTATGAAGTAGGTCAGATGCAAAATATGCTAAGGCCGGTTTGAATTCAAAGTGCGACCACTCTGCAAATACACACATAGGCCGGTTTCAATTCAAAATGTGTGTTCACTCTTGTGATAGATTAAAAAGTAGGTTAGCAAACTACGCAGATGGTGGGAATCTGCTATATAAAGAGAGTTCTCCTAATATTAATTTAATTAGTCGAAGTTTACTGCATATTTACATACCTACATATACAAACATGTATATAATTGATATTCAGGTATTTAAATACAAGAAAAACGAGTTTGTGTGCAAAGAAATTGCGGTTTTGGACTTGTTGGAAGGCGTTGTTTGGCATCAAATTTTTAAACTGCCAATGCAGTCTAGTTGTTTGAGCCAAGATCAAATAAAACATAACGACTGGGTGACAAGGAATATTCATGGTCTTTCTTGGGATGAATCTTCAACGGCTGGAACGGTGCCATCATATATAGCGCTTTATTTGAAGCAAATTATCCGACCCGGTTAAGAAGTTTGTGTGAAGGGTTTAGAAAAGAAGAAATGGATGGAAACCTATCTAATGCAGAACGTTGTAACTGATATGCTTGCACTAGGTTGTCTTAAGCTATCGGAGTTAAAAATCAAGAATCCTTTACTATGTAACATTCTTTGTTGTAGACACGGCAATAATAGTCTGCAATGTGCAAAACAAAATACCTCGTTATTAAAATTTAATTAGTCGAAGTTTACTGCATATTTACATACCTACGTATACAAACATACCTAAAAAGGTAAAAGATTTTTTATCACTAGAACCAAAGTTTAATTTAAAAATGAACACGTTTGAGATCAACATGGCAAAACTATTAGCTTCAGCAGAATCAATAATTAACACAGATAAACTCACCAGTATAGAAAAAAACACATCTAACTTTGAAAATAATGCATATCACAACTGCAAAAATATTTTAAAGCATAATCCAGATCTAATAGTAACTAGAGCTGATAAAGGAGCAGTCACAGTAATCATGAACAAACAAGAGTACATAGACAAGCCTTTAGAACTTTTACACGACACCAACACTTACAATATTCTAACTAAAGATCCAACACTAAACATCCTAAATACATCTATCAAGTAGTGTTCATGCGGGGGCTTATACCTTGGGCAAACTAAACAGTACATTTGTAGAAGATTAACACAACATAAAAGTGACGCCAAACTTGGAAAGATGTCCTGCGCCCTAGCGTCACGTGTCCAAGCCACTCACCACAACCTCAATTTTGTGGACGTTAAATTAATTGAAGTTGAACGTGATTACAAAAAAAGAGTCATACCATATTAACAGGACTGAAAATAATATAAATTCCAAATGCGATATAAACAACTTAAGTGCGGTTTACACTTCCCTTTACAAATTTAATAGGTAAAAAGATGCAATTCTATAGATTAAGTTATATATTTAACATAACACGTTGTTTCGCAGTCTTGCAGTAATTTTGATTCTTTAGAAGGCTTATGCTTTATTCTAAATTTGACATTTTGTATTATTTTTTGATAAGTTTCAATCAAAATTTTTTCACATTAATTGTTAATATTTAGTTTTAAGATTTTTTTAAAAATGTTTTTAAAGTTTGGATTATTAAAGATTTCGCTAGTTGAAGTTAGAATGATAGTGTAAATTTATATGTAAGTTTTCAATTAAGCAATTTTATTTTAAGAATGTCACCATTTTACCCTTCGAAAAAGAACCCAAAGAGGTTTGAAACGTCAGGAATAGAAATAAATACACCTTACTTCAAGCATTTCTTTCGAAATAAATAGTTCCCAGTATTTTATTTAACCGCCTATAGTTTATATTTAAAGCAGTTCGTTACTTGATATTTTGTCAGATCATATTATTATATATATATATATATATATATATATATATATATATATATATATATATATATATATATATATTGTAGTGGTTTTAAAGGGTTAAATGTAAGGATAAACAAGGCAATCTCAAACACCCTGTATAGAGGAAACAACCAGAATTTACGTGCGAAATTTATTTCATTTAGTGAATTTAAAGTAACAATTATTAACAAAAATTTACAAGTAGTGATTAAAATTTAGTTAGGTTTGTAAAGAAAATAAATTGTAGAAGCCAATGCAAATTAATAATTAATTTAATTGAATTTAGTTGAAAGGGTTATTACGCTTAATACGCATAAGAGCTTGAAAAATCGATAATACCAAGGTGAAACGCGTTGCTAACAAACGAACAGCCGTTGAATATAAAATACCTTGAAACGTAAAATTCTAGAAATGTTGTTTTATAACGTTTGTTAATTGAACACCTGCATGTTTTCGAAATGTTATGTTCCCCTTATTTGTGTAGATAAAAGACAGTATTCGAGGGATATCGGATAAACGGTCGGACGATTCGCATAAATGCTAACTAAAAGTTTACTTAAAGCGCAGAAAGGATGGAGAATCAATAAAACGCTTCGGAATGAGACAGGCATAATAGCAGTTCATTTTGAAACGTACGTATTCAGTCCACATGGGTTAATTTAAAACGCGGACAGTAATATCGATTTTCTACCACTCAAACAAGGTTAGAAGAAAACAGAATATGCATAAGAAAGGAATAATAACGTTAGTACAGGCGGGGTTTTTAAGACGTCACGAAATATCCCATTGGTCTATATAGTTAGTTGTACAACAGACAAACACGGGAAAATTTTAATGCGGGTTTTTCGGAAAAGATAATAACGACGAGTTAAATTTCGAAGATTTCAAAAACGATTGAACCAAACTTTGAGAAAGTTCTATTTTAAATGAAGGATTTCGCGTGAAGAGTGGCCGAGAGGTGGCATTTCGAATAGTATAAATACTTTAAGAAAATTAATAGGGCTCTCTTAGTATTTTCATCGTTTCAGACTACGTACAGAAAGTTACCACGAGCTTGTAAGTATATAAAAATTTTAAATTAAGTAGTACAGTGTTGGTCTCATAATTTGATACGCGGATAGTGTCGAGTCTAAATTTTATTGAGGTGCAACATATAATTTAACAAGCTCGTGAAATGACGTAATGTAACGTAAATTAAATTAAGCAATTATAAAAGAAGTGTAATATTTGGATTTGGATTTGGATTGATCTTGTATGAACAGCATAGCAGCACAACTTAGAGGGTGTTCACCTACAAATAGCTGGCGGCTGCAAGCAGAGCAGAACCACGAAACCGAGAGCAAAACAACTTAACGGCATCATCAACAGAGTAGGGATCTTCAAGAAATTCCAGGTAACGCTTTAGAATTTGTTGTTTTTGATAAACTATGATGGTTATTGTGATGTGTGAAAGTGAACTATGATGGTATTTTGCATTATTTTGCGTATTAAGAATAATACGTATAACTAACTTTGATTATGATATTTGAATATAAATCTAAAGGTGTATATAAAGCTTATTAACATTCCTCATGAATTTAAAATTTTATTGTTAAGAGTACATGGGTTTTTGTTGTATTTGTAATAAGAGTATGCAAAGTAAAAAGCATACATTAATCATAATTAACTGGGTTATCATGAGCTCACCATACTCCAGAGAGTCCTAATTAAAATTAGTTATAAATAAATAAAGAAAAATAAGGTACTATTCAGGGCCCATTTACTCCGGTTACATTCAATGTGTTTGATATTTCTAGTTAAAATTCTGGACTTTACAAAAATCGAATTTATTGAGGTGTAACTTGACCACCGAAATGTAAACAATCTTGAAGTTTTATTTGTAAATAGTGGTAAATAATTATTGTATGGTTGTTGTATTATTTTGTGGTTTTATTGAGAGTGTGCGTGAACGATAACGAGTATGATAGTGAATATAGGTATCCAAGAGGAGGCCCAACTGGGCTAGCCAGGGAGATGTTGAAGAAAGCAATTCAACCGAGGAAGCAGGAATCTGGGTAAGAAATTATTTTTTTGAAAATTTTTTTCTATTGTGTGCAATTTTCGATTTGTTGTAAAATTGATAATTCGTAGGGGCACGATTTATTAAGGGTACACAGCAATTTATGGCGACCCAAAAGTGAGGCTCGAATTCCAGATAGAATTTTAACAATTTTATTCCAGGAAATTGGCGATCTGAGAGGAAGAGTCTAGTGTTGTGTATAAATTTAAGAATATTTTGAGTGTGTGGGAGTGATTTGAACATATGCAGATAAAGGAGTAGTTAAGGAGTCAAGGAGTGGAAATTGGAAGTGACGATAGTACCTTGTGTGATAAAAACTCAAAAATAGAGGAAGCTGGAGGTAGTAAGGATCAGTCGAGGACGGAATCAGGAAAAGCTGGGAATGAATTAATGATGAGAATGCTAGAGGAAATGAGATTAAGTAAGGAAGAATCAAATAAGAAATTTGATCAGATGAGTGAGACGTTAAGCGGGGTTAGAGACGAATCGAACAAAAAGTTTGAGCAAATTAGTTTGAAAATCGATAATTCGACGAAACAATTTCAGAATTTAAAAATAGTTTGAAGATAAAAATGGGGGAAGTTGAAAATAGGGTTGATAAAAATGAGCGTGATATTAGAGGTTTAAATCAGGAAATGGGACAATTAAGGAGCGATGTAAGGATTTTCTGTGAGGACGAGATTAATGCTAAAATGACTGAGGTAACGGACTCGTGTAAGGATCAGTTAGGTCGGGTTGAGAGAGAAGTGACCGGGATTAAACAGAATGTAGCGACTTTAATGGGGGGTGGTCCAAGGTTTGTAACAGGTAATGTGTAATTAGAGCAACAGATGAAATTTTATGGGGATAGTATGGTAAACCCGCAAATATTCATTAACAATATTAGAGGTTTAATAATTAATTTATACGATGAACAGGCAAAATTAAATGTTGTAAAAGCTTTACTAAAAGATCATGCTGAAGCTTGGTACAATTTAATAGGACAAGAAATTGACACCTACACTGACTTTGAGGACAGATTTTTAAAACATTACTGGAGTGACCACAGACAAGACCAGATACTAGACGATTTGATCACGGGGAAATTTAAAGGAGAATTCTTAGAAAGTAGGGAGCAATATGCTATACGAAAGTATAGCATAGCGAAACAACTGAACCCACCACTGACGGACCGACAGATCATAAAATACTTGTCGAGACATTTTGAGGTTGAAGTGAGACAGCAAGTATCGTTACAGAACATTGTGGACAGAGAGATGTTTCTGGAGTACCTGCAAAGGTATGACGACGTTAACAGTGGAGGACCTAGGGAAAATAGAGAAAGACATGTGATTGCGGTCAGATTCGACAACAGACGAGACAACTACGGAAGACGAGGGAATAATTGTACGTATCAGCGACAGAATTGGGAACCGCGACGGACATTTTACAGGAGCAATAGTGTAGGTAGGGGACCTGCACCGAGACCGGGACCAACGAGACAGAACAGTTCACCGGACATGAGGGGGACAGCAAATACAAACAGGGAAGGTAACAACACGGACAGGGTTGAGACGCCAAGGACATACGCGGAAGTAACAGCAAGACCAGGACCGAGTAGGGAGAACAGACCAAGACAGGATTTTTAAAGCGGGACAAACCACTAGACATCTTTGTGTACAAATATGAACATCCTAAGGAACTTTTGAAAATAGAAGGAGAAATTGAGCCAGAAATTGTAGAAAAATTTTGTTTGCCCATAATTGAGATTAAAATTTTTGAGAAAAATTTAGGAGCATTATTAGATTCAGGAGCTGAGGCGAGTTTGGTATCGGAGGAATTCGTCAATGAAATTAAAGATAAAGTGTGTGACAGGATAATGCCAATAAAAAGTAGTCACCTGGTTGCGCCGAATAAAAAACGATTTGCTGTTGTGAATGGCGTAGTTATTTTGAAAGTAGAGTTAGGTTCAGTAAGCGGTGAACAAGAATTTATAATTGTACCTGAGTTAAAGTTTAAAGGAATATTAGGGGTCGATTGCATGATGAAGTTAGCGGTTATAATTGATATGGAGAGGAAAATAGTTAGGATTGGGGATAGGATATTGCCCTGGAAGGCAAGTTATGATGTCACAGAAGATGACATGGGGTTATGAATTAATAGTATAGAGGGAGATGAAGAAGAGGTGAAAGAGATCGACTCAGGTGAATATAGTGAGGAAAAGGTAGAAGAGGTACAATTGATAGTGAAAGACGAAGCTGAACAAATAGAGGTAGAGTTAAGCGCAGCATTAATAGTGGATAACGAGTCAGAAGTAAAAAGGTTAGAAGTAAAGACAGCATTACGTGACGCACAAGAGGTAAAAATAGGCATAAATGAGTTAAGGGGCAAAGATAATTTTGGCAATTCGAATTTAAATTTAAAAAATTTTTGTGAAATGAATATTGTACATGAATGGTCTAGAAGGATGAAAATTTTTGTATAGAGGAGAAAGATAAAAATGTAAAGGTAGTATCGTTTGGTTTGTCCACAGAAAAAGAAAGTATAATAAATGAGAAACAGACAAGTGTAGGTACTGAAGAGGAAGAAACATTTAAGAGTCAGGATAATAGGGATAAGTTTATTTTATGTGAAGTAACAGGGATGATAAGTATAGAAATAGAAGGAGGAGAAATAGGGATGAAGAGTATTACGATTGTAAGAAGAAAGATTTGGAGGGTCAAGAAAAGAGTCAGATTTAAATAAGAAATAAAGATTGAGTGACAAAAGGATAGAGATAGGTGAATTTTAGTGTAGAAGTTAAATAAATAGGGATAGAATAGGTGTATATAGAAGAGTAGAAATATGTGTTTATAGAAAAATAAAACTAGGTATAGGATAAATATGGTAGATAGTTAGATGTAGATATAGAATTAGGTATGTATAGGTAGGATAAGAATAGAGAGTGATAGTAGGTAGGGTTAAAAGATATGAAAAGTGAAGATAAAGAGAAAAGTACAAAGGAGGTACGTAAAGAGTCAATAAAGGACCAAAGGGTAAAATAAAAAGAGAAAATAAAATGAAATAAGAGGGTGAAGAGTTAATAATAGATAGAAATAGTTAGGTAAAAAGTAACGATAGGTGTGAATAGTTAATTATAAATAAAGATAGGTGTAGATAGATAGAAATAAGTAGAGATAGGTGTAGAAATAGATAGAAATAGGTAGATAAGTAGTGATAGGTTGATACAGGTAGGTATAGGTAGTGTTAGGTGAGTAGATAGGTGTATAGAAATAGCAGGTAAGATTAAATTAGAGGGTAGTTATTTAAATTCAGAAAAACGGGGAAGGGTTTTTCCTAGAATTGAAATAGGGGTTTTAAAGGGTTAAATGTAAGGATAAACAAGGCAATTTCAAATAACCAGAATTTACATGCGAAATTTATTTCATTTAGTGAATTTAAAGTAACAAGTATTAACAAAAATTTACAAGTAGTGATTAAAATTTAGTTAGGTTCGTAAAGAAAATAAATTGTAGAAGCCAATGCAAATTAATAATTAATTTAATTGAATTTAGTTGAAAGGGTTATTACGTTTAATACGCATAAGAGCTTGAAAATCGATAATACAAGGTGAAACGCGTTGCTAACAAACGAACAGCCGTTGAATATAAAATACCTTGAAACGTAAAATCCTAAAAATGTTGTTTTATAACGTTTGTTAATTGAACACCTGCATGTTTTCGAAATGTTATGTTCCTCTTATTTGTGTAGATAAAAGACAATATTCGAGGGATATCGGGTAAACGGTCGGACGGTTCGCATAAATGCTAACTAAAAGTTTACTTAAAGCGCAGAAAGGATGGACAATCAATGAAATGCTTTGGAATGAGACAGGCATAATAGCAGTACATTTTGAAACGCACGTATTCAGTCCACATGGGTTAATTTGAAACGCGGACAGTAATATCGATTTTCTACCACTCAAACAAGGTTAGAAAGAAACAGAATATGCATAAGAAAGGAATAGCGTTAGTACAGGCGGGGTTTTTAAGACGTCACGAAATATCTCATTGGTCTATATAGTTAGTTGTACAACAGACAAACACGGGAAAATTTTAATGCGGGTTTTTCAAAAAAGATAATAACGACGAGCTAAATTTCGAAGATTTCAAAAACGGTTGAACCAAACTTTGAGGAAGTTCTATTTTAAATGAAGGATTTCGCGTGAAGAGTGGCCGAGAGGTGGCATTTCGAATAGTATAAATACTTTAAGAAAATTAATAGGGCTTTCTTAGTATTTTCATTGCTTCAGACTACGTACAGAAAGTTACCACGAGCTTGTATGTATATAAAAATTTTAAATTAAGTAGTACAGTGTTGGTCTCATAATTTGATACGCGGATAGTGTCGAGTCTAAATTTTATTGAGGTGCAACATATAATTTAACAAGCTCGTGAAATGACGTAATGTAACGTAAATTAAATTAAGCAATTATAAAAGAAGTGTAATATTTGGATTTGCATTTGGATTGATCTTGTATGAACAGCACAGCAGCACAACTTAGAGGGTGTTCACCTACAAATAGCTGGCGGCGGCGAGCAGAGCAGAACCACGAAACCGAAAGCAAAACAACTTAACGGCATCATCAACAGAGTAGGGATCTTTAAGAAATTCCAGGTAACGCTTTAGAATTTGTTGTTTTTGATAAACTATGAAGGTTATTGTGATGTGTGAGAGTAAACTATGATGGTATTTTGCATTATTTTGCGTATTAAAAATAATACGTATAACTAACTTTGATTATAGTATTTTAATATAAACCTAACGGTGTATATAAAGCTTATTAACGTTCCTCAGGAATTTAAATAATTTTTTTGTTAAGAGTATATAGGTTTTTGTTGTGTTTGCAATAAGAGTATGCAAAGTAAAAAGCATACATTAATCATAATTAACTGGGTTATCATGAGCTCACCATACTCCAAAGTGTCCTAATTAGAATTAATTATAAATAAAGGAAGAAAAATAAGGTATTATTTAGGGCCCATTTACTCCTGTTACGTTCAATGTGTTTGATATTTCTAGTTAAAATTCTGAACTTTACAAAAATCGAATTTATTAAGGTGTAACTTGACCACCGAAATGTAAATAATCTTGAAGTTTTATTTGTAAATAGTGGTAAATAATTATTGTATGGTTGTTGTATTATTTTGTGGTTTTATTGAGAGTGTGCGTGAACGATAACGAGTATGATAGTGAATATAGGTATCCAAGAAGAGGCCCAACTGAGCTAGCCAGGGAACTGTTGAAGAAAGCAATTCAACCGAAGAAGCAGGAATCTGGGTAAGAAATTATTTTTTTGAAAAATTTTTTCTATTGTGTGCAATTTTCGATTTGTTCTAAAATTGATAATTTGTAGGGGCACGATTTATTAAGGGTACACAGCAATTTATATATATATATATATATATATATATATATATAATGTTATGTACTCTAGAATAAACATACTATGATTCACTTAAGTTGTTTATATCTTCGTTTTCTATATGAGCAAGCATCCCATATATAAAGAACAGTTCTAACTCACTCCAATTCTGAACGGTAAAATATTGCCTTATCGGTTCTATGAGGATTGTCTTCTTCATCTTTGACGCGCGGCTGTTTCTGGTTGTTCTTATTCGTGTTCACTAAAAAAGATTCAGATGAAGATTAGATCAAGTAAATGCATTAAGAAAATTAAATCTATATTAAGCCAACGAATACATACTGTGTATTGGTGTCATCAGGTCGTACGTTGCAATTGGTGGATCTGCTCACGGAGTCAACGATTTTTTTAGCACTTCATTTGGATTGAGTACAAACTAATCAATAATTTTAACCCCAACCACTATCATTATTCTTTCCTGACAAGAACAATTTTAAAAAAAGTTTTCATTTTTGATTTGTTTTATAGAACACGACTACAACTTGACAATAAAGATTGAGCGATTATCACACACATATCTTGAGTATATAAAGATATTAAACAACAAGAACAGCAGAAAATTCAACCCATGTCAGCAAGAATTTAACGCTAAGGTATTGTCTAGATGGTAATTGTAGAAATATGAAATCTACAGAAAAATTTAATAAACCCAGTCATGTATAAATTTAATACTGACGTCCGCAGAAAAATAAAAGCGAGAAATTTAATGCTAACATCAGCAGAATAATAAATAAACCCACTCGGTCAGCATGAATAGAACTCCATACCCTAAAAGCAATTATAATTGATCAACACAGATTAGCTGGTTACTAGTTTCTTATAGATTTTAAACACATTATTATACCATATTTGAAATATTTACTTTTTCAGTATAACTGAAAGGAATTGACTTTTATACATTTTAATTAAATATATTAAAGAATACTCAATATTATAGACTTTTTCTATTGTCTAATTTGTAGTACTTTATTACAAAAAAAAATTACATACGACAGCGGTTATTCTTTGTCAACGAAAGTCTATTCTATTGTTTCTTCAGCATTCGCATTTCCATAGTTACGTACTGAAGGCAACTCTGCAATTTTAGATCACATGCATTTCTAATTTCAATCGCAAAAAGATGAAAGCATCTATTCGAAATATGCACTCAGATTAAAAGTCAAAAATTGTTTTACATCCGTTCTGTAAACTGAGTTTAAATCAATCTAATCCAAGATTTAATTAAACTGTCAATTTTGTTTAATAATTTACACACTCATGCTATGTGCGAATGAAACGTTAACAAAAGCGATTTTGTACCTATCATAAATAATAATATGATTTTAATATCTTGCTTTAAAACAAAAATAGAATGCCGTTTTCTGGTTGTGATTAGGTACACAATTTTTTTTAAAAGGAACTGAAAGGAACTGAAAGTCCGTTTAAATATAATAGTAATAGTGTGTTTCTTCTAATATGGAAAACCATAAATGTGTAATAGATGCACTTTTAATAAACAAGTTTTCGACAAGAGATTTTCAAGAAAAATTGGAGATTGTTAAGAATGGAAGACCTTGCCCTGCTTTACCTGTATTAATAACCAAACATAAAACTAAAAAGGAAGAATACACGCGGCATTTTTCATGGATAACAGGCTGTCCGAAATTAAACAAACTGTTCTGTTGGTCCTGTTTACTATTTTCGAATGAAAATGGCGTGTGGACCAAAAATGGGTTTTTTGATTTAAGTCACCTGTCTTCTGCACAACACAAGCACGAACGGTCTCAAGCGCATGTTGATTCCTATGTAAAATGTAAATTGTTTGGCAAACAGCGAATTGACGTTTTGATTGATTCACAATACAAGTCAAACATAAACCAACACTACGAGCAGGTAAAAAAAAAATAGAGACATACTTAAAAGACTTATATATGCAATTTGCTTTTTATCGAAACAAGAACTTCCTTTGAGAGGCCACGATGAATCAAGTACGTCTTTCAACAAAGGAAATTATTTAGAATTTTTGGACGCCCTTAGTGAATATGATCCCCTTCCTGATTCGCATTTAAAAAATGCAACTGTGTTTCGAGGTACTTCTCCAAATGTCCAGAATGACATTGTAATTGCACTAAGTGATGTTATATTAGATGAAATAAAAAAAAATTAATACAGCTACTTTTGTATCTATTATGCTTGACGAAACATCAGACGTGATGTGCAAATCTCAACTGTCAACTGAAATAAGGTACGTAAGGGATGGTATTCCTTGTGAGCGGTTTGTAGGGTTTAAAGACGTCAGCTCGGACAGAACTGCAAATGGATTATTTACTCATGTATCTGACATTATAAAAGAATATAATTTAAGTGCCAAATTAGTCGGACAAACATATGACGGGGCTTCTGTAATGAGTGGCCACTTAAACGGACTTCAGGCCCAAGTTAAGGAAGCATACCCAAAAGCTCTATTTACACATTGCTATGCGCATGTGTTAAACTTAGTCCTACAACAAGGTTTGTCTAACATCAAAGAGTGCAAAATTTTCTTTCAAACCCTTAGTGGTCTGTCGGCATTTTTTTCACACTCTTCCAAAAGAACAGTTAAACTTCAAGATTTCGTAAAAAAAATTACCCTCAGTGGCCCCCACAAGATGGAACTTTACATCCCGGTTAGTCTATACGGTCAACGAATATCATAAGCAACTGGTTGAGTTTTTTGAGTGGCTAATTAATAACTCAAGCGAATGGGACGCGGATGCTATCGTAAAAGCAAGAGGATTTTTATCAATTTTTGGCCGATTTTGAAACAACTTTTTTCTTAGAAATTTTTACAAAATTGTTTTCCTACACAGATGTATTATATAACATTTTGCAGACAACCACAGTAGACATTTTTTATTGTAGTGCAAAAATAAGCAATATTGTTTGTCAACTAGAAAAAGACAGAAATGATGTGAATTTTGAATCACTTTGGAAATCGGCAACATCTCGAAAAGAAGGCAACGATTCAAAAGGGGTCAAAATAATTGTTATAACATGACTTATCGCCTACTGTACTTTGAAATTATTGACAACATTGTAGAGCAGATAAACACAAGGTATGGTTCGTTTTCCAAACTGGCATTTTTTCATCTCCTCGCCCATCAAACATTTGAGTACTACAAAAACAATTTTCCTAATGAACTTATAAATACCTTAAGATTAACGGAACCACATCCGATTACGTTCTTCTTAAAAGTGAACTAAATGTCATTTATACGAGACCCGAATTTCAAGGTAAGCCCATTTTGAACTTGTTCGGTTTTTGGAAAATAACAATTTATTATCTGGACTTAAGGAAGTATATAAGTTGGCGGAGCTTATTTTGACAATTCCCAGTACCACAAGTTCGGTAGAACGTTCATTTTCAGCTTTAAAGCGAATTAATTCTTACTGCAGGAGTTCTCAAGGTCAGGACCGTTTGAGTGGCTTAAGTTTAATATCAATTGAGAAAGAACTACTACACAGTTTAAAATTAAAAGACTCTTTCTATGATTTAGTGATTGAAAAGTTTTTGACTAAAGCAAATACCAAATACTTCAAAGTTGGCATTTAGAAGTTAACCCCTGAGTTATACGGTGAGTATGCTTACAAAAATTCTACTGTTTGCAATTTTGTTAACCCCTAATATAATTTTTTAAACGCTAAGTACTTTCGGAATACATTAAAGTATGACCATACATTCACTTGAATTTCAAGATAATGCAATAACTGTAGAGAGATTAAAGTTCCTAGCAGAATCAGACTTAAATAAACTTTTTAGCAAGTACAAACTGGGTACAAAAGTCGAATTTACAGACAAACTACTAAAATGGAGATTTGCAAACATAAACAATTATGACACTTATTAAAACCTTAAAAACGTTATTCATTCTTTTTTTAGTATATACAAAATCCAACCACGTGTGATTTTACACCGTGTTGGTTGAAAGATCTGGCTGAAACATACTCAAGTTGATCTGCAGTTTCGAGCGAAAGCGATACACCTGCGCCTCAGAATACAATTTTTTTATCAACATCAAATAAAAAATATCCCAATGCAAACTATGTATTGGAGCATATTAATACATATACAAAACTCAACTATTCTTCAAGAAAAATACTTGTTAGTAGGGCTTTTTGGATGTGTGAAACAGCGCTACCGCCACAGCGCCATTAATAGCTTTTTAATGGGGTTTTATCATTAAAAACCCATTAGCACTAATCGTTTTTTATAAGAAAACTCATTAACGATGTTATCATTTTTCCTTACGATCTGTCATTACCGCCATCTAACCTAGATTAGAATTTTCTTTGACTATCCGTATGCATCTTATCCATAATTTCCCGGGCAATCTAACCCTTTTCGAATTTTTAAAATCGGACTACTCCTTACCAAGTTGCACCCTGTTAAAGCTTCACACCTTTAAATTTTTTGTTTATTTAATTTTAATTCGTTCTTGTTTGAATCGCCGAGCGAAAGTATATGCTTAGTGTCATTAAATTTAACCATTAGGTTCTTATTTTACGAGCGCAGTTAATTATTATTAAATATCTAATTTGTTTTAAATAAAGAAATCGAATACTACAATTTGTTAAACGCAAACCGCTTATAAATCTAATAACGTTGTTCACTAACCTAGGCATAATTCATACGAGGTCAGTCGATTTCTTTGAAAGTAAAATTTTCGTTTTTCTTAATACAAGTAATGTTTAATTGTATTTACCGAAATTAAAAGTAGTCGTCGGTCTTACTGCTTATTTTAAAAAAATTCCCGTACAACTTTCCATAGACACTATTAACCGCGTAATTGCTCCAGGCAGCTATTATCGGCTACAGTTTCAGTATATAGTCAAAGAAGAACACCTGTTGTACCTATAATTTCTGCTCATCTATATTTAACCGGGTTTTTTTTTTTGCAATATTAACATGAAATACAGCCTACATACATGATTTCTATTTATACATACAATTACTAATTACATAACAATAAGCACATTAACAACCCCTGTAAATTAGCATTGGTGTCTGACAAGTGTAAACCCGCAATGAGGTTACCTCAAAACCATATACAATTTCCGTTTAACAGTATTGGTATCTGAGAAGTGCAAACCCGCCATAGGGTCGCCTCAGATCCATATACAATCTTTATTCAACAATATTGGTATCTGACAAGTGTTAACCCGTCTTAGGGTCGCCTCAGAACCATGTTAAAATCTACCAAATGGGTAGCCTAAATCATAATGATTTTCCTTTTTCAAAATAAATATAAAAAACGACTGCTTAAGCCTTACGGTATAACGCAATCGCACACTTCTTTAATAACCATCCTCTCAATTGTATAAATAGAGACATGTTAAAAAATGTTTTTCAATCTCCAAGTTGTTGAATTTATATAAAATTCACCAATAAAAATTAATCAGGTGATTTCACGTTAAGCGTATTGGCTACCTAAAAAAAGTCGGTTCCAGGCCGCAACACAAATTGAAAACAATCATTCTTTTAATCTGTACTCAAATAAAATATTTCGAACATCAATAAATCAAAATCACCTTCAATTTATGTCATAAATGTCAAACTTGAAGTTTTTATTATTTTAACAACGATCCTAGGTCATGGATCGAAACGTAAATAAAGATGATTTTAAAAAGCTATGAGTGGTTTAATTCCCAAAGAAGATTAAGAAGAATATATTGGATCACTACTTACAAACAGCATCTTAAAATCGCGACTTACGACATGTCTTTTCGCTAAGAGAATGTTGTATTCAATGTCCCGCTTTCAAAGCACGGTCTGTATTGTTACGTGTTACCGTATTCTGTGCGGACAAGAAAGAAAACAGCATAGTAAGTAGTATAGGAATGCCTATACCGAATACCGCGACCAAACACAAGGACAGAATCGATCTCCAAAAAGAATCGGAGTTCGGGCTAGCTCAAAAACGTCAGAGTGGGGTGGGGGAGCTAAAAAAAAATTGAATTGAAAACCTCAGTAACAAAGAAATTTCTTTTACGAACATGTGGGAAAACATAGAGTCCCAAAAGAATATTTACGAACGTCGAAAATACCTGGTTGCAAAATCGTTCATTACAACACGATGTACATAAAGCGTAAATTTACATAATATACAGTATGCAGTTTACATAGAAAAATATCAAGCACAAAATCTTACTATCTAATCACAAGCATACTTACAATATATTCCACCCTAAATATGTCTAAGAAATATATAGTCGGTAAAAAGTTCTGCAGGAAATGCATCTCGTATCATTAAAATTTTAAACAGTCCATTATTTGACGTTCACATTAATTTAAACAGTAAAAAGCAAACAGCAGAACAGCGCTCTAGACTCAATAAAATTCTTACAGTAATTTACACATAATTAAGCGTGCATTATCGTCGGTCTACAATGTATTGTAGAATTAATCAAAAACAATTGTTTATCTTCCAAAACAGCAACACAAAATACAGTAAACAGAAAAACATATTGTACCTGGAGTTATCTTCTTTCGGATGCCATCTTACAAAATGCAACTGGGGACTGGAACAACTTAACGGTACTGCGCTAGCACAAACTTATTTTAAGCACGCGACTTCACAACGCTCAAAGAGCATTCGAATCACTAAAGAAGCGTCTAATTAGTAGGAGCTGTAGAATCATTAAGAGACCTTTTCAAAGTTGGAGTTGTATTTATACAGCTTTGAAAATGGAAGGGAAAATATCAAACCATTCCCACCGACACTGGTGTAGAATATTATGAGACGGCAAGCGAAAATATATACATTGGCAAAACCTTCCTAGCATTCCGAAAACAAAATGCGATAATTAATTCTATTGTATGTCGTTGGTTGCAGGGGAAGCAAGCTACATTATAAAATGTCCCTGCGATACAGATAAATCGAACCACGGTGAAGTATGTAAAGTGGCCTAGCTTTCTCGAACCCAATAGAGGTTTGTGTAATTATCGATCCACAATTTAAATATTCTCGCAATAGTTTAATAAGGAGAGACGTTGCTACTAATAAAACTTGGGCAACGAACACGTGCAAATATAACACGGAATTTTAAGGAATACGAGTAAATAACAAACACATTTAAGCATTTAATCTTTCCAAAAAACTTATTTAGAAGTAGTTTTAACGATTAGCAACTATAACAGGTAGCGGTTATAATTATTTTACGAAGAATTGCTAAGGCAAGTTCTTCGGTTTTAGAATAGCAAATATTTCGACAAAACTATTTGAATTAATATACTAACTAGCACATAGCATCGTTTGGTGAGTAAACATTTTAAATAATTTAAAGTGTTAGAAAATGCAAATGCTTGTTAGGTTTTCTCTTAATGAATTGATAGAGGGTTACGGGATGTATTTCAGGTATCGAGAAACATTTTTATGCAAAACGGTTTTTAATACTTGGATATTTGTTAGGTTTGCTCTATTTTGGAGAATAACATAAGGAGGGGTTTATATTAGCAGTTTTAATTACGGTCGTTATTATTTCATGCAGATTCTCTATTTCAGAAGGTTACCGTAACTAATTCTCTTTATCAAAATTAAAAGGTCATGGTAGGAGGCAGAAGCAACAAAGCAGGCAGTACAGTAATAATAAAAAGCAATAGAAAATTCGTTTAAGAAAACTAAAAAAAAACAAAAACCAACAACAATTAACTTGTATCCGGCTCGAAAGCTTAATTAACACTAACAAAATAAACCAAAAGAAAATTCGCTTAAGAAAACTACAAGAAACACTCTAAAATCAAGAACAAGAATTTTCATCTGGCTTGAAACACTAATTTCCAGACTACATCAAGAGGTTTAAAGAACATAGGAAAAGGTAAAGTAGGAGGTAGCAATCATTGAGGACAAAGATAGAATGGCCTAACACTGAAGACGAGTTGTCGGAGGACGGATATTTCTAGTAAAAAAGAGTAAAGCCTTCAACCTCAAGAAAAGTAATTGGTTTCTCGCGAAAAACCCAAAAAAATAAAAAAAGGATCGAGGAATAAAATTAACAGCACAAGCCAAAACGAGACAATAACTTTCAAGCGTCAAAGTAAGTCAGGGAACAACAACAATGCTGAATAGAAAAAAATGTAGGTACTTCAAGCTGTGGTACCAAAGAATCGCATTAAACAAAGAACCGAAGAAAAGAATTGCTAATTAGCCGAAAGTCGACTAAGTCATGGTTTCCGAAGAAAAAAAAAGACTAGAAAGCACCTACCACAGGAAGTAGATAAAAAAATTTTATAAAGTCCGTATGAGAACTAACCGTCAGAAAACCAGCAAAAAGATAGGGAAAGGAAAGTGGATCAAAAGGAACGGGGAAGTAAAACTTATTACAGTCCCGTCGACGCGATACATGTGACACAAAAGACAGTTGGTAACTATATTACATAATGTGAAAATCGACGCTCGAATTTCGATGACGTCACACAATATGCAAATTATTGCAACACATTTTTTAAATATACAAATTATATAAAACCCCCACGGGGTACTTCCGTGAATAGGCAAAGCTTCCTTCAGAATTACTTCATGATGGCGGCTTGCATGGCGGCTTCATGATGGTTCTCGGGTCGTGGATCTCCTAAGCCAGGTTGCTTCCAAATTCGGTCGTCTTCTTTTTGTATGCAGAGGTACGATAAGGGACTGAGCTAGGGAACGATAATCAAAGATAAAGCAAGGGAATCTACATAACACAAAGATACGATAAGACACAACACTCTTCTTCGCGTTTCGGAAGCAAGTCCTAACACGTCCTTCAGAAATTCCCCACTCTCTTTCGTCACACGCGTCGGCGGGAAATTCGCGCAACGCACTTCTGAAGTGACGGAAATACGCGCAACAAGTTTTTTAAATTTATGGCGCGAAATTCCCGCATATTAAAACTATATGAATGTTTACGGCCGATTTCGACACGTAACTAACTAAAACTAAAAACCAGAAGACAGCAGCACCAAAACTGCAGAAGAGGACAAGCAAAGATAAGCAAGAATAAAACAAAATGTGTGTGTGTGTGTGTGTGTGTGTGTGTTGGACCGCCTTAGTCGCCTCTTACGATAGGCAGGTCTTACCATGGGGCTAATCAAATCCCGAAGCCACATGGGGTTGAGCTATAAGAGAACAAAAGAAAGGAGAACTAAGCAGAAATGTGTGTACGAGAAGTTTGTTTGTTTGTGTTGGATCGCTTTAGTCGGGGCAAATCAAAAAGCATAGTTTAGTAGTTGGCTTTGCTTTTTATTTGTTATTTTATTTGTCATTTAACCACAGTTTACCTGTCAAGTCGTGAATTTCTGCTTAATTCAATAAAAGTTTGCATCTTTCATCTTACATTATGAGTACTTACACAAACAGGTGGATATGCTTTTGGTTTTTGGATTTTGTCAAGGCAATGGTCGTGAAAGCGTCAGAGTCTATAGGGAAAGATTTCCTAATCGCCGAATTCAAACCACCAAACATTCGCAAATATTGAAAGACGTCTTCGTGAAAATGGTAGCTTTCAGTCAAGAAATGCGGATCGAGGACGTAAACGTGCCACAAGAACTGCGGATCTAGAGGAACAAATTTTGGATAGAGTTGAAGAAGATCCAAAAATAAGCACCGGACGCTTAGGACTTGAACTACAAGTTCCTAAAAGTATTGTTCATGACGTTTTAAAGGAACAGTTATTACACCCATACCACGTTCAACAGGTAGAAGTGTTTCAAAACCTCATGGGCTGTTGCGCAAAAACCATTTAAGTTATTTACGTTAAAATGCGTCCTAAAAACATTTACAACTTAGCTGTTACGTATTAAGATTTGTGGTTCATTATTATTGTTTTTGAATATTATTTATGGGATTTCAGCCTTGATTCAACTTCTACCAGTTTTTTCAAAACTACTGCAACTCAGTCTAGTTTTTTATTTGTATGTATAGTGAAGGTTTCAATTTAGTTAGAGAAATAATGTTTGGTTTTACAGATTATTTTGTTATTTCAGAACTTTTAATTTTACAATAAGTAACCGCAAAAAGCAGTTCACAGTCAAGGAAGACAAATTATTTATAATGTGTAAAGATTATGAGAAAAGAAAAAATAGAATGCTTGTCATTCCTACGAATAATTTACAAAAACGAGTAGCAACAGCAACTGGAGTTGGACTAAACACTGTCGAGCGAATTATTTCAGAAGGAAGAAAATTAATAAGAGAAACTCTAAATCTAATGCGGGCCAATTTGAGGATTGTGGTAGTAATTTTTGGATTCTATGAAATATGCATTCTTAAAAAATAATAAGAGGACAGTATTTTGGCTGCCAAGAGTTTAAAAAAATTTAGCCTGTCTATTTTTATCCACACACGCACAGAAACACGACACGCAAATAGAACAGTAAACAATACACCAAAAAAGTTACAGGTTCCGCATACAAACATTGTACTTTTATAATTTATATTATGTTGATAAATTACTGGTTATGCAATCCACATAGCATAGCAGTTGAGTTAATTGAGAATACGCATCCGGAAATTTAATGTTTTTGGATTTTACTTATATTGTATTAATCTTTCTTTTTATACGATACCTCTCGCTTCCTTCATTGCGCATCTCACAGCCCATGAGATTTTGAAAGACCTATACAAGAACTTTTGCCTATCGATCCTGAGAGGCGTCTAGCTTTCTGTCAAATTCAAGATCAGAGAATTCAAAATGCAAATTTCAGTCGCAAAATTTTATTTACAGACGAAGCTTCTTTACAAGATCTGGTATTACTAACATACATAATGAACATGTTTACGCTGTAGAAAATCCTCATGCAACTAAAATGACTCACTATCAACATGAATTTAAGATTAATGTCTGGGCTGGAGTTATTGATAATTTTATTATCGGTCCTGTTGTGATACCAAATCGATTAAACGGAGACAATTACTTCAACTTTCTACAACAAACATTGCCGTATTTATTGGAAGATCTACCATTGTTACTTCGCCAAGACACGTGGTACATGCACGATGGTGCTCCTCTCCACTTTACTCTAGCTGTTCGACAACATTTATACGAAAAATATCCGGATCGATGGATCGGAAGGGGATATGATGCTCCTACAAATTGGCCAGCACGATCGCCGGACTTGATGCCCTGTGATTATTTTTTGTGGAGTACCTTAAAATCTAAGGTTGTTATTCGTCTTCATTTGATAACGAAGAAGAATTGTATACACAAATTTTAAATGCAGCCAACTCTTTAAAAAATAATGCACAAACAATGCAGAGGGTTCAGTTAAACTTCTTACGGAGAGTTAATTTGTGCATTGAAGAAAATGGCGGCCATTAAAAAAATTTATTGTAATGGTCCAACACTTGTACCGCGCTGTTAATTTTCAATGATAGTACTAAAAAATAAACAAAACAATGAAATAAAAATAAAAAAACAGACATTTGAAATTATTTTTTTCTGTCAAACCGCTCATCTAATCAAAATTTTACAAGAGACATAAAAGTTTCCAAATTAAGTCGGCTACTCATAAAAAAAAATTGGTAGTCATTACATAAACAGGAAAAAGGTAATGGTCGGATATTTATACAATACATCATTTTTGGGACACTCGTATGCTTTTAAAATTATTGCGTACACCACCAAAAGATGTCAATTGAAAATAGAAACTCGCACCGCAAAAATGGTCAAAATCTATCAACGCGTTTTCGAGTTATTTTAAAATATCAAATATTTTTCACGATTTTTGAAGCCCTCTAGCGGCTAAATGAAGCAACTTGTATAATAGGTAAGTTAGCTCAAATCGATCTATTTCGAGCCAAAGAATCTCTGTTCTTATGTTGTACACGTATTTTCCGGACACACTGTACAACGACAAAACCTTCCTAGAATTCAGAAAACAAAATCCGATAATTAATTCTATTGAATATCGTTGGTTGCAGGGGAAGCAAGACCCTGCGATATAGATAAATCAAACCACGGTGAAGCATGTAAAGTGGCCTAGCTTTCCCGAACAGAACAGAGATTTGTATGATTATTGATCCGCAATATAAGTATTCTCGGAATAATTTAATAAGGAGAGATGTTACCAATTAAACTTGGCAGCGAACACGTGCAAATATAAAACAACACGGAATTTTAATGAATACGAGCAAATAACAATTTAAGCATTTAATCTTCCCAAAGAACTTATTTAGAAGTAGTTTTAACGACTAGCAACTATAACGGGCAGCGGTTATAATTATTTTATAAAGAATTCCTAAGGCGAGCTCTTCGTTTTAGAATAGCAAATATTTCGACGAAACTATTTGAAATAATAAACTAACTAACACGTATCGAAGAAGAGTGTCTGTTTAAAGTTGTTTGAGGAGCAAACATTTCAAAGAATTTGAAGTGTTACAAGATGCAAATGGTTGTTAGTTTTTTTTAAATGAATTATTACAGGATTACGGAATATATTTCACGTATTGAGGAACATTTTTATGCAGAACGATTTTTAATACTTGAATATTTGTTAGGTTTGCACTATTTTGGAGAATAACATAAGGAGTGGCTTATATGCGGTTTCAATTACGGTTGTTGTAAATTCATGCAGAATCTCTCAATTTCAGAAAGTTACCGTAACAATATTTATTAGAAAAGAACCACGTATGGGCAAGGTGTTTTGCTTTCAAAAACATCGCCGAAGGTTCAAGTGCGAGGAATGCTCAGACGGCAGCTGCAAAAATTCCAGCTGTAACAGCTTGCTAGCAAGGGGATGACTAGTAAAAAAATTTTAACAAAGGGAAACAATTTTATTACTTTGAACACCTGCACAACTGCAAGATAAGAGTATTAACGTGGTATAGATAACAAACCCATTCCAAGTGTTCATTTACTAGGCAGGTGGTTAAGCGGCATTAATTTTTAAAAGAAAGCCATGAATTTATGTGTAGCTCTAATTGAAATATATTCACTACAGGTGATAGAAAATATTGCAACTATTTTTTAATGTAAAGTTGCTAATTAGGTGTTTGATTTTATAAGACAACATATTATAGAGCAAATACATAATGGAAACTAATTTCAAGTGAAAGGAAATGGAGCTTGTTGATCGAAAGCCTTTGTGATTTGTTTAGAATTTTTTGGGCTTCTTTACATAAAAGTAGTATGACTTAATATTCATGCAGAAAAAATTGCTTGCTATGTGTTGAACGTCACAAAGTTATCGCTAACTTTACACAAATCAGGATGATCACATAAATTACACGAATATGGTAGTTCGCCAAAATGTATTCAAGATGTTTTTTGGAAGTTTGTAACATACTGTTTTAATACGCTCTAATTAGTTCTATGATTTCTAAAAATAGTTATTTTCTAGTTTAATTTTAGCATTCTAATTATTAGAATGAAGGTCTTGTAGCATAAATATGTTTGCAATTGTAACGGCTGCTAGACTACCCAAGTAGCGGCCTAGCGAAGGTTCCAGGAAGATCTAATCCAAGGGTTAATCAATTTTTCTAAAGGCACTTTACTTCAAAGGCACTAAATATGTCAGATTAGTTGCTATCTATGATTAGATGTCAATCATGTTTTAGGATCCTATTTATGTCAGAGTGGTAGGAAGCAATTTTTCAATTAGCTGAGTACTCAACTAAAATTAGTTCCGAGATCTACTTGTGTGGCTATCTTAGGGCATTGGCAGTTTAATTAATCTTAAAGATTTACGACCGGCGTATCCTAAGCCGAGTATGAGAGCCAAGAAAGGGGTTATTTTTCAATTAACTTAAATGTATATAAGGATGCCAGCCGGTGGCAATCGGGGTTGTTTATTTCCAGACGTGTTGTAGTCTAAAGCTCGCGGACTTGCAGATTGAGTAAGTGTTTTATTTCTCTGAATTCAAGTGCGTGCCGTTATGTTCAAAATTAGTTTATTTCTCTGAGTAAGTAATTATTATATATGGTATTACTATGAACTCAAGGCTGTGATATGCATCATAAATCATTTATTTGTTTAAATACAATATCTGTCGACTTTCATAGCATACAACTTCGGGTTAAAGCCCCGTTCCAGTAATCTAATCCCGTTAGGTTATTGTTAAAGACCGCATCTTTTGAAGGTTTTCTTATTTTATTGTGTTTCGACGTTGTCCGAGGCTTGTAATAACTAAGCCACGAACTCCGTTACTGCACTATTTGACCCGTGTGAAGGTCATGTTTTTCCTGTCATTGATGACCCCGTGATTAAAGGAAGGTCGTTTCTTTATGCAAGTTAAGTAGACTGCGGTAGCGTTAATTAATTATATGTATTGGGGTGTTTGCACCCAGAACTGTTGTTAATATTCATAAAATAAGGACATTAGAATTGTTTAGTTAAGTTGTGTTTGTGCTAGCCGGAGACTTTATAAGATTTGCCCCTGTGAAGTGAAGTATTTTCTGTCCTGCAATCTTGGTTCATCGCCACGAACAAAGTGCGACGAGAGCTATTACCGCGAACGGTCCATGGGCCGTTTAATTCCCATGGTGGCGCCCTATTGTAAATAATGTTAATTACTGTATAATTTTGTATGCATATGTAATTAGGTTAAGTTAGTTAGTAGGCCGTTTAATAAAACAATTGGAATTTTGTCTTAGTGTGTTGTTGTTTAATGAACCTCCCCTTCTCACCGACTGCAGCAGCTGCGAGGCAATGTCCCGAAACGTGAGGGTACTATAGTGTTAGAGGTCCTTCCCATTTATTATTTATTGTTAATTGGATACCCTCACGCGGTAGAAAAATATTTTAAATTACAAGTTACTATCTTGTGATTCAAAGTTCTTGAATAAGTTGCATTCAAGTAGTGGTTTATTAATGTGTGATATACGGTTTTTGAAATTGTTTGTTCACATAAGCAACATAAATCTACTACATGCGTTTCTTAGTTAGAAACCGTATATGATTCTGTAGGCTGCTTTTCACTAATGAAAAATAGTTTTAAACAACAATATGCAACCGCACATGTCTTTGTAAGTGACTTTTCTGTATTGTACTATAATTACAGATGCTGCACACATATGGTCGGTCGTTCGAATGTACCTACATATGTCGCTTTAAAGACCTCTGCTGTGATCCTGAATAATCACATAAATTGCATGTAAATGGTCGTTCATTTGTATGCAACCATACATGTATCAGCAAGTTACTTTTCTGTAATGCAGAATAATCACATAAATATTCCCTGTATGTTTGTTGTGGTTTGTATTCTTCTTAAGCTTCTTTGGGAATTAAACCACTCATAGTTTTTAAAATGATCTTTATTTACGTTTCGATCATTTTAAAAACTATGAGTGGTTTAATTTCCAAAGAAGCTTAAGAAGAATTGCAAAAGTATGACCGTTCGTTAGTATGTAAAAGTAATGTCTTTGCAAAGGACTTTTTCGTGATGCAGCGTATTCACACAAATTGCATACAAATTGTCGTTCATTGTAATGTGACCTCATATGTCTCTGTAGTTTTCAGTGTTGCAGAATAGTCGCATAAATTGCACATAAATGGTCGTTCGTTAAAGTGCTGAAGCATATGATTTTTCAAGACAGTCTTCTGCGAAGTAGAATATACACATAAATTGCACACGAATGGTTGTTCATTAGAAAGCATATATATGTATTCACAGATTGGGTTTTTGTGACGCAACATAGTCACATACATTGCACATGAATGGGCGTTCGTTAATATGTAGTCTCATATGTCTTTGGAAATGATGTTTTAGTATTGCAGCATAATCACATAAATTGCAAACAAATGGTCGTTCGTTGAAGTTGGCGCAAAAATGTCGTTGCAAAGTACATTTTTTCGATGCAGAATAATTACATAAGTTACACATAAATTGACGTTCATGTGTATGTGACCTTATGTGTTTTCGCAAGTCGCTTTTTTGTGATGCAGAATAGCGACATAAATTACATGCAAATGGTCGTTCATGTGTTTGTGACCGTATATGTTTTTGCAAATCGGATTTCTGTGATGCTGAATAAGCACATAAATGGCAAACAAACGGTCGTTAGTTAGTGTGTGTTCTGATATGCTTTATCGTGTTGACTTTCTGAGACGTAGAATAAAAACATAAATTGCATTGGATAGGTCGTTCTTTAATATATACCAGTACGTGTTTCTGCAAGTTACCTCCCTGTGATGCAGAATAACTACTTACGTTGTCCACAAATGATCTTTGGTATTTACTTGACGGGATATCCTTTTTATGGTTATGTTACTGTGATATAGAGTAACAACAGTTGCATGTAAACGACCATTTCTTATCCTGTAGCATATGTGAACTGAATAAATGTTTTATTGTTATGCAGAAAATACACATAATTTGAATGCATACTTTAATTGATGCGGAAAACGCTAAATACTATTCACATAGATGCTTTAGTACGGATACTCAAATGGATTAACAATGATACTGCTCTATATAATTAACGTTCCAAAAGTGTTTTACTTTTGCACATTAAAATTTTCATGAAACTGTTGCATGAACTGTGCCTATTTTCCATTTAAATATTTATTACCTTAACGAGTGATTTTCGTGTCTAAATACTAATGAAGAAGAATAGTTTCCCTAATTGTAGCCTTTTTAAGAGAATCGATAGTGCGTTCAGAATCGTGATCGCTAATCATTAAATACTTTATATAAAATAAGAGCTATTGGCAATTACAAGTGCTTCAGTCAATATGCAAATTATTTTCGTAGTCGAACGAAAATAATTTGAAATTTTTGTCTTAGAAAAAAAGTATAATTTGTCATTACGGTTGTGCGGTGTCTAGCTTCATATTTGCAATGTTCTTAAGAAGTAAGTCATGTGGGTAAACAATAATTGTAAATGTGAAATTTTGCGTAGGACGTTCATACGAAAAGCTACTACTAAATTAAGATATTTTGAAATATTTTAAAAATACAAAAAAAGAAACGTTACATTAACCACTTACCTTGAAAGGTGTTTCTTGTCATAATCAAAGGGAGCCAAATCGTCTTATCTCAGCAATTCCTTCGATATTTTTCATATACGAAAGACGATTATTCCGAATAGGTCTCCTTTCCCAGCAAACAGAACAAGAAACCAGTAAGTTTTTAAAACGTTTTCTTTTGGTTGAAATTCTACTAGCGCCTAGGAAACGAAAAAACTACGATTTTAAAACATTCTTTAGACACTTTACAGAACCTAAATATTTGAAAAAATTAATTATATAGTGTGGAATTGGTGAGGTGATTATTATATACGTATTTTGCACTGAGTATGAAATGATTTAATGCTGGCGCAAGTTTTGGTTACTCTAGGCACGTGTAAAATACGTTGAAAATTATGATGTATTTGTAGTTATCTAGAACTAGTTTAATACATGTTTAAGTTACGTTGAAATACCCCAACAAATTTTTAAACCTATATCCATTAAGCATAGATCAATAATGTAAAACGAACTGATCTAAAAAATTATTGTAGGTGTAGTTATTATAATATAGATATCTAAGTAAGTAATTTATTGTAAATGTATCATTTAGTTATAATATGCGCGCGCAAATTAGATGCGCACACATCGGACCTCGGAGTCGGACGTTACCTTCATCCAATTATTTCTTGACCCTGGCGTTTATTACAAAGCACAAAGCTCATCGTAAATCGTATTTTATTGAAAAGTGAAACTGAAAAATTTTTTGTATGTACATTTATGGAACTGCCATCATTTTATTGAAGTAATAAGTACATAATTTTGTTAAAATAAATATATTTAAATAGTACAATTGCGTGCTATAAAGCTAAGTTTATACAAAAATGAAATTCGCAATTTTTATCCGAATAAAATGGCGGTTTTTTGCAATGCGACGTGTTTCCGATTTATACCGAAACATGTCGCATTGCACAACTGACAGACAACTTTTTTTAGAAATAAAATCACATGGAGATTTTGAGCTTTTATTGCAATTTTATAAGTGTGAAATACTTGTTAAAAATTTACCTACATAACACGTCAAATTAACATTTAATAAACATAAAATTCTCGTTTAAAGGTTGTTGAAAAACACGTGTCATTCATGTATACAAATTACATAAAAGATACATTAAAAAGAGCTGTGAAAAAAATGTTGATAAAACACGTGTTGGAACTGTGACATTCCAACATAATAAACATGTGATTTTCTCGTTGAAATTTTACGTTTCACATTGAAATTCAACTGAAATGTAACATGAATAAAACGTTATATTGTTTGCTGGGTTGTATTTGGTTTCATATATTTATCACATTATACTATATCTTGTTTCACTACGTTTTAAAGAAACGGAATAAATGTTGTCATATCAAAGAAATTTCTACAATAAAGGTCACCTCTCCCCAAATACGACCTCATCAGCAGGATGGCTGAACATCCTTTCACAAGTTTTCTATGTTTACCTTGTTCATAGTTCAGTACAAATAAAAGTCAACCTACACATAATCTTTGTTGACATTAAATAAATACAGGGTATTTTCCTAACAGGTAAAACCCAATTTCCTTACATCAGACCGGCCAGGTATTACTAAAAAAAGAAAAAAAACTTAAACAAACAAATTAAATCAAACAATAATTTTACCACACCATTGTTCAATTTCCGATATTGATGTATATGACATTCTAAATCCCACTTCCGAAAGGGCCCTTAATAACAATACCTAGAAAACAGTTCAATACCAACTTTTTGGTTTCATCATTAAATTGTTCAATAAAAATATTTTAAAATTAATACACATTGATTTTGTAATTTTTCAGAATGTTCAAATTCAATTTCCCGATAGTATTATTTTTATATACAGCCAAAACTGATTTTGTCGCTAATTCATAGTCCAATTAAACAATTATTTTCCCATTCTGTTAATTTCTTGCTACTTAAACACGAACTTTTTACAACTTCTATTTGAAATCTACATGTCGTTACGTTATATCGTACGGACGTGGATGAGAGCAACAAAAGCAAGGTAAGTAGTCCGCATCGATTACCACAACAAATAAAGGAAATGGATGCTGTGCTAACTAACCAGCTTTAGATTGGGGAGGGGGAAGTTTGTAATCAAAAAGAGGAATACCCAAAACCGATTCGCCCCGCTGAAATAAAAACATTAAAGATTAGTAAGTAACAGGTAATTAAAATAAATAAAGGCGGGCGCGTTTACTGTTATAACACTATAATTCCATTCAATAGGATAAGTAAATGTCAACAATAATAACAAGAAAAAATTACATAATTAAGAACACACAGTAATGGTACAATGGCGTTCTTTATTAAACAAAAAAACAAATAAATATGAAATAAGTAATTCTGTACGTACGTTATAGTTAATTGTAGTGACGCAATAACATTTAAGCACACAAATGAATTCAATTTGTAACGAATCAAATAGAGACCTATAGTACAAATATATATCCTCCAGGACACTAACACTATATTTAAATATTTTTGTTCTTATTATGAAACCTCCATAAAACATTTGCCTATATGTTTGAAATGAAACAGTCTATAGAAATTTTATGTTAATAATAATAATAATAATTAAATATAATTGACCTAATTGTAAAAGTCATATTAAAAGTAAGCATGCAGACCCCCGCATTACCATTAAATATCACCTGCAATTCTTGTTCCGGTACATAACACAATTAAATAACCAATATCCGAATCTACACGTGTACCAAATCGTACGTATAGAATATTGGCTTTAACAAAGAACCCAATGTATCGACGCATGGATGGACCTTTATACTGATACACCCGATATAAACATTAGTGGCTCACTGTTACAAATAACCAGTTTGATGTATCCAATGAATAACATAGGCAACAATTGACTACTTTGGCTATGGCTTCAAAAACTTAAGGATACGATTGGTGCATGTTGCATTGGTTAAACATAGAATATCAACTATACGTGAGTAAGAAATATCCAAAACAGGCTGTTTATGGTAAAGACAAATTATTAACACTAGGACTATGAATTAGTAAGGGTCCATTGACAACTTTTAATACAGCCTGAACATCAAAACCAAACGTAACAGAAATGGAGATGTACAATGTAGACACATATTTTTTATCAAGAGCAAAACTTAGACTAAACCAACTGAAAGTAGAGTTCATATTAGTCACTCAAACTTAACCCTCTCTTACCAATTTCCCTAAAAAGTACTGAAAAGGACGAAGACTTGAAAATTGCTGGTTTCCGTTCAAGAAACTTGCACATTCGGGAACGTCGTATAGAGTGGAATGTGAAATCTGGGTTTAAAAATAAATTGCTTCAATACCAAAAATAACCTATCAAAAATTCAAGAAAATACATTAAAACACTTTAATAACACTAATAAATGATATCTATTTGATCATGCAAGGATAGATTAGAACCAAATTGATAACAAGAAAAAAAAGATTTATGTCTCTTATCTGCTTAAATTAAATCATTAAAATACAGGAAATTACCATCAATCTAGTAATATTCAGGACGGCCCTAATTAATAAATATTAAATGTGTAGATATTGAATAAGAATACAGACAAACGAATTTGTGACTTTAGTGAAGGACGAGCAAAGTTGGTTGCCTATCTTCGGGATTGAAATTATTGGAGTGTTGCAAACATACATTTAAATAATTGGGAACTGAATGGCTTTTAATGTAATGAAGCAATAAATTTCTAAGTATGAAATAGGACTTAAGGATATACTTAACTATGTACCATAAACAATGAGCTCAACTTTACTCAGTTAATTATTAGTTCATCTTTGAAATTTAAGCATGTCCATGAACACCAATTCTCAATATTTTTCCAGCTTACAACAGTTCCCTTAACACAAAGCAAACCCGACTTATTTAAGTTATACCCGCAGACAAGAGATCTCTTTTAACTCGGTACACAAGATTTTCAAGATCCTCACAAACGGGCCAACATTCATTTTTTAAACCTGCAAGCGAAGTAGCAATAAATCACACGCGTCGTTTAATGTTTTCCTTCTGAGAAGCCTACGTTACATCTTTAAGCTGTGTTTTTATCACTAACCTTCACCTTGTCTTTATTCCGACCCACGCGCTTATCAGAATCCACGAATTATGAGAAAATCTTTTTTGAACTTGACTGCAGCTAAGGTTCTCACAACGCGTCCCCCCTTTTACGTATTACATGCTCGTATTACTACAATACGACTTCTCTAAATAACTTTCTGAACTTCCTTCCTAAATTGAACTTCTAACTTGTCAAACTCAGTTGTAATATCGCAGTACTTCTTTGTACAAATTTCGATCCCAAAATGTACCATATTTTATATATACCCAATAAACGGTTGTAAAAACATCTACTACGGAAGTCACGAACTTATGTTGATGTAATTTTATTTAACGCCTAATAATGTTTAAGATATGGTTTTGAATTTTAGAGGTTTTGCGCTTATCACGCATTAATTTATTTTGCCAACGTAGACTCTATGGTTTTATTTATTGAATGACGCCAGTTACATATACTCTATACTAATATGTATTAGAAATTAAATGTAATAATTATATTATAGAAATAGAGTGATACCTTGTATTAATGGAATATAAATGTAAAAATCGTCGACCGAGTTCATACTAGGTGTAGAATAGAAGACAATCACTTTGTAACACAAGCACAAGTTGATACAATTCTATAAGGAACATTGAACTGCTACCAAATAGATTTATTTATAATAAACACAATAAAAACAATAATAAAGACAAGAAACAGAATAAAAAGCGATTTTGCAGTTTCCCACAAGAAAGATCTGAGAACAGAGGCTTCATATTAAATGTAGGAAGCTCTTTTATTCAGTTAGGTTTCGAATCTCACAACCTTCACATTATAAGAGTTTAAGCTACTCACAATTAATTATTAATTACTGAAGATAGTAACTTGTAATAATTGAATTCGCTTTATTGTGCTTAAAAAATATGTGTACAAGTTGTTTGTGAATAAAACAAGGTGAGGTAGGTTGAAATAATTGAATTAATATTGATGGTTGTATTTCTTGAATAAAGCTTTTTAAAAAGACGCTTCCAAGGAACCAAAACCTTTCTCGCCCAGCGTTTTATTTTAATGGTAATATTTAGTATCACACATTTAGCATTCGTGTATTACATATCTCCATGTATTTGTTAATGAATAATACACTGTAATTTTATGAAATTTTTTATTTTAGCGGTTTATATGTTTATGCGGCTTTTGCTGCTACTGAAGAAATTTTAAATTTTTTTCTAAAATTCGCAGTTTGGCCTTTCCAGATGTTTTGAAATTACAAATCATACATGAAAATATTTATCACCAGTATGTGTTGTTACATAGATCTCTAATTTCCACATTTCAGAGGATTTGTAATTACAAACCTTACATGAATATTGCTTATAATCAGTATGTGTTCTTATATGGCCTTATAGACTGCTGATTTGAAATGCTTTAAAATTACAAATCACACATGAATATGGTTTATAACCGGTAAGTGTTCTCATATGTATTTCTATACTGCTCAATCGGACGCTTTGTAATTATAAAGCGTACATGAAAATGGTCTATCACCGGTATGTGTTATCATATACATTTTCAGTTTGCCCTTTACAGGTGTTTTGAAATCACAAAACGTACACGATTATGGTTTATCACCAGTATGTGTTATTATATAATTCTCTGAATTCCCCATTTCAGATTACAAACCGTACATGTATAAGACATAACCTGTGTGTTCTCATATTGCTATTTAGATTGCTGATATCAGATGCTTTATAATATCAAATCCATATGAATATGGTTCATAACCGGTATGTGTTCTCATATGTCTTTCTATACTGCTCATTTAAGACGCTTTGTAATTACAAAGCGTGCATAAAAACGGTTTATCACCGGCGTGTGTTCTCGTATGACGTTTTAGACTGCTCATATCCGATACTTTATAACTGCAAAGCATATATGAAAATTGTCTATCATCGGTGTGTTCTCATATGTATTTTCAGTTTGCCCTTTACACATGTTTTAAAATCACAAACCATACATGAAAATGGTTTATCACCAGTATGTGTTCTTATATGGTTCTTTAAATTCCTCATTTCAGATGCTTTGTAATTACAAACCATACATGAATATGGCTTATAACCAGTATGTGTTCTCATATGTCTTTTTAGACAGCTCATTCGGGATGCTTTGTAATTACAAACCGTACATGAATATGGTTTATCACCAGTATGTGTTCTCATATGTATTTTTAGACTGCCCATTTCGGATGCTTTGTAATTACAAACCGTACATGAAAATGGTTTATCACCGGTATGCGTTCTCATATGTTTTTTTAGACAGCTCATTTGGGATGCTTTGTAATTACACACCGTACATGAATATGGTTTATCAACAGTATGTGTACTCATATGTGTTTTTATATTGCCCTTTTGGGATGCCTTGTAATTACAAACCGTACATGAAAATGGTTTATCTCCGGTGTGTGTTCTCATATGCATTTTCAGTTTGCCCTTTACAGATGTTTTGAAATCACAAACCATACATGAAAATGGTTTATCACCAGTATGTGTTCTTATATGGTTGTCTAAATTCCTCTTTTCAGATGCTTTGTAATTACAAACCATACATGAATATGGCTTATAACCAGTATGTGTTCTCATATGTCTTTTTAGACTGCTCATTTGGGATGCTTTGTAATCACAAACCGTACATGAATATGGCTTATAACCGGTATGTGTTCTCATATGTATTTTTAGACTGCTCATGTTGGATGCCTTGTAATTACAAAACGTACATGAACATGGTTTATCACCAGTATGTGTTCTTACATGTGCTTCTAGATAGCTTATTTCATATGTTTTATAATTACAAACCATACATGTAAATGGTTTATCTCCAGAGTGTGTTCTCATATGCATTTTCAGATTGCGCTTTACAGATGTTTTGAAATTACAAACCATACATGAAAATGGTTTATTACCAGAATGTGTTCTTATATGCTTCTCTAAATTACTCTTTTCAGATGCTTTGTAATTACAAACCATACATGTATATGGCTTATAACCAGTATGTGTTCTCATATGTCTCCTTAGACTGCTCATTTGGGATGTTTTGTAATTACAAACCATACATGAATATGGCTTATAACCGGTATGTGTTGTTATATGTTTTTTTAGATTGCTCATTTGATATGTTTTATAATTACAAACCATACATGTAAATGGTTTATCACCGGTGTGTATTCTCATATGCCATTTCAGATTGCCCTTTACAGATGTTTTGAAATCACAAACCATACATGAAAATTGTTTATCAGCAATATGTGTTCTTATATGGTTCTCTAAATTCCTCATTTCAGATGCTTTGTAATTACAAATCGTATATGAATATGGTTTATCACCAGTATGTGTTCTTAAATATTTTTCTAGATGGCTCATTTGAGATGCTTTATAACTACAAACCATGCATGAAAATCGTTTATCACCGGTGTGAAATCTCCCTTACAGATGTTTTGAAATCACAGATTGTACATGAAAATGGTTTATCACGCGTAATTGTGCTTTTATAGTTCTCTAAATTCCATTTCAAATAAAAATGGGTTAGAACACCTGTACGTTGTCATATGCTGAACAAATTTAGTTTTAGTTCATGTGTTATATCTACATGTATTACAATAACGTAGGCTAGTTTTTAAACGTATGTGTTTTGCAATATTTTGGTGTGGCTTGAAGCTGCACCTAGGTATCCTTCTTCAACTTTCACCGGCATAATCTATTGAATAAGTATCTTTTAATGTACGTTTATTGAAGGACTCAGAAATATTAGTAATTTCATAAGTATTTGCTAGTTGATGACACGATAGGTTTGGAATCGAACAGCAAGCCTGATTCCTATTCAAAAGTAATAAGTTCCTGCTTGAAATCTACGTTGTCAAATGATTTCTTGTGTGGTGGATATATATGTATCTTTATACTACTGTCTATTTTTGTTGTTGACCGCCATTCACCGCTATATTTTAATTCTTTAAGTTTCGGATAGATATGTTGACATTTAATTCTTTAACCGAGCACTACTTGATGTATATGTAATAGGATAATTCCTTCTAAGCAGTTATATTTATTTATTAACTGTTGTGTACTAAGCTTCACTTCGGAACGCATCCTAACGTGAGATTAGGCGGCAATTTTGGGGTTAAGTACATTAGTCAATGGTGCACACGAATTGTAGAATTGTTAATAAATGTATATGCTTATGTCTTCTTTTTACGGCTACACCTTGCAACATATCACTGGCGACGAGATAAACAATTTAAATTAGTCAAATTACCGGTAAGCGTAATTAATCCGTATAATTGCGTATGTAAAATCGTTAAAGTCGATGTCATTGACCCGCAGTCGTAAAGTGCATCCAAGTCGAAGTCAAAGTCCTAAAACTGTGAAAATGCCGAATACCTCAGAAACTACAATCGTAAGGTCAAATGCATATACAGGTGTCTTAATTGGTAGCATCGAACCATATGACGGCAGTATTGATATTACTACTTATCTAGAAAGAATGGACAATTATTTTAGTTGTAACAACATTACATCAACAGATCAAAGGCAAGTGCCATTATTTTTAACAATGATTGGTGCTAAAACGTACAGCATCATAAAAGATTTGTTGTGTCCTAACCCACCTATTCAAAAACTTATGAAGAATTAAAGTTTACGTTAAAGGATCATTTTAGTCCTAAGAAGCTCGTTATAGCAGAACGATATAAATTTTATCAAGCACGTCAGGAACCAGGTGAATCAATCACTAAATTTATTGTCAAAATGCGTAATCTATCGGGAACATGTGAGTTTGGAAATTTTTTACCACAAGCTCTGCGTGATAAACTTGTTTGTGGATTAGCATCTGAAGCTATTAAACGGAAACTTCTATCAGAAGATAATTTAGATTACGATAAAGCAGTTAAAGTCGCCTTAACGATGGAATTGTCTGAAACCCAAACTAAATTATTAGAGTCGTCGCAAGAAATACACAAAATATATAAAAATCAAGGTGCTATAAAAAAACAATTCACTAGTCCGCAGCAGCTAGAACCAAGGAAAGTTCAAAAGTCAGTTGAAAGAGGTAGAACTTCTTTTAATAAGTGTTATCGTTGCGGCAGGAACCACAATCCACACAAATGTCCAGCAGTGAACTGGGAATGTTTTTCATGCAATCGCAGGGGGCATACTTCCAAGGTATGTAGGTCATCCAATCGTCCCAGTTGTACAGTCAATTATGAGGAGATCAACACCCAGAATATAGATAACGATAACGAAGAGGGTGAAGATGTCGAAAAACAGATGAGTAAAATTTTTATCAATAATGTTTGTAGTAAAAATAGTAATGATGCATTAGTCTTGCAAGTCCACATACAGGATAAATCAATTAAAATGGAAGTAGATACTGGTGCTAGTGTATCTGTAATGTCTGAAAAGATTTCTAAGTAATTTTGTTAATCGTAAACTTAATCAATGTCCTTTTAGTATTAATACTATTGCAGGAAGTCAGTTAGAAGTCAAGGGACAAACGTTAGTAAATGTTAAATTTAAAATATAACAACTAACTTACCATTAGTAGTAGCTAGGTCAAATACAAAATTCTTACCTCTATTAGGTCGTAACTGGCTTAATCAATTAATACCTAATTGGCAGTCTTGTCTTGTGCCAGTAGAGGAGGTTGGTTTTGTGGATCTACAGTCACAGAACGTCACACCAACAGTCAGGTCCCTAGAAAAGACTTTTCAACAGTCTTTGATGGTGATGTTAGTCAACCTATAACAAATTTTAAAGCGTCTATAGTATTGAAACCACAGTCCGTGTTGTCAATTCATAAACCTTATAGCGTACCTTATGCTATTAAACCACAAGTCGAAGCTGAACTAAAACGTTTAGTCGAATGCAAAATTTTAGAACCAGTCAAGCATAGTAGAATGGCTAGTCCAATAGTTATTGCACCAAAAAATCAGGAGGATTCGTATATGTACGGATTTTAAGAAGTCATTAAACCCGTATGTTGAAACCGAACATTATCCATTACCACTTGTTGAAGATGTTTTGCAGTCTTGCAAAGATGGAAAAGTTTTTGCTGTCATTGATTTGTCTAACGCATTTAATCAATTATCCATATCTAAAGAATGTGAAGATCTTGTCACAGTAAATACACATTTAGGTCTATTTAGATACAAACGTTTACCTTATGGTATTACAACAGCTCCGTCTATTTTCCAATTCACTATGGATCAAGTCTTACACGGATTGGAAAACTGTAGCTGTTATATCGATGATATAATTATCGCTGGGAAAGATCTGGTGGAACTTGACAAAAATGTTCGTCTTGTATTGGAACGTCTAAAGAAATACAATATTAAAATAAACAAAAATAAAAGTCAATTCTATAAAAATGAAGTCGAATTTTAGGTTTTGTCATAACAGGTCAAGGCTTACGACCATTGCAGTCCAAGGTAAGTGCCATTCAAGAGGCACCTATTCCCAAAAATGTACAGCAGTTAAAAGCATTTTTAGGATTGATAAATTTCTATTCAAAATTTCTACCAAATTTGTCAATGATACTAAAACCGTTGTACACCCTGTTACAAAAAAATGTTATATTTACATGGTCAGATGCTTGCAATGAAGCATTTCAAAATAGTAAGAATATGATTAATAATAATTCCCTACTAGCCTTATTTGATAACAACAAGGAAACATTCATCACAGTAGATTCATCGTCATACGGCCTAGGAGCCGTATTAAGTCAGAATCATGATGGAGTTGAAAGACCTGTATGCTTTGCTTCATGTACCCTAAATCCAGCAGAAATAAATTATCCCCAAGTCCAAAAGGAAGCCTTAGCTGTAATTTATGCAGTTCGTAAGTTCCACAAATATTTATACGGAAGAAAATTTGTGATTAGAACGGATCACAAACCTTTAGAATCTATATTTGCGAATAACAAACCTATACCTACGTTGGCTCACAGTCGAATTCAACGTTGGGCCTTAATACTAAGTGCTTATGATTATATAATAAAGTACAAAAAAGGTTCGGAAATTGCTAATGCAGATGGATTGTCCCGTTTACCATTGCCCGAAGGAACAAATGATTATATTTTTATTTTAATCACTCCGAATACTTACCCATACTACCGGAAGAAATCGCTAAAGAAACAAAAAGATCAAGTCTTGTGTACAATAGTCGAATTAATCAAACATGGATTTCCAGAAAATGGTGATAACATCTATAAACCTTACTTTTCTCGTAGAAACGAATTGAGTCTTGAGAGTGAATGTGTCACTTGGGGAAATAGAGTCGTTATTCCAAACAGTCTGAGATCTCGAGTTCTTGAACTTCTTCACGAAGGTCATCCAGGTGTCGTTCGGATGAAAGCTCGAGCACGTTCTGTCTTATGGTGGCCAAAGATTGATCAAAATATTGAAGAACATGTAGAGCAGTGTGAACCATGTCAACGTTACAATGCACATAACATAAATGAAAATATTCATTCATGGCCTAAAAGTTCCAAGAATTGGGACCGAGTGCATATGGACTTTTTTAAGCTCGAAAATACAAACTTCTTATTAATCATGGACAGTACAACAAAGTGGATAGATCTATATATTATGCGCAGCACCAACGCTCATGCCACTATTAGAAAATTGAGGCATTCGTTTGCTAATTGGGGTTTACCACGATTGTTAGTAGCAGATAACGGTCCGCCGTTTGATAGTCAGGAATTACAAAACTTTTGTAAGTCAAATGCAATAACATTAGTAAATACACCTCCTTACCACCCTCAATCTAATGGTAATGCAGAAAAGGGAGTTAATGTCTCTAAAACATATTAAAGAAATGTTTACTAGAAAATTTACAACTTCATAGCAATTTGGATATTCAACATATTGTTGATAATTTTTTGTTCAATTATAGGAATACACCTACAACTACTACTAAAGTATCTCTTGCTGAAGGGATGTTAAGAAGACTTCCAAGAACTAAAATAACTATTTTGAAACCAGAGAGAGGTTCAAATAGAGAAACAGAAGTTGATGCTGAAAAAAAAAATAATGACAAAGGCATTTGTTATTATACCGATAGGGAAGCCGTACTAGTTTATAATAAGTTAGGCAAGATCTGGGAACCCGGAAAATAATGAAACAATTGAGTTATGTAACTTATCTTGTAATGGTACACAGTAACGTGAAGATGGTTCATGTCGACTACCTGAAACGAAACAGATGTCGAACGATTGAAGATAAACTACCTCCGGTCATCACCCTAGATGAAGATAGCTCACCTATTAGTTATCAGTTGCCAATCTTAGCTGATGGTGTGACAGGAGTGACTGTGGATGATGCAAACAAACCCGATCCACGCTCTAACCTAGAGGCTAAAACGTCTCCAATTAAATCACCTATAAAGGTCCCCCTCGCCAGCTCTGAGGAGATCTGATAGAGTTAAGAAGCCAATAGTTAAATTAGATTTATAACTTGCCTGATGAAATATTTTGCTTATTATGTAACTATGTCTTAATGTAAGTAAGGGGGAGTGTTGTGTACTAAGCTTCACTTCGGAACGCATCCTAACGTGAGATTAGGCGGCAATTTTGGGGTTAAGTACATTAGTCAATGGTGCACACGAATTGTAGAATTGTTAATAAATGTATATGCTTATGTCTTCTTTTTACGGCTACACCTCGCAACATATCATTAACGTGTACACAACTCCTTGAAGAAAAGGAGTGTAATTCAACACTTGTCACTAATGTATCGATTTTTTCTTAGCATTCTGTAATTTGAGGAGTGATTAAATCTTACAACCTAATTCGCACTATTGCCATGTCTCTAGACAGCAATCTTGTTTATACTATTGTTACGATCTATTAGGCAACCCGTCAACCAGGCAAGTTGCATAAGCGAAGTGTATTTTACAGAAGTCTCGAACATTCGAGCATACACCAGACTATGAACCATCTATTTAATATTAGGGTAAAAATAGGATCGGTGATGAGTGTAGATCAGTTAGTATATATCCAAATGTCGTATATAAATCATATCGTGTATACTTAGTTGGTCATTACGTTTTGAAAGTGCTATAGTAAATATAAGTTTGTGTTATGTGAACGTGCGTATTGTACCGCCAGCTTTACATAAGTAGACAAAAGGGTAATAAATAAATTATAGTAGTGGTCAGCGTTGTTAAGAAGAAGATATTAGTGCTTGTAAATAGCGTTAGTGGGATAGTGCTTCATTGTTAATTGGACTGAAAACATCTATGAATAAGGCATACACTGTTAATTAACTTGTGAATAGTGAATAATAAAAACTTTTATTATTACTTGTTCTAAATTGGTGAACGCGCTAATAGCAATCCGCTACATTATATTCCTAGCTAATATTGATATAAGCGGCAAGCGGTTTAAACTTCAATCTGAAGTTGGAAGTTATATTCAAATAAAAAAACTTATATTTGTGATATAGTATAAAAGGTTAGAAAATCGATTTTTATTGGTCGGTAATCATATTTTTCAACATGCAATATTTTTATAGTTACATTATCGAATTCTGATACTTTGAGGTATATGAGTATTGTTAATATTTATGTTATTTGAACATTTGAGCAGTTGCCATGTTTTGAAGCTGAAAAATATTAGGCTCACTTACCATACCTGTTTAAAAACATAGCGTCCAAGAAAGTTATTATAAAGCAATTGATTTGCTAGCTTACATTACGTGTTATTTATTTGTATTATCTAAAGAGTAATACAGTATCAATTTGTATTAAATGATTGCTTTGCTAGCTTACGTTATGATGAGATTAGTTTTATTATATAGTTATTTGGATAATTATATTAGCGTGTGCTTTAGACACTGTTGATTTATAACGATGGATAACATTGCTAACGATATATTAGTTGTGTAGATATTTGGTGATGGTGCTATTACATACACTTTTCTACCCTTTCGAATGTTAAATATATTCCTTGAAGGCGAGCTCATTATCTATAGTGTAGTGCTAGTAAATAGATTAAGTAGACCGCCGTAGATATACATGTCTGTATGTGGATAAATATAATATTATTGTTCGTATGTTATTTATATCTTAATTATTCGTTTTTCTTTATTAACACGAACCCAGTAAATTTGTTGTTACTGTTTCCTTGAAATGCGCCTTCTTTCCTTTTAGGTTACGTCCCTAACACTAAATTCAGAGGATACTTGAACGGGTGTTTGGTTTGTTTGTTGTGCTTTGTCTTGATGCAGCTCTGACGAGAAGTAGGGGATGGGGGTGACGAGAACAAGTGACGGAATTGAATATTTAATATTAGTCATTTAGTTACATTTAAAACTTCACATTTGGGAGTCACTCTCGTTGTTTTCATTGTTCATTCATAAAATCTATCACTAATTCCCGTTTGCACCGCATCATATTTAAATTCAACTTAACTAACAAGAAGTTAGTATTAGTGTTATTTTGTTTTCACGGCATTAATTTAATCCCGTGTTAGTTAATACTGGTTGAAACTTGGCAACTGCGCAATTTTTATCATGGTATAGTTTTTGGCCAAAACCTATAACCTTACTTTGTCCAACTGGCAACTTTATTTACCGCCTCTTTACTCTTCGTTATTTTCCGAGTATTATATATTATTTTTGGAGTTTTTCCACATACTTTTTTATTTAGGCGCTAAAAGAGACTTTAGTTATGAGTAAGTATATATTATTCAGCTATACAATGGGTTGTTTCATCTAAATCATTTTCTGTAGGTTCACATATGAACAGTAAGAAAAGAGCTCGTATAGCAAATTATTCCATGGATGAAAAGAATTTAGTTTTGCAGTTGGTAAACAAATACAAGCAAAAAGTACTTAATAAGAAAGCTGATGCAATAACCAATGAGTAAAAACATCGTTATTGAATAATTATTGCACAATGTCCTAATTCACAAGCTTGCAGTGCCGAATCACTACGAAGATTCTTTCTAAACCAGTGTAAAAGCACCAGGAAAGTTGTAGGCGAAGAAAAGAAGGAGTTGTATTTAACTGGTGGAGGCAAGGTAAAAGCTCCCAGTGCAGATAGTAACACCGATCTGATGCTTGGTATATTAGATAAAAAGACTGTATATGGGATGAATTATATGTTTAACAGCGATGCAGTCAGTAGAAGACACAAACATATGCCTCATATGCTTTGTAAATGTTTATGAATAACATTGCATTTGTTGTAGATTTTGGACGATAATGTAGACATTGATCAGCTCGATTTATCTGATGTTGAATTAATCTATGATTCTCAACCAGAGCTGTCGGATATAGAACGAATCCCATGAAAAAATATTGTCCGGCAGAACTCAGACAACCAAAAGATACATTTTTACATACTTTACATGTGATTTTCTAATGCTCCACCCGAAGGTACTACATTGGCCAGGAAGCGAGTTTTTTTTACTTGGAAAATTTGGAATTTTGCCGAACCTTTGATGTTCCAAGCAAGGTAGAAATCTTTAACGTGCGTGACAACACTCACACACGGGACATACATTTTACTTCTCATTCGAACGAGGGTGTATTTTTGTGAAAAATGCTCGCCTCACATTTTTCAAGCAGACGGGTCGGGATTCGAACCTGGGACCTTAGGCGTAGTAGTCACATACATACCACTACGCTGTAACATGCCTTTTTGCATATATTTTAGCATGTTACATTGTGCTTGGCAGTATTAGCATATAAATGCTTATATCTACATTAAATCTACATTTAAATATAAAATTTGTTTTAACTTTTGTTTCTTTAAGTTATTTTACAGTTGTGTAAACAAGTGTCTTGATATTTAAATTTTAACACTCAGATATTCTCTAAACATTCCTCTTACCCTGTGATTTCAAATCTCATGCAGCCTCCGCAACCGTAAAGGTCGATGCAAGCTGTGCCGAAATATTTCTTATACTTCGTCGTGCAATTACGCTTTTTATAACATCGAGAAAAGAGTAAGGTGCAACGCCACGGAGCCGCCTACATTGTTACATACTGCTACTGTTTCAGATAACTCTACCGTAAGTGTATTTTCTTAATCATAAATATTTTAACTTTGAAATTTTATAGCCACCAACTCGTGAGAAGCAAAAGCAAGAATATGATTGCAGTCGACAAAGACCTGCCCTCAGCGTACTCACGTCAACTCATATTGCCGAGAAATATAATAAATTGTTGGAGTATCGCTTAACCATTGCAGAAATGGAAGTAACTAGGCAGAAGTCATTAAAAGCTTTTAAAGAGGAAGAAAGAAAGCTAAAACTAGAAAGTTTAAGATTGGATAATTTAATAAACAAAGAAAGTAGATAATTTCCAAATGCAAAAAGTAGTTATTAATAAAATAATTTCCGGTTGCATTTAGCACGTTGTTATTGTTTTCTGGAATATTTGTAATTTGTCCATCGGCTATTAGAAGCTCTAACTCTGCTACATCAATATTTTTTACTGGAGGTAATTGTCCCTCATTCATTTCTAGGACAATGTTATGTAGAACTCCAGTAGCAATGATAACTGTCAATACAGTATGTATTTTAATTTGCATACCATATGCTAGCACAGGAAAATGTCGGTTCCATACTCCTAATAATCGTTCAACTACGTTTCTGGTTCTAATATGCGACTCCCTATATAATTGCTGGGCTCTTGTGGTAGGGTTTAGGAGTGGTGTAAAAAAGTAAGGCCGTAATTGATATCCACTATCTCCTAAAAAAGTATATATTATAATCAAAGTTATAAGCGTTAGCAATACCTAGAAGCAGCGAATTTGGAAACCTTCTATCTTCAAAACGTGCTCTAACCCTACTATTGGTGAACACCGTTGCGTAGTGGGTTGAACCCGGCCATCTCGCAACCAAATCCATAATTTTTAATTTGGAATTACATGCTGCCTGAATGTCAAGGACGCGATAGCATCCCTCTATTTCCATAACACGAACTAATTTTAAAATAGCCGTCTTTGTAGTATAGCTTTCGCATGCTGGAGGGAACTATTTTATTTTAACTTTAGTAGTTTAGTGGTACATTTCCAAGTTTGGCAAATAACGGTTGCTAGCATACGGCACGATGCTGGTTTATTTTTTCAATTCTTATTCCTGTAACTATTCGTCGTAAATGACCTGCGGCGAACTCGAAGTTGTTGAACAGCAAGCAAAGCGTTAGGTGCATAGTGCATTCTAATAATAGCCAAGGTCGTTTTCCGAAACAAATTTGTATTGTATTATTTCATTTATGTACATATTGTGTTCGCTAATTTTTATTTTTAAATGTGTAGTTTATTGTTCATAGAGTGACATTTTGTTGTTATTATAAACAAATATTTAGTGCTTTATTTAGTGTGGGTGTATTTTGCGCTTGAGGGTGAGCATCTTTTAAATTTGTATACTTTGTAGATAGACTGATAAAGTAATGGACAAAATTAATTTTATATTTTATTCGATTTTGAAAATGCGTGCTCAAATATTGACTCTAAGTTTTTGCGGATAGATTTAGAGTCGAGCAACTACTTTTTTCTTGAATAAATAAATTATTTGCTTTGCATACATTATTTTATCAAAAAACTCATTATTTAATTTATGACACCGAATGGTGAAAATGACAAAAATTGAGTACTCTAATTTTTTATGTCCTATATAAATTAGGCTATTTCGAATGGACCTGCACCTTGCCAAAGTTCTAAATTACTAGAACAGGTGAAATGGCTTGGGTGTTCTAATGAGCTAAAAAGCCAAACTACAGGTTCAACCAAAGCAGTAGGGTCGTTAGTGAGGAACCAGACTAAGACAGGTCCCCGAAAGAGGGCAGCGACTCTTTCGGTGCTTAGATTGGCAGAGATCATATGGGGTCGATATGGCAGTCTAAGACACACTTCCGCGATGTAGAAGGCAACGGGAAACCACCACATTATCTCCCAAGTACACAGCGTACTTAAATTGTAACAAACATGAAGGCATTCTCTAGTATAAAAGATTCCGGAGTTAAAATAGTCCCCCATTCGGATCTCAGGGAGGGGACTACTTCGGAGGATGCGATCGAAAAGTTAAAAATAAGAGTCGGGAACACTCTGCGAGTCGGAGCGTGGAATGTTAGAAGTATGAAGCAAGTAGGTAAGCTGGAGAACCTAAAAATCGAAATGAATAGGTTATCACAAGACATAGTAGGGATCAGCAAAGTTCGGTGGCCAGAGGCGGGGGATTTTTGAAGTGGAGACTTCGGGGTAATTCATACAGGAGCAGAGAAAGGAAATTTGGGTGTGGGGATAGTTATGCGGAAAAAGATAGGACACTGTGTAGAAAATTACTTACAAAAGAACGAAAGAGTACTCATGGTTAGATTAGAATCTAAACCGGTAAACACAGTAATAATACAAGTATACATGCGCACCTCTATTTACAGTGACAAAGAGGTAGAAGTCATCTACAAAGATATCGAAGACATATTAAGATACGTAAAAGGACATGAAAATTTAATAATTACGGGGATTTTAATGCTATGGTAGGTGAGGGTATGGAAGGAGCGGTAGTAAGTTTATTTGGTTTATGCACGAGAAACGACAAAGGAAATAGGCTGGTAGAATTTTGCGACAATTTAATCATCACAAACACATTATTTCAAGATCATGCTAGAAGACGATATACGTGGAAGATGCCAGGAGTTATAAGAAGATATCAAATAGATTACATTCTTGTTAGACAACGGTTTAGGAATCAAGTAAAAGACTGTAGAAGCTGCCCAGAAGCAGATTTAGACACTGACCACAACATCGTAATTATGAAGACCGCACTTAAATTTAAGAATGTGAAAAAAAGAAACGAAAAAAACACTTGGACTTAGAGAAACTAAAAGATAAAGATATTCAAGAAAAATTCGAAAAAAAGTTAGATGAATTGCTGAAAGATATCTGGAAAATATCTGATACTAAGGAAGTAGAAGCAGCATGGAATAACATTAAATCCAGCTTACACATGGCGGCCAGAGATATTCTGGGGTATACACAAAAAGAAAATAAGAAATAAATCATGGATAACAAAGGATATCCTGAAAAAAAAAAGACGAAAATACAAAAATAAATCAGACGAAACAGGAAAACAGAGATACAAAGCCATAACATGGGAAATTATTCGAAAATGCAGGAAAGCTAAAGAACAATGGATTGATGAAAAGTGCAAAGAGGTACAAACGAAGATGGAAATAGGAAAAACAGACGAAGCATACAAATTAAATAGAATGAATTTTAGGGATATAAAACCGTATAGCAAAAATATAAGGGACGCACAAGGAAACGTAGAGAAAGGGAATTTATATGCAGGAGAGGAACTAACTGCATTAGAACAGGAATCAGACATTGAAAATGATGACTTGGGATATCCTATACTTAGAGATGAGTTTGAATTAGCATTAAAGATTCTGATAAATGGTAAGGCGCCGGGTACAGATAAGGTGCAAGAAGAAACTCTAAAAACCGCTGGACAAGCAGTAACAGAACGTCTCTTCCAACTTGTAAGCTATATGTATGAGACAAGCGAGATACCCAAAGATTTCAAACGTAGCATCATAGTAACTATATCAAAAAAGAAAGGCGCGAATAGATGTGAAAATTTTCGAACAATAAGTTTGACAGCACACGTGTCAAAAATATTAACTAGAATTGTGCAAAGACGAATGAAAAAACAAGCGGAAGAAATACTAGGAAAAGACCAATTTGGGTTCAGGCGAAACAGGGGAACACGGAAGGCTATTTTAGCTCTAAGAGTGATAATGGAGAAAACAATAGAAAAAGGGGAAAGCGTGTATATAGGGTTTGTAGATCTGGAAAAAGCATTCGACAATGTAAAATGGAAAAAAATGTTTGAAATACTCAAAAAGATTGGAATGAGTTATAGGGATAGACGAATAGTACATAGCTTATACAAAGAGCAAACAGCAGTAATAAAATTAGAGCAGGAACGTAGAAAAGTAAATATTAGGAAAGGGGTGAGACATTGATCTTTAACTTGTACATAGAAGAGGCAATGAATACTGTCAAATGCAGGAAGACATTTGGAATTACTATGCAGGGACAAAAAATTGATGTGCTTAGATTTGCAGATGATATAGCGGTATTAGCGTCTAGCAAGGAAGAGTTAGAAGCAGCCCTTAATGAAATGGAATCGGTTCTAACAGAGAGATACGGTATGAAAAGTAACAAAATTAAAACTAAAGTTTTAGTATGCAAAAGAGGGGATAATAAATCAAAAACAAGAATACAAATAGGTAACGAGAACATACAAGAGATTAAGGATTTCTGCTACATAGGAAGCCAAATAACGCGAAATGGGAAAAGCACAAAAGATATAAAACAAAGATTAGCACAAGGTCGTGCTACATTTAACAAGAAAAAGCAACTACTGTGCTCAAAGACCACAAACATAGAAACAAGGAAAAGATTGCTTAAAACATATGTGTGGAGCACAGTACTGTACGGCTGTGAAGCCTGGACAGTAGGAGAAGTGGACAAGAAAACGGTAGAAGCCTTTGAAATGTGGTGCTACAGACGTATGATGAAGACATCATGGACAGACAAAGTTAAGAACAAAACGGTACTAAAAATGGTAGGGAAAGAAAGAAATATGTGGAAAACGGTAAAAAATAGGAGAGATAGGATGATAGGCTACATACTACGGCATGAGGGAATAGTGCGGAATATATTAGAAGCAGATATAGGAAAAAAGAGAAGAAGAAGCAGACCTAGGTTAGACTATTGCACACAGATAGTAAAAGATGTAGGCTGCAGGAATTTCAGGGGGATGTGTAGACTAGCCCAGAATAGAAATTAATGGAGATACGCATCCAACCAATTCCAAGATGGATAAACTAATGACGAAAAAAAACCGTGCTTAAACATGATGATTATTATAAGTAACTACAAGAATTGGTTGGGCAATATTCTGAAATAATGTTAAGTGTGCTTAATCCTTTTCACATACCACTGAATCTCGGTGAAATAGGGCATAAAATTAGAAAACAATAGAAGGGTAACGAGCTGTATTCACATGCTGTGTGAGAATTTCAGGGAACTATGTAGGCTAGCTCAGAATATAAATAAGTGCAGGTACGTGCAATGTTTTATGCATACAGAATAAAAAGGGTTTATACTGAGCTCAACATAGACCTGGTAAAAGTAAATTTAGGGTTTCAGGATAGGCCCATCTACTTCTAAATGAAATGTTGAAGTATATAGGAACATAAAAGTCACAAGACCTTAGATTGAATTAAAGTGTGAAATGTTTTACTGTAAATAGATTCTAAATATTGACCTTGTGTGAAGCATAATTTAATTTATGTCGTATGAATAAAAGGGTGTATGTTTTTGTCGAAAGATTTTATTTTGAATTTTCTATTTTTTTTAATATAAAGGTGTTGAGAGAATGAGTAGCCGTGGAAGATTAGCTTAGGGAAACATAAATTGTCTTATTTAGGTAAGGATTCGAGGAGTTTGGTTTTGAGTTCAGCTAGGGTAAGTAGAAATTCACAAGAGGGGCACTTTCAAAGGTAAGTGGCATTATAGACAGAGAGGATTCACAGCAATTAATATGACAGCCCAAAGTAAGGGGCACGAATTAGCGAGCCGATTTCAAAGGATCTACAGCAATATATATTGATACAATTATGAACACCCTGTAGATATGAAACAATTTTTAAAATAATACAGCCTACAATTTGTGTAAAATGCTTTTTTTTATAATTTCTACAATAAATAACCGAAATATTAAACTTTGTTGCACTAGTGTGTCGCTTTGTAAATATGCTAAATTTTGGGTCCTACAAAATCTTAAATTTTGTTTTGTTTTTAGAATACAGGCTCATGAATTATATTTCGAGATAAATCACTCTCCTATAGAACCAACTGTTAGTGGAAACCGCATTGTGGATTTGTAGCCTCTAGTAATTTAAATTCCTGTAGCATTGTTAGATCTGATATAAATGACATTGGTGAATGTGACGAGTGAAGTGATCTGTAGTGTTTCTAAATCGATTTCTCATTGGTTGATAATTATTACAAATATTATAGTGTACATTTTGACATTGATAATACTTGTTTTTTAGATCTGAGCCAACGTCTCAACTAACGCTTATTATAGGGAAACCACCTTTTGTAGCGATCGACATAATCTAATTGTTTCTTTTTATCATTTTTATAAAGCAGTAGGATTTGGCGTGGAAGATGAATCGGAAGTCGTTAAATGCTGTCTAATTTCGGCTGCTTCTGATTGATTTGACTTCGAGGAGGTTTTTCTGGTTCAACTTTTAGGATTTTTAGACTGATTTTCTTGTCAATTTTTGTTCTCAGAATAAGCAGCACTGTTTTTTTTTTAAATTATACATTATGCCCCGCTTACCTACTCGGAATGTATGAAGGTTTATGGTGTGGGTGTTCGCTTAATTGAACAACTAGATTAGAGTATGGGACAGTTTATTAGGTACATTGATAGTTGCCCGAGAGGAACTTTAGATTTTTGTAATGGTTCAAGTTTTTTTATCTTAGCTCACAAACCATTAATGTCGCTGACGGTATTACAAATCGCTGTTTTCGACAATTTTACTGGCAACCACTCGTCCTGAAACTGCTTTTCATTTATTACCACACATTATTATAACGTGTGGGTTTATTGAATTTCTGATATGGATCGATTCTGATTCCGAGGTCTCTTGTATCAATGCAGAGGATTTCAAGAAGTTACCAGATACATATATATCAATGCTACTGGTGGTTAGACTTAAGGGGCGCTATTGGGGCAGCGAAGTTCTTGCATCAAATTTCAATGCTGGCTGGAATTTCAAATTTATAACGAATCACTGAAATTTTACTTTTCTTTTCTTGTTGTTAAAGAGTTAGTTTGCCCAGATCTTACCATTACCATTTACGAAATGTTACATGCCAAACTGGTCAATTGAAATTGTTAAGATTAAAAAGGTAAACGTAGCCAATCCGACAACATATACATTAGAAGATCAAGCCGAGAAAGAAATCAAAGGTGCGTTTTATAAAATGGAGTTGCAAAAGGTTAAACATCCAGGAATTTAGCTGGTAGAAAAAGTCCTAAGAAAGAGTGGAAATAAAGTCTTTGTAAAATGGTTTGGCTTCTCTAACGTACACAATAGCTGGATCGATAAAAATAATGCTTGCTAAAAGTTGTTGTGATAATAATAATAAGTTAATAAGGCTAACATTGTAAAATTATATTAAAATAAATAATACAAACACAATCTTTCTATTGTTTTTTATTATTATTAAACCATTCTTTTAATAACAAGATATTTTGTTTTGCACATTGCAGATTATTATTGCTGTGTCTATAACAATGGATGTTATATAGTAAACAATTGTTGATTTTTAGCTCCGATAGCTTAGTACAACCCAGTGCAAGCTTATCAGTTACAACGTTTTGCATTAGATAGGTTTCCATCCATTTCTTCTTTTCTAGACCTTTCACACATATTTCTTCACCGGGTCGGATAATTTGCTTCAAATAAAGCGCTATATGTGATGACACCATTCCAGCCGTTGAAGATTCATCCCAAGTAAGACCATGAATATTCCTTGTCACCCAGTCGTTATGTTTTATATTATCTTGGCTTAAACAACTAGACTGTATTGGCAGTTTAAAAATTTGATGCCAAACAATATCTTCCAACAAGTCCAAATCCGCAATTTCTTTGCACACAAACTCGTTTTTCTTGTATTTAAATCCCTGAATATCAATTATATACATGTTTGTATATGTAGGTATGTAAATATGCAGTAAACTTCGACTAATTAAATTAATATTAGGAGCAATCTCTTTATATAGCAGATTACCACCATCTGCGTACTTTGCCAACCTACTTTTCAACCTATCACAAAAGTGAACACACATTTTGAATTAAAACCGGCCCAAGTGTATTTGTAGCCTATAAACATAAATAAAAAACATAAATCAGAATCCACTTTAATTAAACACAATTGACTTGAATGCGATATTTTGTATCTGACCTACTTTATAACTTCTCGCTAGAAAACCGAATTCAAAACAGCTCCACATTTTCTCTGCACTTACATTTTTCAACGTAACATACGTGTGTTTTGAAGTCACACACGTATGTTCCATTGAAAGTTATATAAAACCGGTCTGACTTCAAAACGTACCCACACGTATTTTACATTGAAAGTATATAAGACCGGTCTGAATTCAAAACGGTGCACGTGTATGTTACATGGCGAAAACATACGCGTACACCGTTTTGAATTCAGACCGGCCTTACATCACTACTCATGTGTACCGCATACTCAAAACAACAGCTTCAAAATTCTTTGCTCTAAGTAACATTTTTGCAATTGGATTTATGAATGAATTCAATGTCGATTACTTCTGCTTATACATAAAAATTATCTTTTTTCTAGAATGCAAGAGTGTTTATGTGATTCCATTCCAAATACTACACGCCTATCTGATGCAAGCTTTTGGGAATTCTTTGTTTTATTGCCTTATTAGCGTGATCCACTTATTAGTGACGTGCGCTACCCGGCTTCCTCTAATACATATAAAGTTATTTGCCGCATCGAATCTCTCCTACCGTGATTGCGAAAGCTAATAAATAATTCTTATCTATTTTTATGGGTTTTTTGATGTTCTGACCGTTTCTTGGAATAAACGTTTTTTTATTAATTAGGTCATACGAAATTGACGTACTTCTTCTCAATTCCTCTTGAAATTTAGAGAACATGTTTTATTTAAATTGAATTTACGCTTTACTTTAAATTTCGCACAACCAAACGAACTATAGGTTCTTTAGAACCGTTAGGAAAACGAAAATAAACGACAGCGCACTAGCCGGCGCAGTAGGGACTAGAAGGCGCGGTAAGAAAAAATCTGCAAGGAAAGGAAGGCTCTCAACATATCTTTCTCATAAACGACAAACCTCCGGTGGTGGACGAGCATCTCAATCTAGTTTAAGAGTCCAAAGACGTTGGGAGAAATGTTTTATTAAAAAGGAAAGGGGGGGAGAATTCTTAACGGGCCAAAAATGCGGGCTAGATTAAAAAAATATTACGTTTTGTACAAGGAGTATGTATAGGGTTGACCACGAAAAGGAAATTATCTGAAGAGGGGTTCCACAGGAGACCCAAAATTTTCACGGTAGGATCTAAAGAATCCTCAAAGCAATGCGGTTGCAAACACCGATGAGGGGGGAGAATGCCGTTAAGCAAATTGGGATCATTATTAGACCACTTGTGCAGGTCGAAGCCACATCGTTTTAAAAGGGTTACAAGCTGCTCTCTTAAAACCAAGTCGATTTGAAAAGTATCTCGACCTGTCAATGCGTCATCAATATAGGTATGATGACGAAGAGCGAAAGCGGCTAGAGGAAAAGGTCCACCTTCATCATCGGCAAGTTGCAAAAGAGTACGTATGGCAATAAATGGAGCGCAGTTGACCCCATAAGTAACGGTATTAAGATGAAAATCCTGGATAGGATCATCAGGAGAGAAACGCCACACAATACGTTGATAATCACGCTGATTGGATGCAATAAGAAGTTTGCAGTGAGGACGTAACGATTCGACGAAATTGTAATAAGAGTGTCGTGAGGTCTCTTTGCAGTTTGGGACCAATTAATAAATGATCATTCAGTGAACCTCCGGAAATGCATTGAGCGGAGGCATTAAAAACCACGCGAAGCTTAGTGCTAACACTGTTAAGTTTTGTAACACAATGATGAGACCGTAACAAGGTATATAATAAGAATGATGAAAGTGACCGTTGTTAGGGATAGGCTGCATGTGTTGAAAATCGAAGTATTCTTGAAGACAATCTTGATATTGTTGATATACAAGGGGCTGTTTGAGAAGGCGTCATTTTAAGGAAAGAAATCTTTGTATTGCTAAATCGCGGCTTCCGATAAACGTGGAAGGAGCATCGTTAAAGGACAAAAAACTACATAACGGCACTGATATGTCTGCGTATGAGTTTCTTTGACAATAATTTCTGCTTTCTTTTTCGCAACTGAAAGGATTTCGGCGTCGAAGTGATTGGACCTCCCAAAATTTTGAAACGATTTTTTCCAGGGAGGGCACTTGGTTCGTAGAGCAAAATAAAGCAGTAACCTGCGGAGTGCTTGACGCGGAAATCGATCCTATTAAAATATATCCGAAAACAGTATTCATGCCTATGGATGTATGGTGTTCAACAGGAACACGATCATTTATTAGAATTTGTGGAAATACATCGACCCCAAGTAATAAATCTATAGGACCGTGTTGTGAAAACTGTGGAACAGACGTTAATTGAATGTTATGTAATGGCGGTAACTGGTTGACGTTGACGCAAGTAGTAGGTAGGTTTTCACAAATCTGAGGTAGGACTATTGCGTCAATGTTAAAAAAAGGATTCATTTTATTCACTGGTTTAATTAAGGCAGAAATAGCGCCGTGAGTAGCCACGGCCTGCATAGAGCCAAACCCGTTAAGGGTAAGGGGTAAAGGGGTAAGGTTTAAACCTAAGCGCTTAACACATTGTTGAGTAATAAGTGGAAAATGGAGGTAGAGTTAGACCTAGATCAGACTATTGCAGGCAGATGGTGAATGATGCAGACAGTGGGAATCTCAGAGTATTGTATAGGTTAGTTCAGAATAGGAAACAATAGAGGTACGCGTCTAACCAGTCTCAGGACTGAAGAATTAATGATAATGATGTTTTAAAACGCACTTCTGAATTCTTCACTACTTAATAAAATGGCGAACTCAGATTGCGTCTATTGAATTCAATGATACATGAAAAACAGAACAAGAAGCGTCAAACAATTTCAAATTCTAAGTACAATAATAAGCCTATATAATTATACAAATAAATCTTACCTATCTTTGACCATGGCATAGAATAATAACACCCCCAAAAGAAGTGACACTCTTTAAAAATCCTTTGTTTTTCATGTACCAAAAATACGTGACCTTCAGCCATTATTCTGTAGGTACACAGATGCAATTGAAAATTCAAAAACGTTGAGTTAGAAATTGCTTTAAATATTTAAATTGATTATTGTATGCAAAACTGCTTAATTTAGGCTCTAACGTAATAAAGAAACCTATTGAAGTGAAATTACAACGTAGAACAAGAACAGTACAATAAACTTAAAGAATGTTGAAGGATATACCACAGAATAATAGTACACTACACTAGCGTGAGTGTATTATTATTCTATGGATATACCAACAAAATAATGGCAGATTTTATATATCCGCAAAGAAATTTGGTCTTTCTAAAAACGCCGAGAGTCACTTCTTATTATTATTATTCTACGACTATGCCGAATACGCACCAACTAGAACCTACTAACGCTTAAGAATCAAAGTACATATTCACAATAATGCCTTTACGCGTAATCAACATTAACAGCTAATCAAATACGACAACGGACGGGTAATTATCAAGTCTATATACAATTGCGACAACAATTAACACAGTTATCTATTATGATATAAACATTATCATACCAAACTACACTAAACCCTTATTCTAATACTGACGGTATTAACTGGGCAACAATGTGTTGTTTAATCATCTCTAAATATTTACGTACTACCAGCAAATTCACTTACTGTAGATAAATGGAGCAATCGTAACTCTTGACATTTAATGATATTGGTTCACGTAGGTCTTAAGTAGCTGCAAAGTTTTTATTTCATTATAACTTCATCTGCGTACAACAGCAGCTAAACAAAATGTGTGACATCGACAATGCGAAATTTCTGTAGTACGACCAAGTAAACACTAGGTCAAAAAAGCTAACAATGTGGGAGTAAAATATACGACTCGGAAGCACAATTTTCATCATAAGGATTTTTATAACTACCGAAAGCGTTTATATTATTTATCCTAGAAGAAGCAGCGCGAATTCGTAGCTTTTTACGTTAAAGGTTCCCCACATATATGTAATATAGAATACCATGTGGGGTTCAGCGGATCCTCTACAACGGAGATTAGCCTTGCTTTTGGGCATGGTCGAAAAACAGCTTTAAAAGTAACGGAATCGCTGAACCTACTTCCGGAGTAACTTGATTTTTACGTCACGCGGGAGCATGAGAGTGGTCGTGGGATGAGACTATTAAAGCAAAGACAAGATAGAAGGGCATCACTTCATCTACGAGTATTTACAAGAAAACCTAAATGATTACATGCAGGAACCTGTAGGTTATGATGAACTTCAACAGCTATAGGTATCTTTGTTGATTCTGAAACAGAGAAATACATACAAGAATACTCAATCATTGAGGTCACTGTTTGTGCATCGTAAAATACACTAAATAATATCCAATTAACAGTTCATCCTGGAACTACTCAAATAAACTTGTTCTCTAAGAAGGAATTCTAATAGGTCTTATACTCGAGATTTTTCTTATAAAATACTTTTACTAAATTTGGGTAAATCTAGTTAATATTTTCATGTCATTGTCGAACTTTTAAGTACTCCATGTATTCCAAACCGTTAGTAATAAAAAAAATGACCAGTTTAAATTCATAATGAAGCCTTAATTCACATATATACATTTACAATAAATAAAAAACCATAATTGAATTTTAACTTTATTCAAAAGCGTTGGGAAACAATTTATAATTAATTTTAGTTTAATTAGATTACCTAAAATATGGCACAATAGTGCATGTTGTTTGTTTCAACAATTATAAAAAAATTATAACAGAACAAATGTTATTTTTATCATTACAAGCGTGCACTTTCTATGTATTAAAAATAATAATTTTCACAGATATGAAATTTGTTTTAAAAAGAATTTTATTATGACTTTTAAACGAGAGCTTTATTTAAATATCCAATAAAATATAAATATGAAGGTTGCTGGCAAATCTTATTGCCATCACAGAGCATAAGTCAACAATTTTAACAGTTAGTAACAATAACCGGAAATCACTAATCTTCTTGATTTATATGAATAAGGGAAAGTTTCACCTTAAGTATAGCACCGTTACATTATATAGAGTTCGCATAAATATTTTTTTTTATGACTTCGGGCAACACACAAATCACAGGTAGTGACCCAATTAGACATACTATCACCAATTTAATCGGACTCGTCTTTGCAAATAACCAAACAAGAATCCATTATACAATACGTGTAACCATATTTTCAAATTAAACAGCGAATAGTTCCAGCCATCAATAACTAGGGATTACTTCATCTAGTTACTGGGACATTGTTGGTGTTCTCCGTGGTCTAAAAATAACTAACTCATTATGAGAACAGAACTGTCCCAATCGAAATCCAACGAGACCACGTCATGCGGACCCCAGTCATATCTCTCTAAAAGCCGCGATAGCATCCTCTATTTTCATAACACGAACTAATTTTTGAAATAGCCGCTTTTGTGGTATAGCTTTCGCATGATAGAGGGAACTACTTTATTTTAACTTTAGTACTTGTGGTTTGTTTCCAAGTTAGGCAAATAACGGTTGCTAGGATACGGCACGATGCTGGTTTATTTTCTAAATTTTCATTCCTGTAACTAATCGTCTTAAATGACCTTCGTCGAACTCGAAGTTGTTGAACAGCAAACAAAGCGTTTATTTCTAATCACCTAAAGATAGGTCTAGTTTCGTAAATTGTTTAATCCTAAACATACTTTTAAGCTTTTATTTTTAATTTAGCCTAATATATATTTCATAATTAGTGGGAGTTTTGAAGCTTATTGTTTATTATAATCATTTTTTGCCGGCAGCACAATTTGAGAAAATGACGTCATTATCACATCTATTTGACGTTACATGTGAACTTTGTAATGACCAAAAAATGACGTAGTCTGCTACGTGGGGGACCATATATATTTAAAGCTGATTTTGACACTTTTCAAATTGAAAATATAATTACCATTGCAGACCCCTGGTGAAGATACATAAGATGATGAACGTCTCCAAAGTGAAGTGTAGAATGATGTAGGAATAATTATTGTTTTTTGGGAACGCACTCCTCCCCAGATCGTTCAAATTTGTAAATCATTTTGTTGAGTACCAAACTCGCAACTTAATTTGTAACAAAACGTATCCTAATTCCTTGTGATGGTTCCACTAGATATTTTAATAAACTTCACTCTTGCTAACTGAAGCAATATTTTGCTTACATTGAATATTGTAGAATTTCTAGTTACGTTTTGGGATACGGCACACTACCCTTTTTTAAAAACCATTATAACATAGTATAAGCTTCACAAAGTAACACTGCTGTAATAATTTACTTATCGCTTGTAAACACAAACGTGAAAGTTTACAAGCAACCATGGATGTTGAGGTTATGTCATTTTTGGCTTCATAAATATTCGCAATTAATCCAATCATTATTAATATTACACTTATCAAAAAGTAATTTACCATATATTATTAGTTTACTTCATTTCAATGCGGCCAAAAACAAAGTCCAAAATAATTAAATTTGAACTATTCTGGTTTTAAACCTTATTCTACACATCATTAACAGTGCCATTTTCGGCTAAACTTGTGAACAATTTCTATTAAAATGGCGTAAAATTAATGTAATAATTCAATAAAATCCATTCAGTACACTACGATTATCACGATCAATATTTTTGAAATTTTTTTAAACAGAACGATTATATATGTATTCTGCTATCCAACAAATGCTTTTTTTTTATATACAAATTGATTCCGTTAGATGTAGTAATTAAAATAAGGTTAGTGAATTTTAACATTACTTTTAATAGTTATTTCTTGCTTATTACTCCACTTTAGAGAAAAAAGCAAACCTTTGTTAGAAAGTACAAAGTTTTGTGAATCTAATGGTGAAGTTACATTTTGCATATTTTCAATCCAACAAAAGTTATTTACCAAACAGAATACCTGTTTTTGATGGATTTTAGACAGCCAACCATACATCCGATCGCGTCCTTAAGTTCTTATCTGCTTGGCATTACACGAAAGAATCCTCTAAAAACCTGTCAAACTTCCCACAACAGCTTCTAATCTCATCTGTGCACGTGTTATATGTTACATTAACAGAATAATTTATACACCAATAAGCATACATCAAGCCCAAATTCCAATTCTAAAAGAACGTTTACAAATAAATCGGAAAACTGAAATGTTATGACCCAACACTAGAAATATATCGAACTAATTCAACCAATGTATTTATAAAATTGGTTTCTAAAGAATAATAACAAAGATTTCATGTAGAATAGAAATACCCACAAAAAATCTGAGAAAAAAGTTAAATAAATTGTTGGACATAGGAAAAAATTTCTGATACTAAGGATGTAGAAGCATAGTGGAATAACATTAAATCCAGCTTAGACACTGCGGCTAGAGGTATGCTGGAGTATAAACAAAGAAAAAATAAGAAAGCATGTTTAACAAAGGATATTCTGAATCTAATAAAAGAAATGTAAAAATACAATAAACAGATCAGACGAAGCAGAGGGAAGTAGATATCCAAAGCTGTAAAATGGAAAATTATTCTCAAATACAGGGAAACTAAAAAATAATGGATTGAAAAAGGTGCAAAGTGCAAAAGTGCAAAGTTGAAAATTGGATAGACAGATAAAGCATACAAACTAATTAGAAAATATTTAAGGATGCAAAGCACTATAGCAAAAATATGAGGCGAAGGAAAAGACATCATTATGGAAAATGTCAAGAAAGTAGATAAAGGGCAAGAATTTATATGCAGGTCAGGAACTAGAAGCCGTTGAGCACAAAACAAACATTACAAAGGATGGCTTGGGATATCCTATACTTAGACGCCAGTTTAAACTAGCACTAAAGAGCCTGAAAAATAATAAGGCGCCGGGTACAGATGAAGTGTAAGCAGAAACTCTAAAAGGCGCAGGACAAGCATTAACAGAACGACTCTTTTAACTTATCAGCTATATATATATATATATATATATATATATATATATATATATATATATATATATATATATACGGATCCAATCGACGTTACTAGACCGATGATGTTTAGCAGACGACCTAAGACCCTGCACAAACAACATTAATTCAAATGTATATCTCACTAAATTAGAATGTTTTTTACAAGCACTCGACAAGACGCTATAGAGGGGAAATGATTTTTCAAAATATGGAATTTAGATAAATACCTATCTCCGCTAGATCCAGCAAGTTAAACCATTTTCCTGAACCCAGTTATATACAGAAATGATGTTTGACCGATGCTCGCATGCCCGACACCGTTGCCGCGTTTGTGTACAGTATTTTATCATTGTAAAGCTTAATCTTATATTATATTTTATTACACTTGCATCGTGGGCTTGAATTAGACTTTCACCTTACCTTGTCTGCTTAGTCGTATTGTTTACATGCGTTGTTAAGTGAATGTGAAAACCAAAAAGTCTTCACGATGACTTCCAGGTACAAGAATATAATGTTAATGTGCTTAAATACCAATGACAATCTTCTTCTACGACTAGAATGGGAGTCCACTAGTGGTTTAAGGGATGAAGATAAGGAAACAGCTTTAGTAAGTAAGAAGTGGTTAAAGCATATCTTCGTCTTTAATTAACATTGACTTTTTGTAGATTGGAAGGTTAAACGTAATAATCCTGTAATTAGATGCGACAATTTTGGTAAGTATGGTAGTTATATTTAAATGCTTTCATATAGTAAACAATAACTCTGTTTCATTAACGTAATCAGTTTTAGCAAGAAATTGTACTGTTTTTATAAATCATACCTCCACTACCATTAGTTAGATTTTGTCAAAGATTCTCCTTTCTCGACACTTTTTAATATATAACAGCGAACAGTGATACATACTGTGTTTTCTATTTATCATGGTATTTGATACGAGTTTAGAGTTCATTCCAGTAAAATTGTTGATTAAGCGTTTGTAGACATAAATATAAAAATACTGCCAATTTGCCGATACTAAATTTTTAACTGTACTACTTATTTTATTAAATAATATCGGTAATAATTTTTAATGAGGAATTATTTTGCAGTTCAACAAAATTCGGAATAATGCAACGGAGACTGAATATCTTACTTATGGTATCTTATCACACGATGAATCTGCTCTAAATTACAGTACCGCGTTTTACTTCTTTCAAGGGTTATTAAAGTTGAGCAAATTTAATAAACAATTAATTAGCGATGATTAAGAAGAACTGTTTGATTCCTAAACGTTCATGAGTATTTGTCAACTTTTTAGTTTTTCATCAAGGACGTTGTCGCATGATTATTCGTACGTAAATTCATACAGCAACGCATCAAAATTTCAAACATGGTTTTAAAATCATTCATTCTGCTTGTTAAAATTACTCGCGATGTCTTTAATCTTAGGTTTGGGGTACAGTTGCTTTAAAAAATATAAACAGTGGGTAATGTTCTACATGAAAAATTTTCAATCTAATAATATAATAATAATAATAATAATAATAATAATAATGAAAATAATAATAATAATCAGGGTTGCCACGATATAAATCAGAATTTAAATTATAATATAAATCAACTCATTTTTTTTTCATTTAAATAATGATTTATATCAACATATTTTTAATATTTAAATCATAATTCAAATCAAGTTACGAAATGCTGATAAATAAATAAATCAACCTTCAGAAAATTTAAATAATGGTTCAATTTGTTTAAACACTAAAATTATTAAACTTAACGATGTACACAACTTGAGTATTTCAGAAACCAAAACAGTTATCACACAAATATAAAAGATGTAATTGTTTTAAATCCAATAGGATATGCTCCAGCCGTTGTTTTAAAAATCTGAATTGTGCAAACAAGTAGCTTATAATTTAAGAAAACAATTGTAACTTCCTTATTCTATATCTATATTATATATTATCAGACATTTATATGCCAGAAAATTAAATTTTTATAACTACTCATCAAATATTAGTATTGGTTCTTCGTTTCAATGTTTAATGTTTATTTTTAACACATACTGCTATAGGTGTTTTAAATATAGTACAGCAAAAAAACAACAATTTTTCTTCCCACTTTACCACATAGCTATAGGTACAAAAACAGTGAACACGAATTGGAGATCCACTTGCGACGACGCAATTATTATTACACCAATTATTGCTTTCTATTCAACATTTGCATTATATGGCCAATTTGCTTATCCATATGCTGTAGTCTTATATAAAATCCCCATCTGAAAGAAGATAGGTTCTGCTTCATGAAATGGATAGAATTTTTGTCCAAGTTGTGGAAAACTTTAAAATTACAGTATGAAGTGCATGTCTTTTTCATTAAATGTACACTTACATTTTCTGGATTCGACATATACATTTACTACGATGGTCATGTGCAACTGGTTGTTTTATAGTTCATTTGGTTATAAATATGTAACTTTTTTTTTTAATTAGATTAATAGTACATTATGATATACAACTTCATAAGTGAGTCTTTAAAAGCACGTGGCAGCGTTTTAGATCATGACGCGAAGTGGAATGCCTTTTAAAGGCCTTTATAATCAAGTACCATACGCAATTTTTTAATCTACGAGGGTAAGGTGAAGAGTTCTCGCCCTACAATGAAAGATTGCAATTTTTAGTGACAAAAATGATTTTATTTTTCGACATAATCCTTCTTAACTTTAACACACTTGGTCCAGAGTTTCTCCAACATCAGTATTCCTTCCCAGAATTGAAAGTCTGGAAGGCTGTGAAAATATTCGTCTACGGCCTCCTCAACTTCTCCTTCATTGGACATGAAGCGCTTCCCAGAAACAAATTTCTTCAAGTTTGGGAACAGATAGAAGTCTGAGGGCGCCAAATCAGGAGAATAGGGAGGATGGCCGATCAAGTCGTACCCCAAGTCCTTCAATTTTCCCATCGCCAGCGTGCCCTTGTGTGCAGGTGCGTTGTCTTGTGAAAGATGATTTTTTCTTCTTCAAATCAGGTCTCTTCTCGCGAATTTTGGTCTTCAGCTGGTCAAGAAGGGTGGAGTAATATTGGCCTGTAATTGTTCTGCTTTTTTCAAGGTAATCTATTAACAGGATCACTTTCGCATCCCAAAACACGCTGGCCATCACCTTTCCGGCAGATGCGATCGACTTCGCTTTCTTTGGCGCTGAACAATCGGATTCCACCTACTGCTTTGACGGCTGTTTCGTTTTTGGCGTGTAATGGTGGACCCATGTCTCATCCATAGTGACAAATCGCCGCACAAAATCGCTCGGATTCTTAATGAACCGCGCCAAACATTGCTGCGAAACTTGTTTTCGCATTTGCTTTTGATCGGCATTCAGCAAATGCGGCACCCATCTTGCGCAGAGTTTTCGCATCCCTAACTCTTTGTGTAAGATGTTTCCCACCATTTCGTCCGATATCCCTACAGCCCTAGCTATTTCCTTCACTTTCACTCGCCTATCGTCCAACACGATATCAGGCACTTTTTCGTTCGTTTACGGTGTGGCTGCGGTTGAATTAATTTCCTAAGGGGTTAATCCGTCCAAAACGAGGAATTTTATGACCGCACGATATTCAAGTTTATTCATCTTAAGGAAACACGCATATGACGGCTGTTTGAAAAAATTCGTATAAACAAACTATTTGAGACAGCAAGTTGAAACTTATCATACGAACTAATGATATGTGCACGGAGGCGGGAAGCACAAATTTTTGCTGATTGGAACGCCATCTCAGTGTCAGGCCAAGAATTTTTTACCTTACCCTCGTACCTGCAGTGCAATTTGAAAATAAATGTTTAATTTGGAACTCAATTACACATTATTTATTTGAAATGATCAATAGTTCATTCACTTTAAAATATTTACGATTGACATGTGTCTATAATTTGACCAATAAATGAAAAGCTTTTTATGTTGTTGCTTAGCGATCTTTAAAACATCAGTGCAATAAAGATCGCTTTTGAGTTCTATATTAGTCATTTACATATTATAATTAAAAACTACTACATTATTGTTCAAAAATGACGGTTATGGCGTTACGCGAAGCGAAGTGCAGTAATCATTTGAGGACACTAATATAAATTTTCGTTCGTATTATATTGCTATGTTAGTGCTGTGACGGTACAGCAAATTGTAAATTTGAAATTACTGACTTACCTTCCTTTCTAACTTTTCTTTGTCTGGCTAGCTCAACGGAAGTAACGGAATTTACAAAATGAAATCAAATACAACAATCTTGAAAGGCATCTATACATTCAAAAACAATTTGCTTTCTTACAAACGAATACAGAAAGTTTACACCGTAATTCTTCAAACAAAATTATTCCTAACAAATACTTATTTACTTAATTATTAAAATGTTCTTCAGCTCGTCTTGGTTAAAATTTACTGAAAGCAAATCTCTTCTTTTGTGCATAATTTACCGGTCTCTTACTCCCACGCTTGTGTTTGGCCAAAAAGCCTTGACAGACAGTCTCTTTAAAGGTCAAAATGTTTCGAATTCTGATCCAAAACTTTCTGGTAAACATCTTTACAAAAAATTATATGATTAAGTCTTATTCTATCTTAAATTTAAATGATAAAATACTCAAATAGCAATCACAAACAAAGAAATCTAAAATTAATACTTGCGAAATCCAATAGTACTTATCCAATTTGTAATTAACGTTATTAAATACCTTCTGCTTTCATTCTTAAATTGATGTCAAAAACTAGCTTGCAAGATTTTCCATATTATTTGAAATCTCCATTTACGATATCAGTCACCAAAAGTGCATCTTTTTTTTTAATTAACTTTAGGGTACCTTTTGTATCAGAAAACGTTGAATTTTTATTATATTTTTGCAAATCAAATTACTGCATCTAATTATGTTTAAAGTCTTACATGACGAATCGCAAACTAATGAAATTTTTCATCCTGGATCTGGTAAATTGAAACTGCTACATATTGTTTGTTGACGCGAATTAATGAATAAATCACTAATAAAGTTCCAGCTATTATATTAAAATTATCAAAGTACGTCATGATTCTAGATTTTACGCGATTTTATTCGAATCTTTGTACCCTACGTGAAGTAATATTTCCTGGAACTCCGCCGGTTTATTGACCTAATTAGCGTCAAACTGTGATTTGTATATGTTGTAAAAGATGATGTTAATCTTTGTCCAACGTAGGGAGTTGATGATGGCGTTACAATAAAATAGATTTTATGCCTTTTTAATGATAACGCGAGTTTCTTAAGTAAGGTGTTTATTAATTTAACTATTAATGATTTTTCAATACATGTGATGCATTTTTTTCTATTTCTTCCCAAGCTTTTAGAACATGCTTTTTAAAAATGTTATACGAAAGTCAATTTAGCTAATTAAATAAAGCTTTAATTGCAGTATTTATTCTTTTTAATGCAAAAAGGTTTACATCTTAATATTTGCAAATAAAATGTGTTCTAATGCATATTTTACGCACATATTTCATAAGAGTTTGTTTGTCAAAATGCATTAAGATATATATTGTTTTACGCGGATATTTTACACACGGGGTAATTATTTATTACATAAGTAACCAAAGTGTTTAATTGCTTTCTTTGTCCAGATTGATTTGTTTACTAATATACTTAGTATTTTAACGAATAAGGAGCAATAAATTCATATTATTCTAACATGGATTAAATAGATTTTTGTATTTACAATGTGCTTTAAAATGATTGCTACACACACGGAATTGTATTTCGCTTTGCATTTTAATGGCTTTGAATTTACAATACGCTTGTAATTTTATACAGTGTGGAACAATGAATATTCAAAAAAAATTGTTTCTTTCTGATTTCTTTCTAATTGCGTGGGGTTTTATTTATGGAAGTTGGGTATCAATGACCTCTCGTAATCTCCTTGTTATAATATAGAAATTTTCCTACAGCTACTTATTAAAGTAGAACTATTTTTATTCACTAACTTTATTATAAATTTAATACAGCGAAAAAATCTTGGAATCTGTCAGATTTGATAATTATTAAATTGAGATGCTTATTTACTGGTTGCTATAGACGATGCGAGTTTTTAGTTTTATCGCTCGCTTCAATTAACGTCGACGTTCTTTGTCGGGGTCAAGCAAAAACCTTGTTTAATTAGTGATTGTAGAAAAATTGATACGATTGTGCAGGTATATTAAAAAAATATTTACAGAATTTTATTGTTCTAGGTTTTCAGAAGACATTCATCAAACAGTGAAGGTTGCAAAAGTTTTATTATTATTAAATGCCGGAGGAGGAATGGAGTGTAAAGAAAAAATCTTTTCAGATATTCAAATTACTGACGATCTTGTTGAATACGAGGAAGAGGAGTGTACTGATTCAACTAATGTACTGAACCAGAGTCTGTTGCGCTAACGGCGGCCGTCTAGTGTCAAGCGGCATCAAACCTATTTGAACAACTTTAGCTTTGGGAGTGAAATCTACAGTGGATGTAAATTCGGTACAATAAATTGATCGTGTCAAAAATTCTGATAGTACCAAGGGTTCCGTAAGAAATTGCTGGTCGACTAAAGATAAGAAAATTGTTATAGAATTCTTTAAAAGTCACATCCGATACAAAACATCATCAAAAAAGCAAGAATGTATAGAATTTTTGAACAAACATTCAACTAATTTGAGAACAGTGATTGGGTACGAATAAAAACACTGGTATATAACACATATGGAAATAAATAATTACTCAATTGTGTTTATCAATGTATGTATTTTAAGTAATGTTTAATAAACGCAAAGGAATTATCTATTTTGTTTGAACTACATATATTTTCTTAATGCTCAACCAGGTGATGGTTCATTAATGTATTAACAAAATGATGCATCGTGACCTCTAATAAAGAAAACAAAGAAAGCTAAACTTATAGTAGTTATAATAAGTGCACAGTTCAATTTGTCTTTTGTTTAGTTAAATAACAACTAAATAACATATTGTGTTCTTCATTTTATTAAAGTACGGTCGACTAAAGAATTTTGTAACTAACTCGAATAAATAAAAAACAATCGACGAAAAAGTATTGTAACTATCTGAAATGTTAAAATGGTATTAATGATCTCTATAATCAACGAATCTTTAAAAGATCTCGATTAATAATACTTGAAATATTACACGGAAAGGAGTATGGTGGGGTGTCCTTTTTTTGATGTTTTTAAGGGAAAAAATTAAAAATGAAAGGTAGGGTAGAAAGTATCGTTACAAAATGACAAAGCTACAGTCTAGGATAGTGTTACAGTTGCGTTACAAATATCAGACCATGACTTATGCTAAATTTCATATACGTAGGTACCCAGGAACCGCCTTTGACACACGCCACCCAATTAAGTTCTTTTAAACTTTGCAAAAGGCCATGTTAACAATTTGGTTTGTAAATATGTTATCAGCTGGAACCACATAATACGTTGCAGATTGCAAATCCGAGTGAAATTGTAGTGTACCTTGAAATTTGTTGGGTTATTAAATCTACAAGGGTACTAGAATCAATAATAGAATAAAACGTTGTTGAGTAAATACTAAAATAAGGAATTTATAACGGTAATGTCGACAGATAATATTGCTAGAAATTTTAAATGTTACAGTAAGAGGGAAAAATAAGTCAAAAACCATAATACAAAGAGGAACCGAAAATTCGTAAAAGGTTAAGAATTTTAACAAAATAAGGCAGTTACTATGTTCGAAGTCAGCAAAAATTGAATCAAGGAAAAGTTTGCAGAGCGGAGCACAGCACTGTACGGCTGTGAATCGTGTACAGCAGAAGAAGCAGACAGGAAAATATAGCCTTTGAAATGTGGTGTTACACACGTCTGATGATCATATCATGAACAGACTAAGTTAAGAACAAAGAACTATAAATAGTAGGGGAAGGAAGAATTATGTAGAAAATGTTATAAAATAAATAGTAGAGGTGGGATGATGATAGGACCCGTTCTAAGGTACGAGGATATATTAGAAGCAGAGAAAGGAAAAAGAGAGGTAGATTTAGAGTAGACTATTGTGCGCAGATAGTAAAACATTTAGGTTGTGGAAATTTCAGGGAAATGAGTAGATTAGCACAGAATCGGAAACGATGGAGGTATGCGTTCACCCACTTCTAAGATGAAATGCAATGATAATGATGATGGATTTGTAGGTAGTTTGCAGCCTAAACGCGATAATGAATATCTGAACCTTGTGTTATGAATGTCCATTAAATAAAAAACACGTACTTATAAATCGGTGTGTATCAAATTTATAGATATGAATAGCGCACTGCTCAAAATCAAAATAAGTTCTCAGCTGGTGGACAATGGAAATCTACTTAAGGCCAATGTTTGTGTCAGGTTGCGATCGTTACTAGCTAAACGGGAATTCCTATCTTATCAATCAAGGAACCGTATTCCACCTGGCACTTTATCGCGGCATTTAAAGAGATTGTGTTTAACTAACTATCAATTAACACAGTAAAAGCTTTAAAATTATATTGTATTTTGAATCAATTAAATCACTAAATGGAAAATATTTCCTAACAGGTTGTATTTATATAAAAAATCTTAAGATATTTTTCCTTACATTATATGCAAAAATTGACTTAATAGCAAAGCTTCTGACAGCAGTAGACATACGTACGTATTTTTCAGAAAAGTCCAATTTTGGCGTTTGGTCTGTCGATAAAATATTCATATTCCGCAATATTAAAGTACCCTAAATACTCAGCTATTTCGGGCGTTGTGTCTGTAAGGTAGTGACCACAATCGCCATGATCACTAAAAGTGTGAAAATGATAATCTCGTAAGTATGAATCCTAAAGAGATAATTTAGTATATGCAAAGAATTTAAATATATGATAATACATATTTGTTCGTCACTAATATTCCAACAGCTGCTATCGGTGCCGTCATGGTAAAATACCTGAACCAATTATTTAAATCATCAACTGAGTTGAATGGTACTCCGAACACTTTTGGCATCAGGTGCTGTTTAACATGCCCATCTTGTAATAAGAACGTGCCACCTAAACCTAAAAATTATGATTATGAGTGTTTGAGATAAACTAATATCGAATAAGTAGATGACTTATGTTCCTCAGGCATAAAATGCAATCCCTATTCAAAAGCATACAAAATAAGAAAATGCTGTTTGGTATCAAATTTGATGTAACTTTCACAGTTTTGACTTTATTTGACTGCAAGAAAGAGAGAAAATAAAGATATTTAGCAACAAGAGGGTCACCAACCCATTGTTTTGCTAACGCAAAGTTAATAACATTTGACAAGGCATCCACTTTATCTATAACTTCACTCGTCCTTACACCAAAGATTGTTAACTAGACTAGAATTGTTACGATCTAAATTTGTGATCAATCCTCACATGAGATAAAAAAAAACATGTATTGCTTATGTAAATATTACTTTCTAAGTTGTGGTTAAAATCTGAAATTTCAACTTTGCGGTTACTTACCTTATGTGTTTTGTTCTTATAGTAATTTTCTATTTCATTATTAAAGTTTTAGTGTAACAATTATTCGTTTACCTTTGGAGGTTAACATTATTTGTCAGTGTTGGAAATCTGTTTGCAGGTTGCCAACTGCACGTCACCTGTAAATTTGTATATTTACTTTTTTGAAGTTTAAGTTCATTAGTGCCTCATCTTTTGATTATTAGGGGAATATTTTGTTTAATGGTAAGTCATAAACTTTATTTTTAATTTGGTTTAATTATTGCTTGGGAAGAATCTATTTATTTTTTGAAGGTATGAGTTTGTTCATTATTCTTATTATTATCTGCTTTTACAATATGTTTACACTTCATTAGTTAACCCTATTTCATTTTGTATATGTTATGTCGCTGTCATAAACGTAGTTTGTTATTTTCAAGGTCAATATTAGTAATTTCTTGTTCTGCTCATTTTTCTAAAAAGACAACCATTTTAATCTTTTGTCTGTGTTGTGCAAGCTCACATGGTTACGGGCTCTACAACAAATTTAAAATTAATCAGTTGTATAAGTAATCACCTAATCTTGTTTATTGGGATTGTCAGTTGTTGAAGCTATATAGTACCAGACACTGATGTTATTTTGGGAAATCAGCATTTGCTGGATAATGATTTTAATTGACCACATTTTATTCTATCTAAAGAGCAACGTGTATCCTCATTTAGTAGTCTCAAATTTTTTAGCTTTCTTACCTGTGTCATCAATATAAACTGTCCCAGCTTACAAAATTATACATGTGCATTTACTTTATGCAATATATGGTTGAATATAGTTACTTTCATTATTGGCAGACGGGTGTTCCGGGACGAGAACAGGTCCACCGAAGGAAAGATAATCCAGAAACGGAGACAGCGGGATATAAGAAAGTAGAGTTTTTGGACAAGCGTCCGAGAGAAGGTAGATAATTGTCCCTGTTGAAACACAGCGCGGTCTGAAGGACCACCTGCGATATTAATCCGACAAGATAAGGTATATCACACGTCAACGAAATTCACTAGGCTCTTATGAGAACTAGTACGATCATTTTCCTAACTAGTGCATTACGATAAGAAAATCAGACAAAAGTTGACACGACAAATTAAAAGTATCATTACAGATACAATCACAACTGTTTCAAGGTAGTTTTTTAAAACGGTAACACCCTAAACACACAAAGATGCCTAATTATAAGCAATTAAATGCAGATACACTGTCCCAATATGCTAAAACAACAGAGAATTTAATAAGATATCCATAAGAAGCGATAGTGCCTCACCACGAAGTTCAATAAAAAACAATGAAAAAAATGTTTATAAGTTATGGTGATTTAGTAGGAAAAGAAACAAATAATGATATAGTATAATGTGTGCAACTGTAATAATTCAGAGGAAAAAACACATGGAATAGGCAATCCTAGTTTTTTGCAACTGAGAATATGAACTATTTCTTACAATGGCATAGGTTGCGACTCCTATGTAAGCCCAAAGAAGAAAAACATCCACTCTAACATCGGCTAAAACCAATCATAAAAATTCAATGAGTTATTGCAACCAAAGTTACGACAATTACTACACAATTAAACGAAGTAAGAAAAATACTAAAAACCAAATAATATACTGTTCGAGGATTAATTAAATGAAACGACAGAGTTATATTGGGGGGTGTAGAGAATAAAGAGATATATAAGTAACGGTATGGTCAAGGAGAAGTCAACCAGAAGCAAAAGGTTTAAGGTAAATGAGTTAAACGTATAAAAAGTAGGTGTATAAGAGAAGGAATAAGTAATTAAAGATTCTAATTGATGGTGAAAACAAAAAATATTAGGTGAATAGTGAGGAGAATGAAACGTGAAAAACTTAAGTAGCATTTGGGTCAGCAGAGAATGGCTTAAGGTCTTTAATATGCCACCTGCTTTGGCGTTTTCCTTCAGCATCTTGAAGTTCGTAGATAAGGGGACTAATGACACGAGTGACCTTACAAAGGATGAATTTAGGGGATAATTTTGAAGACAATTTCTTAGATGCAACCGATAAGACATAATTCCTTTTCCAAACTTGTTCGCCCAAGGCGAAGAAAATATTTCGTTTACGTAAGTTATAGTGGTCCTTACTCTTTTCGTAAGCTTTTAACAAATTTTTTCTAATTAGAAGGTAATGACTGTTGGTCTTTGTCCCAGCGTACTTTATCGTCAAATTCAATTACGTTAGTGTCGTCCGGCACTAATCCATAATAACTCCCATCGATTGGGGTATATCTTCCAAAAACAAGAAATGACGGAGTGAATTGGGGTGCTTCGTGTTTAGATGTACGCAAAGCTTGAGCAATTTTAAAAATATGTTCATCCCATGTAGTATGGTCTGAATCAATATAGGAAGAGATAGCGGTAACTAAAACTCTATTTACTCTTTCGGTAGGGTTTACTTGAGGATGGTATTTTGCGTTAAACCAAATTTTTTGTACTTTATAACTCTTAACAAAATTTTGAAAATCTTTAGAGATAAATTGTGCCCCATTATCACAAAGAATAATCTGAGGAACACCAAAGATAAGAAAAACATTTTGCTCTAGGAATTTAATTATAGCAGCGGATGTAGCTTTACGTAAAGGTTGCACCATAACAAATTTAGAAAACCAATCGGTGACAACTAAAAGATATTGGTTACCTTTTTTCGATCGGAGGAGAGGCCCTAATAAGTCAAGCGATATTAATTGAAAGGGATAAGATACACGTTTAAAGTTACCCATTAAACGAGAGAGAGCCTCTTGTGAACTCTTACGAGAACCACAAATTTTACAGTTCTTAATATAGCGACAAACAAATTGCTTTAGTGTGGGCCAGTAATATAATTCAGATATTTTTGCGAGAGTTTTTGTAACACCAAGGTGCGCAGCAATGGGATCATCATGGCATAATTTAAGCATCTCACTACGGTTAGCGGTAGGGACGACAAGTTTCCATTCAGGAATATTAGATATTTTGTGAGGGGAAGAAGATACAAATTTATATAATCTATTGTTGGTTACGCGAAAGGTAGGAAATTTATCGGGATTATCAAAAACTTTTTTAATCATATTAAGAACCAGGTATCAGGAATTAGATTTGGGATGTTAAGAGAGACAACATCACGAGATAAGGCATCAGGAACGATATTTAATTTGCCAGGCCTATGCCTAACATCAAAAGTGAATTGAGAGATACGCAAGTTCCATCTTGCCAAACGACCTGCGGGTTGTTTTAAGTTATTAAGCCAAGTGAGAGCTGCACAATCAGTGATTACGGTAAAATGTGTACCTTCAACATATCCTCTAAACTTCTCGATGCCAAAGATAACGCCCAATAATTCTCGTTCGGTAGCTGAGTATTTTTGTTCGGCAGAAGTTAAGGCACGACTTGCATAAGCGATTGGATGTTCTAAACCAGTGCTTACATGAAACAACATTGCACCTAAACCAGTAAGCGAAGCATCGGTTTGTATAAAAAACTTGTCATCAAAATTTGGTGAGATTAAGATAGGTGCTGAAGTGATTAATGTTTTAATTTGTTCGAAAGTGTGTTGAGATTCTAAATTCCACTCGATAGTTTGGGATTTTTTTAAATTTTTAATTAAAGCGTTAATGGGTGCAGATATAGTTGAAAGGTTGGGCAGAAAGATGCGATAGTAGCTAATCATTCCAATTAAACGTTTGATTTCAGTAACAGTTTTAGGTGTTTTAAATTTAGTAATAGCATCGACTTTAGCAAGATCTGCTCGTAGGCCAGTTCCATCGATAATAAAACCAAGAAATGTAAGGGACAAACAACAAAATTAACACTTTTCCCAGTTTATCTTAAAACCTGCTGCGTTTAAGCGTTCTGCAACCTCATTTAATGTGGCGATATGTTCATCAAAGGAACTTGAGATAACTAAAATATCTTCCAAAAATACAAAGGCACGTTTCTGATGTAAGATAGGACCTAACGTTTGATCCATAGTACATTGTAGGGTTTGTGGTGCGTTACAGAGACAAAATGGCAAAAAATTATATTCGAAAAGGCCTCGACCTGGAACACAAAAAGCAGTTTTTTGACGAGAAGATAGGTCGAGAGGTATCTGATAAAAAGCTTGTCTAAGATCGATAGATGAGATAAATTTTGCGTTTCGAAGCCGGCTTAAAATAGAGTCAGTTCTTGGTAGAGGATAAACGTCAGAGACAGTTACAGAATTCAACTTTCTGCCATCAAAACAAACACGCCAATCGTCGTTCTTTTTACGAACTAATAATACGGGAGACATCCAAGGTGAATTTGAGGGAGAGATAACACCAGATTCTAACATTTTATCTATTTCAGCATACAAATGCTTTTGCAATGCAGGCGATAATGGATATTGACGTTGCTTAAAAGGGAGGGCATCACCTGTAGAGATAACATGTGTTGCGGTAGTAACGTAACCAAGTTCAGAGGTATTAAGTTTACGGAATTTGTCGATTGTAGAGTTAAGAATTACATTTTGGGAATCAATATGAGAAATTTTGTTAGATATTCCTGCAGATGCACAGGAATTTGTTTTAAGAGAAGTTTGCCAAGAAAAATCCTGGAAATAAAGCGACAAATTAAAAAGTTTGCAAAAGTCTACACCTAGTAGGAAAGGATAAGCTAATGCAGGGACAATCAAAAATGGAACCTTACGTTCAAGTGATTCTACTCGAATTTTTAATTTAAGGGAACCCGTTACATATATTTGATTATCGTCAGCTAAATTTATGGAAGTTTTTTCGGGAACAATTTGAATTTCAATATTTTGTTTAGATAATTGTTGTAGACCTTCGTTGTTTATAAGGGAGCATGAGGAACCTGTGTCTAATAAAGCTATTACATTTAAGGAACCAATCGAGATGGGTAAGTGTGGACGATTATCAAAGGGTTTCTTAACAAGTTGTAAAGCGGCAGACTTTTTATGGTAAAAGGAATTAACGGTTTGTAGCCAATTAGACCACTCTGACGGGGTAGTATAACATAATTCTTTTAATGAAGGTAAGGCATTTTGTACATTGACACTAGCGATATTATGGTTAGATAAATTTAATAAAGGTACAGCGTTAGAGGTAGTTTTATGGTTTAAGTTTATTGACGTCTGGGTCCGTTGAATGATTGGTGTTGAGGACGATTTTGATTCCTTGAAATATTCACGCCCTGAGTAGGAATATCTCGAAGAGAGTTTCCCGATACGTTAGGATTACAATTCGTACAGTTAGATTTATAGATATTTGCGCGACCACAGCCATAACAAAAAAATATTTTTAGGGTATGTGCAAACATTATAATTATGTCCACTTCTCTTACAGTTCCAACAGGTAAGTGAGTTATTTGTTGCGGTAGAAAGAACATTAAGGGTAGATACTTTATGAGAAGCTCGAACTTGACACGCTAGATCGGGTTCTAAAAGGCCAGATTGTTTTTCTGGAGGGGGACGGTATTTATCAACTCTTAGCTTTACTTCCTAAAGGGAACGACATAAATCTTTAAAGTGAGCTAAGGAAGAAATGTGTTGTAACGCTAGACGTTCGAAAAAATAAGGATTTAAATTTCTAAGTAACTGATCCATAATTTCAGATTCTGAAGGTTTATTATCGAGTCTACTATATAAGGCTTCTATTGAGGTAATAAAGGAAACAACATTTTCGTCAGGTCCTTGGGTTCGATTTCGTATCGCGTTTCAAAAGTCGGTAATATAATCATGAGGTAGGAAGTCTCGTTTTAAACACGCAACTAATTCTTCCCACGTAGAAATTTGATCTTTAATGTTCCTGTACCAGATTAACGCAGAATCGGAAAACAATTTACCCGCTGAAACAAATAAATCCTGGTCGGTACATTGTCGAGAAATTTTAAAATCGTTAATCCTGTCGAGAAAAGACATTAAAGAGATTTGAGAGTCGAAACCTTGAAAAGTTAGACCCCATTTATAAATAGGTATAGATTTCCCTAATGGTTGAGCTGCAGAAATTACGAGATTTGATAACGGTGAAGATATATCTGCGTCTGCGTTTGGATTGAGTCTTTCAAGAACTATCCCCTCAAGTAATAATATATCTGATAGAAAAGTTTGTTTAGCTTGGTTCGCTTGTTCATTGTCATATAAGCACAATAATTCTATGCGCTGTTTAAGATGGGTGATTTGGAAACTAAGCGTTTTAGCTCGATATCATTTGGGCCGGGGTCTATTTTATTTATTATATTAGTTATATCGTCAAGAGACAGCTTGATTTCAGATACGTTTTGAGCCAAATCGGAAACAATTTTTTTAAAATAGGTAAGCTTTTTATTTCCTGGGCTAGAATGGCTTTAAGTTGTAATCGTCTATCATTTTGGTTAGAGGCAGGCGTAATGTTTCTACACTCAATCTCGTAAATCAGCTCCAAAGACTTAAGATGTGCGATGTTCATTTTGAATTAATATTTGAGACACAATATATACCAGATATACAATACTAAAGTAATTCCGAAGATAATAAACGGTACAGCTAACTTCAAGTTAGTACGATAAACGTATTTAAAGGTAAAAACTTCTTATAAAACGCGTTCGTAAAATATTGTATTTAAATTTAATTACGGTAAATGATTTAAATCAGTAAGTAACCGCATTTAGAACTGTAAGAGGGCAAGATTGTAACGTATTTTTTTTCCTAGTTACATTTAGTTCAATAAAATAAAAATAAAACAGCTATAATTTAAAGTATTTAATTTGTGAATTATCATCCAATAAAAATTAATATATAATATTAGTAATAACACATAGATTCTAGTATATATATACTCTGAAGTTTGTTGCCAAGCGCTGTCAAGTTGTTAGTCGGCACTTTATTCCCAACGTCCGAGAGTGCAAGCCGCTTTTGCAGACGAGATAAAGTCAAAATGGCCCTGTCGAGACACGTGGCTTCTAACAAAGTTAGAAAGAAGATTAATTGATTAATATGGAACCCCTTTGGACATCATTTGAGACAGTTGGTATATATTAATACAATAAATTATACTAATATTTTTCATCATAGTGCAATATCTTGAGGACATATCTTCAACAACAATTTCGATAATAAACTAAAATAAATTTGATGGCAGTAATTTAAAGCTAGGAGTTATGGTTTCGTTATATTCAGTTTAACATGCAGTAAAGTAAATGTTCATACGTCAAGGTCTAGCACCTGCTGTACATTTTGATGCACGTGAGTGTTTATAACCTTTCATAGCTTTGAAATTATAGTAAATTATTATGAATTATCCAACCTTGTTTATTTGAGTAACGAAAATATAAAGTAGTTTTTTTTAAGAAGTTAGTAACATTAACGTATAAGTATCTTGCTTGTCAGTTTGTTTGCACACGTACTCAAACAGTGTATTTTAAGAAATTCGGAATGACAATTTATGTCAGACAAAAAAACATAGTAGATTCTGTTTTCCAATCTAGAAGCCATATGCTATCTTGGTTAATTTTACATTATGTGTAAAGACTTTCAGATCTTATAAAAGCATTTTCATTGATATACGAAATTCGCGTGTTTTTTGTAGATTATAATTAAATAAGAATATTTACGTATTACAATCTTTGCTCTTTGATAATTAATTTTTGTTGTAATAATCAAGGAAGTACTTCTCTGATTAAAGTAAACTTATGTGTTATGAACAGTTAATAAATTATATGTCTATCTAATAAAATCCTATAGAAATGATCTACTCATAGATCTTGATTTTGAATGTTAAACTTCACTAGAATTATTATGAAAAATTATGACAATGATACAAACTTAAATATTGCAGTCACATGTATATAATCAGACATTTATTCTAATAGAATTCCTTTTGTTTTTGAAAGACGTTTTATTATTCAACATTTAATAAAAAAGAAAATAGTGCAAGTCCTCCTTAAGTAAAAAGTGTGAGTAATGAAAATAAATTCCTCAGTATATTTTAGATGCCTAAATTCTATTATTCTATTTTTGACAAATGTTTTTGAGGACACAAATGGTGTCCATGTTGTGCTTTTGTTTGTTTACAGGTAAAGCTGAGACATCTGTATAACATCTGGTGGTTGAGGTCTTGGTAAGTGTGTCCGAAAGAGTGAAATTCAAGTTTTATGGCTATGTTAGTGGTGTTAAGATAAGGTTTCCGCATTCCCCTTATACGAGCACAGTGAAATTTTGTTGGTTATTGTATTAAAAAATACGGTGGCGCTCATTAAAGGTATTTTTGGTCTATTATTCACCCATGACCCAAGCTCATGATCTACCCAGCCAGTCTCAAGCCATTTACCATCCGACATTACCTTGGGCTTAAAAGAAAAAGAAGAAATTCTCGACCCCGTGATATCAGATTAAGGTTTAGAAAATTGGGAGGTTTGATTTATAGCTGATAGTCACGAGGATAAAGAACTATAAAATTACAAAAATGTATATACATTACAAGATAGTATTTAATGAAAGAAATATATCACGGTTAGGTTACAAAAAGACACTCCAAATTATAAAAAGGTACATAATATGTTATTTAACAACTACAATAAGATCCCGTTAGTCTAGCGTTTTCAAAAGATATTCTAAAACGGCAATTCACTACATTAAACGTTTTTAAACATAAGGTTTCTTTAAAAGTAATCCGAAAATCATAATCAAACAGGTAAATTACTAAAAGACACCTCCAAACTGTTAACACACCAGACAGTGTTTATTTATAATTTTTTAAAACAGATTTTAAAGTCGAAAAACAAGCAAGGGTTATGTTTTAATCTAATATAAATAGATAATTTTTCTAATAAACAGTGTTTAAGGCACAAAATTACTTAATTGTTTATTTATTTGATTGTTTGTTTATTTATATAAATGTACTCACGTGTATAGTGCAGAAGAAGTAGGGTTAACGTATTGGAAATCCCTCCTAAAAACTTGAATTTGCATTTAAATACAAACTATGCACATAAATAATATAATTGAAGTTAACAAAAGCACACCATATTTAAAATTGGAAGAACATTAAATTGAAACATATTTTCAATATCAAAATGGCCGCCTACCTTCAGTTACCATAACAACTATTTTTGACATCTAAGCAATGTGGTGGGTTCCAAAACACCACATAAAATTCAAGGTTAACAGATATTAGATAATTAATTTTTTTTAGTGAAAAAGCTATAAATAACATTAGTTAATACATTGTATATTTATAAAAGAAGTATCAACCTAAAAAACACGTTGGGCGGCAATTCTTACATTTAAAAGTTAAAGTTACGTAACGCACCGGCAGATGGTAACCCTTATCTTGGATACAGATTTTAGCGCGCCCATCTGTCAATGACGTTACAGAATATGCCAATTTATAAGCATAAATTACGGAAAATATTAAACATTATAAATGCAGTATAGATAATAAGGTACTTACATAAATAGGTACAGCTACCTTCAGGGTTGCTAGGAGCCCCCTTCAAGATAGTTTACGGACGGTGCGCCTAGCGTCCTTCGGGATTGCTGGAGCCCCCTTCTGAAGTATTTAAAGATGGCGACTGCTCCGGTTAGCTGTTAGCGGGTCATGGACTCCGGATCGTTCTAGGGTCGTGGACTGCGGTTCGGGCAGGCTGTTTGCAAATTATCTTCTACCTATGTAGAGAACGAATAAGGAACAGGTAATAGGGACGACAATCAGATAAGGCAAAGAAATCTACATAAATAAAGATAACGATACGATACGATACCTAAACCCAACCACTCTTCTGGAAGTTCCAAGGCAAAAGGCCACGTTCTAGCGTCTCCCGGAAACTTCCCCACTCTTTCACCCCTACTTGCGTCGGCGCGATCTGGCGCAAACGCACTCTGACGTAACGGAAATACACGCCAAGTTTTTTGAATTTATGGCGCGAACTCACACACAGCAAGACTAAACTAAAAAATGTTTAGTGCCAAATTTTTGGCACGTAACACGCTAAAAGACCAATATCGGTGCATACACTATCTGATGATTAAGAAACAGCCTTCTGGTAAAACACATTAGGAGAATCTGTGGAAGGCTGTAACGTTCCGTTTGTATGACCATTCATTATATTATAATCGTATAGCAAGCGTAGTAAATGACGCACTTCTAATATTAATTTTTAAAGCAGGCGGGGAATTGACATTAAGTAACGTCAGAGTTTTTGTGTTATTTTGTGGTGCGGGTGTGTTAATCTATTTGTTGCAGGTCTACTCATTGTCCACTTTTATTTGCCGTTATCTATATCCATATATATATAGAATACAAATCCATATTGGGAATTTCTAATTTGGACGAGAAAGAAAGGACCTTTAAATTACGTATGCCGTAAGCCGTAATTGTCCAATCTATTTGGGAACAGCACACACCCCGTAATGACGCTTGTTGGTAGTTTGTTAAAACGTACACGACTCCTCACTATGTACAGTGGTTTGATTTACCCCACAAGGTAAGCGTTGAACTGTTACTATTTTTAGTTAGTGATCAGACTAGTTCCGCACGTTGGCACTGAGCTATTTTGTTCCCCAAAACTATAAGTTGTTGTTGACAATCGGTGTCAGTGGAGCCAACATTAGAAAAGTGCGCTGTGTCGTATATTCACTCTATCCTTGCTGCCCCGTCGGCCACGTGGGATAGAAATAGATGTGTGCGCACTGTTTACATTCATAACTGTAAAGCTACGAGCCTTTTCAAGGTAATATAGCCGTGGTGTAATTTGTTCCGTGGAAGCAAGTTCATAATATGTGTAAAGCAAACCTATTCAACTAGTCCTACGTTTAGTATCCACCTAGATACAGCAGGTTCTGCATGCACCTGGATCAAAACGCATGATACTTCGGGTTCCAGTTCATACCCTACGTAGTCAAATTGATTAGCCGCATCAGCGTGAGATCCAGGTACATCCATCCCTACTTTGTTTAAAAATATAAGTTGTACATAAGAGTTTATTTTGATAGCTCTGGCCAGTGCGAACGTCGATTTAATAATAAGTTACTGTTTATATCTGTTGCATTTAAGGCGTACTAGTCGGCGCCGTATGTTTGTTCAAATGTATATATATATATATATATATATATATATATATGTGTCAATTAATGTAATCCTTACAGCTATGTGTAGAAATAGAGCCAGCAACCGAAGATAAGGTGTATCATTTCACTTCAGATTGCATGTGCAAGTAGGGCAAATCAGAGCATTCTACACCGTGAGTTACTCTTTATTTTTCCTTTATTATTACTACCAAGTGCTAAGAAGCTTACTCGACCAGTAACGAGATTCTTATGATTATAGCTAGCATTGTGTCATTACTGGTGGTGCCCACCCGATTTTGTTATCGTTAAAACCTATCTCTAATCTATACTGTTTACCGCTTACTACGGATTTGGGCTGTTAGACACACAAACTACGACTTGTGTCTGACCCACCCCTCGCCGACTAGAGCTAGTCAACTTAAGGATATCAATCCTTTTGTCCCCTGGTGTCGTAGTGTCAAACAGGCCCGTAACAAGATAAATTTGGCGCCCAACGTGGGGCTCGATTGGTGTTCCTATAAGTTGTAGAAAATACTTTTTTTTTGACGTTTGAAGACTATTTTCTTTTTTTTGGTATTGTTGTTTAAAGATTTGTGAGTATGGGGTTACGAATGATTGTTGAACGTTTGAGTAAAGAGGAGTTGCAGTATACACTTGGTATTAGAGGTTGTAAAACGGAAGGTTTAGTTAAAGAGCTACGGACTAATTTCCGTAAGGTTCTTAAAGAAGAGAAAGAGAGCGGCGAGGTAACTGCTGTTAAGATTCCAGAATTCTCTGTCGATGTTGAAGCTGTCGAGAAAGGGTGTTCTATTTTAGAAAAATTGATTGATGCGTATGAATGTACGCCTTGTAAAGAATCTGCGCTATCTTGATCGTGTGAATAATAGTTGTCCCGATGATCAAGGAAAAGCTGTGAAAGAAAAACTGTTGACGAAAGTTTCATTGTTGTTGTCTCGTTATCAATTACTGTCGCTTAAAGTTGATTCCGATGAATTAGTAAATGAAGGTACTAGTTGTATTGACGATACTGTTGTTGATACTAATCCTGTGACGCAAGTGTCAATGTCTCAAAATTATTTGACAAAATCAGTCCCAGTTGCAAAATGGGGTATTCAATTTTCGGGCGAACCTCGAACCATGTCGCTAAGTGCGTTTCTTGAACGTGCAAATGAGCTGAGGGTAGCTCGTAATGTTAATTTTGTTCAGTTATTTTCAGAGTCGGTTGATCTTTTTACCGGTAGAGCGTTGTTATGGTACCGAGCAAATAAATGTTCCGTAAGTAATTGGGAAGAATTAGTTCATCTGTTACGTTTAGAATTTCAGCCAATTAATTATGATGAGCGCTTGATGGAGGAAATTAAGCGTCGCACCCAAGGCTCCGAAGAGACTATGGGGATTTATATTGCAGTTATGCTGAACATGTTTAGTAGGTTAAGTGAGATTGTTTCGGAACCAGACCAACTTAAAATTTTGATGCGTAATATTGCTCCCTTTTATCAAAATCAGTTAGCGCTTGTTGAAGTGCGTGTAAATGAACTATTGTCGTATGGTAGGAAGATGGAAGAGAGACGGTTTTCTATTGATACTTATGTACCGCCTTCTCGTCGTCGCACAGATTTGGAAGCTGATTTAGCTTGGAGACGAAATTCTTCAGAAAACACTCCGTTGTTGGAATTGTGTTAAAAGTGATCACAGAGCCAGTCAATGCGATGTACCGCGCCGTCGTCAATATTGCTACCGTTGTGGAAATCCTGGTTTTACCGTGAATACTTGCAATAAGTGTCGTAGATTTTCGGGAAAACGGCCCGAGGGGAAATTGAATGGTCGAGCAATTTTGTCCCGTACGTTTACTAACTCGACTTTTTATGTACAAAATTTAGTTAAGGTCAAGAATGCCGATTTCGTTAAGAATAAAGTTATTCTGGATTATGTTTTTGAGAATTCTGCACCCGATGCACGACCTCATGTTACTGTTGATATTTTGGGTTATAAGTTACTTGGACTTTTAGACTCTGGTGCTAGTAGAACAATTTTAGGTTCGACAGGTTGGGATTTATTACGTTTGTTGAAGTTACCGATAAGAAAAGATTCTCGTCCCGCCTGTACCGTAGCGAATGGTGAAAAAAATTAATAGTTCGGGGACAATTATGTTACCGATTACTTTGAAGGAACGAACTGTTACTGTTGAAGTATTAGTTATGCCTGACGTCAAGCATCCGTTAATTTTAGGATATCATGAAAGGCCAATGGCAGTTTACTAACCCCGATGTTTTGTCTATTGAGGATGCGTTAAGTAATTCAGTTCTACAGTCTACCCATGATTTGTCTTTTGAGCAGCGTATGAAATTAGAGCGGTTGGTGGATGAACATTTTGCTAAGCATTCTGGTGAATCTCTAGGTTGCACGAATTTAGTTGAGCACGAAATTAAGACCTCTTCAAGACCGATTAAGCAGAGATATTATCCGGTGTCGCCGGTTATGCAGAAACATATTGATGACGAATTGGAGAAGATGTTAAAGTTAGGTGTAGTGGAGCGATCGAACAGCGCTTGGTCTAGTCCGATTTTGTTGGTGAAGAAGCGGGATAATACGTTTCGATTTTGTGTAGATTTTCGTCAAGTTAATAAAGTTACGGAGAAAGACGCGTATCCTTTGCCATATGTTTCGTCTATTTTAGATCGTCTTCGTAATGCAAAGTATATTACTTCGTTAGATATTAAGTCAGCGTATTGGCAGGTCCCTGTTGCTAAGGAATCCCGTCAGTATACAGCTTTTACGGTTCCAAACCGTGGTTTGTTTGAATTTTGTCGTTTGCCGTTCGGATTACATAATGCTCCGGCTACGTGGCAACGTTTAATAGATACTGTGTTGGGTCCCGAGTTGGAACCCTACGTTTTCGTTTATTTGGACGATATAATCCTATGTACACCTGATTTTGAGAGACATATCGAAATGCTACAAGAAGTATTTACCCGTTTAAGTAATGCTGGTCTGACGTTAGGTCGTGAGAAGTGTCATTTTTGCAAACCTGAACTTAAATATCTTGGATACGTTGTTAATAGTAAGGGGTTACTCCCTGATCCTGAAAAAGTTACCGCTATTCTGAACATACCGCCACCGAAGTCTGTTAGCGAAGTTAGGAGAATTGTAGGTATGGCTTCGTGGTATAGACGTTTTATTCCGAATTTTCGTCAATTGTCGCCCCGTTAACGGCTTTGTTAAGAAAGAATTGTAAATTTGATTGGTCCGAAATTTGTAATGTTGCGTTTACTACTATTAAGAACCATTTGATTTCCGCCCCTATCGTTAGATGTCCTGATTTTGACTTACCGTTTTGTGTACAAACAGATGCTTTTGGTTATGGCTTAGGCGCAGTCCTAACTCAAACCAAGGATGGTCAAGAATATGTCGTATGTTATACTAGTCGTTCTCTTACTAAAGCTGAAAGAAATTTTTCCGCTACCGAGCGTGAATGTTTAGCCGTGATTTGGGCTATTGAAAGGTTACGTCCGTATCTTGAAGGCGCTAGGTTTACCGTTATTACGGACCATCATTCTCTAGTGTGGTTAAATAATTTGAAAGAACCATCAGGTAGATTAGCCAGATGGGCTATTAGGTTACAGCAGCATGATTTTGAGATTCTACATAGGAAAGGTAAAGACCATCATGTACCTGATGCGTTATCTCGTTCCGTGCCTGAGGTTAATGTTGTCAATGTGGTTGTGGGGAAGCGTGAAGAGGTGGGGCCTCCTGTAAATTCGAAAATTGATCGCTGGTATAATCGTATGTGTAAGCTTGTGCAGACTAGACCGATTGTCTATAATAGTTGGAAAATGGTTGGTGATACTCTGTATAAGCGGATGAAAGTTGATTATCCGGATGTTTCTAAAGAAGATGATTGTTGGAGAGAAGTCCCGAAATTTCGCCGTAAAGAACTTTTAGTAAAGTTTCATGATGAGCCTACTGCAGGTCATCTAGGTATTTTTAAGACTTTTAGTCGTATTTCTCGTTGACATTATTGGCCGAAAATAAAAGCTGATGTTACTCGTTATGTAAACCATTGTAAAGTGTGTTTAGAGCAAAAGCCTGAGCAGAAGAAACCTGCAGGTTTGATGTCCAGACACCCAATTGTTAAGAAACCTTGGCAGATGGTATCTTGTGATATTATAGGTCTGTTACCGCGTTCTTCTAGAGGTTATTGCTATATTTTGTCAGTTACCGATTGTTTTACGAAATTTTCATTGTTTTTCCCGTTACGTTCTGCTACAGCTTCAGCTGTGGTGCAACGTCTGGAAGAAAATGTTATATTAGTGTTTGGTGTTCCGCAATATTTACTTACCGATAATGGTGTTCAGTTTCGTTTTAAGGAATTCAGCAAGTTGGCATCCTCGTATAAAATTCAGATAATATTTAATGCTTATTATCATCCTCAAGCGAATCCGGTTGAGAGAGTACATAGAATTTTGAAGACCATGTTGTCGTCGTATGTGAAAGATCATCACAAAGATTGGGATCGTTATTTACCTAAAGTAGCTTGCGCCATACGTACTGCTATTCTTGAAGTTATCGGTATGTCGCCATATTTTGCTAATTTTGGTCGTGAGATGAATCTTGAAGGAAGTCCCGATGTGCCTGATAATTCTCGTGATTTAATCGGTGTTCATTTTGCTGATCGAAAAGATCTCCTATCGCGTTCTGCTGCGATGCAGAAAATTTACGATGACATTGTCAAGAGACTTAAAGTGGCATATGATCGCGCTAAAATCAAATATGATTTACGAAGGCGTCCCGCAGATTTTGAGGTTGGTGATTCCGTGTGGAGAAGGAATTATGTTTTGTCTGACGCGTCGAAGCATTTTACCGCGAAATTAGCCCCTAAATTTGTTGGGCCCTTTATTATTCGTAAAAAGGTGTCTTATTCGACTTACGAGTTGTCCGATTCGACTGGCATGTCTAAAGGGGTATGGCACGCCAAAGATCTCAAACACCACCCCGATTAGTTGTTAATGTGTTTTGATTTTTTTTTGTCTTTCTTGTGTTGTTTAGTTAATTTCGTTTTCTTTAGGTTTATGTTTCGTTTTCTTAAGTCGAAAATGGGATTTTCGTCTTCGAGTGGGGGAGGTGTAACGTTCCGTTTGTATGACCATTCATTATATTATAATCGTATAGCAAGCGTAGTAAATGACGCATTTCTAATATTAATTTTTAAAGCAGGCGGGGAATTGACATTAAGTAACGTCAGAGTTTTTGTGTTATTTTGTGGTGCGGGTGTGTTAATCTATTTGTTGCAGGTCTACTCATTGTCCACTTTTATTTGCCGTTATCTATATCCATATATATAGAATACAAATCCATATTGGGAATTTCTAATTTGGACGAGAAAGAAAGGACCTTTAAATTACGTATGCCGTAAGCCGTAATTGTCCAATCTATTTGGGAACAGCACACACCCCGTAATGACGCTTGTTGGTAGTTTGTTAAAACGTACACGACTCCTCACTATGTACAGTGGTTTGATTTACCCCACAAGGTAAGCGTTGAACTGTTACTATTTTTAGTTAGTGATCAGACTAGTTCCGCACGTTGGCACTGAGCTATTTTGTTCCCCAAAACTATAAGTTGTTGTTGACAATCGGTGTCAGTGGAGCCAACATTAGAAAAGTGCGTTGTGTCGTATATTCACTCTATCCTTGCTGCCCCGTCGGCCACGTGGGATAGAAATAGATGTGTGCGCACTGTTTACATTCATAACTGTAAAGCTACGAGCCTTTTCAAGGTAATATAGCCGTGGTGTAATTTGTACCGTGGAAGCAAGTTCATAATATGTGTAAAGCAAACCTATTCAACTAGTCCTACGTTTAGTATCCACCTAGATACAGCAGGTTTTGCATGCACCTGGATCAAAACGCATGATACTTCGGGTTCCAGTTCATACCCTACGTAGTCAAATTGATTAGCCGCATCAGCGTGAGATCCAGGTACATCCATCCCTACTTTGTTTAAAAATATAAGTTGTACATAAGAGTTTATTTTGATAGCTCTGGCTAGTGCGAACGTCAATTTAATAATAAGTTACTGTTTATATCTGTTGCATTTAAGGCGTACTAGTCGGCGCCGTATGTTTGTTCAAATGTATATATTATAAAGTCTAAGGGAGCTACTAAGAGTTATAAGGGTTGTTTAGTACAAGGTAGTATAGGCCAAACAAAAATAATCCACATATTTGATCACATAAACTTAAAAATGTATGTTTGCCGTATTTTATGTATACTAAAATACCATTCAAATATAGTAGTTGAAATTAAGTGCCAAAAGGCAATTTTAAAATGACTAAGTGACGTAATAAGATGTGCAGTGCTCAAGGGTTTATACCGAGTTTGAATTTTAAAAGCCTTTGAAAGTACATTTGCCGTCCAAAAGCCGGATGCGTCTATGAATGTTCACTATCAACATGCATCCAGGGTCAAGTATAATTTATTTTGGTTTCATTTTATGTAGAATCAACTTTTAGACAATATTTGTAAACTCAAAATTATTAGTTATAACAACGTAAAATATGATTGGTGGAATGTAAAGATTTAGGACATATATTAGAATTTAATGTGATTATGAAATTGTATAAAAGACATGAACTTTGGTATGTGCGACACGAACGTAGTTATTTGTTATGAACTGTAAGATATAGTAGGTTAGTGGAGAGTTAACATGGTCGCCTTAGAGAGTAAACAAAGGGGATTATTTTCGAACCAATTTTGTAAAAAGACGTGTTTTCATAACTGTGCTAATTTGTATACAGATATTTAAAAAGAAAATAAAAGTAGTTGTTTTAAAAGGAGTTTCAATTGAATAAGGTGGTAAAGAAACAAGCATCGAAAGTATAAAGTGAATAGTAGTGATTGTGCGACGGTAAATTATTGGATTTGGAGAGTGGTTATACAGATTTGAAGTGATATTGGAGAGCGGTTTAAAGGTAGAAGGACATCGAGAGTGGATATACATAGAAAGAAGTTGGATATTGGAGTGCGGATTAAAGTTAGAAGGTCATCGAGAGTGGTTATACAAAGGAAAGAAGTTGGATATTGGAGAGCAGTTTAAAGGTAGCAGGAGCATCGAGCAAAAAGATACAGGAACGAGTAGATTGGGATTAGATACGGAGAAGCGGACGGATTTATAGAGAAAACAAGGATTCGAAGCGGAGATTAGCACAAGGAAAGTTGTAGCACTGATTTTTCTAAATTCTAAATTTGGGTTAATCATTTCAGGTATTGGGGAGCAGTTAAAATTCAAGGACACCTGGAAGCGGCACGAAAATTCAAGAACATCATTGTGAAGACGCATACGGTGATAAGGATTTTGAGCCAGCATTCAGGAAGGCATCAACGGAGTATAGACCAGGTGAGTGTTTAAATATATCTTTAATACGTCAAAAATAGTCATACAAATTTTGGTTGTAATTGAATTTGGCACATAGCAACTTTGATCTTATTAGACAATTTGGCATATACAAAAGTAAAGTATCAATTTTAGTAGTAAAACAAAAGAGTGCACTTTGGTTGGACTTAGCACATCTACTTATAACGGAACCCACTATAAGTAGCTTGAACACCCTGAGATTAAGAGCTTAAATAGTCGAGGCATTGCAATAAATAATTAATTAAAGAACCAACCAAACGGTGCAAGTACGGGGCGTGCATTAGGTGTGCACATTTTAAAAGTTTATAAAATAAAGGGTAGAATATAGGTGGAACTCAAAGTAGGGCGGTTTAATATATGTTTAAACCCAAAAGGGGGGCGGTATAATATATGTGGCAAACCCAACGTGGGGCTGGAAAAAGGCTAGATTGAGTTGAAATTAGACAGAAATAGTAGTAGGATACAGGATCCAGAGATTAGGTGGGGCCCGCAGTTTTTTCTTTATTTTTCAGGCATACGAGTTCAAAGACAGGCTGCAGAGATGACGGACCCAGCAATGAAACGGATTACGAGATCGGGACTGATATACGGAATTGAAGCAGAAATCACGACACTAAACGATGAAAGTAGGACACAAGACATAGAGTTAGACGCAGGGGGAGACATCCAGGAGATGGAGGTGAGGCAGACAGACACGGAGGCGTTAGACATGGACACGGACCAGCCGACGGCACCGGAGGTAAGAGTTGCAGAAACCGCCGGAACTCAGGACATAATGCGGTTCCTGCTGAGTATGCAAGACAAATTTGAAGCTTTAAACACGGAACTGAAGGCGGAACTATCGAACAAATTTGAAACTTCAAACACGGAACTGAAGGTGGAACTATCGGACAGAATTGAAACTTCACGCACTGAACAAAAAGAGGCAAATACGCATTTAAATAACAAAATAACGACTTTACAAACGACTTTAACAAACCGAATTGAAGATTCACACATCGAACTGAGAAACGAGTTTAGGACGTCACACGCGGAACTAATTAAAAGTTTTTCAGAGTCATGCGCGAAACTAAAAACGGATATAACTAACAAGACTGCAGAAACACACACGGAACTACAAACGGACGTAACAGACAAAACTGAACAGTCGCGGACAGAGGTAAAGACATCACACACGGAGAAACAAACGGAGTTAACAGACCAGACTGCAGAAACACATACGGAACTACAAACGGACCTAACAGACAAAACCGAACATTCGCGGACAGATGTTAAGACCTCACACGCGGAACTACACACGGAATTAACAGACCAATTTGCAGAGTCGCGGACAAAGGACGAACGCAGCACTAAGCTACAAGACAACGAAGACCGCGTAGACGACGAGACTAAAATTTCACGGGTACAATTGCAGGGACGGACACAGCACTTGACACCGAAATTGGGCGCGGACGACATGGTATTACTACTCACAGGACAAGTGGTACTAAATGTAAAAACACTACGAAAATTTTTAGGCGTCATGACAAACTTCGTTTTGGCAACGGCACTGGAGACAAAAACACGGACTAGTCATTGGGATCAAAACCGGGGTTATAGGGAAGACAACCGACGACATACGTACCACGAACAGCGACCCAACCATAGACAGGACAATTTCCATCACGAACAGCGACCCAACCATAGACAGGACAATTTCCATCACGAACATCGACCCAGCTACCGACAGGACTATTTTAACCACGGACACCAAAATCACTGGGGACACGACGGAAACAGGAGACCATACTACAATAGGGAACACCGGGAGAACGACATACAAAGACAAAACAGGCACCCGCACGACGACAACGCGGATGACGGCCGGACGACGGGAGGAGGAACCCAGCACGGATATAGCCGGACGGACAGGGACGCGAACGTCCACCACATAACGACCAGCGCAAGGACTCAGGACACGGATCAAATTGAAGTGGTGTAGATACACGAGACACCCTCAGAAAAAAAAAACGCAAAATTTTGGAAGAACGAATGTATAGGATTAAAGGTCGACGTGGTTTATAGTTTAAAAGACTTGTTGTTAAATAATTATAATTTGAATAAAAAGAACCTTTTGTTCATTAATATTAGTTTAAGTGAGTGTTTAAATGTTGCTTTAGTTGATAGTGGTTTACAGTTGTCGCTGGTAGATGAGAGGGTGGTGATAAAACATGCTGATTTTTTAAAAGAAAGAATAGAAGCGATTGATGGGGTTAATTTATGGTCGGCTATGAATAAAAAGTTAACAACGATTTATAGGATCATCCGTGTACCGATATTTGTAGGGGATAAAAATGCAGGAGAGGCAGAATTTTTAATTACAAAGGGGTTGCATATAGATTTCATATTAGGAATGGATTTTATAGAGGATTTAGGAGTGAATATAGATGGTAAAGATAGGTTGATTCGAATTTTTGATAAAGATAAGTTATGGATGGTGTCTACGGTTAGTGAGGAATATAGGAATGGAGATAATATAGATAAGTCGGGATTAGGAATGGATAGGACAAGTGATTATAGACAGGTTAAAGTACGATTAGGTAATATGTTTGTGAGATTAATTAAGGATGAACAGATTGGAAAAGTGAGTAGTGAGATAAAGGCGAAGCTAGAAGAATTATTTAATAAATATGTAGGGTTATTTAATGAAGAGCCAAGATTGGCGAGGCGATACATGCATAAGTTAGAGGTCACGGAAGACAACGGGTTTAATACAAAGGTGTATCCAATTCCGTTTGCTATTAGAAATAGGGTTAAAGCCGAGATTAACAAGATGTTACGAGATGGAATAATAGAACCAGCGAAAACTCAATATGTGAACCCGGTAGTTATTGTTCCTAAACCCAATAAAAGGGATATAAGGATTTGTTTGGATGCGAGAAAGTTGAATTCGATTACGAAACCGCAGTATGAACAACCGCAGGGGTTGGATAATTTGTTGTACAAAGTGTACGAGATGAAGTTTTCAGTAAATTAGATTTAAAAATTCATTTTGGTTAATTCCGTTGCATGAAGACAGTAAGAAGTTTACAGGGTTTAGTATTGAAGGAGAGATTTACATGTTTTCTGTAGTTCCGTTTGGGTTAAGTAGTTCTTCCGCAGCACTTGTAAGGGCCATGCAGAAGCTGTTTAACGAGTATGAATGTTTCTGTTCGCACTATGTGGATGATTTGTTGATTTTTTCAAGGAACGAACAAGAACACCTGGAGCATTTAGAAAAGGTGATCCAGAGGCTGGACGAAGGGGGTTTGAAGTTGAACGTAAAGAAATGCGAGTTGTTCAAGAACAAAGTTACATATTTAGGGTTTGAAATCAGTGAGAATGGGATGAAAATTTGTAATAAAAGGTTGGACGAGTTGAAAAATATTGCTCAACCAAAGAATGTGAAAGGATTGCGAGGATTTTTAGGGGTTCTAAATTATTATAAACGGTTTATACCGCGATATTCCGAGTTGTGTGTGCCGTTGGTGAGTTTATTGAAGAAAAATGAAAGATGGAAATGGACTGCTGATCGAGAGAAGGCGTTCCAGGATTTAAAAAGTGCATTTTATAAAGAGTTGTCATTAAAATATCCAAATTTCAAAGACGAATTTATTTTAAGAACGGATGCGTCGAAATATGCGATAGGGGCTGAGTTGGTGCAGATCCAGGACGGAGCTGAGGTACCAATTGTATTTATTTCGAGGGTATTAAAAGACTGCGAAACCAGATATGCGACGGCAGAGAAGGAAATGTTGGCTATAGTATATGCAGTGAAAAAGTTGCGTTTTTACCTGCTAGGTAACAAATTTTTGATAGAATCCGACAACACGGTGGTAACATTTATGAAGAAAAAGGAGTTTCTAAACAGCAGGTTGTACAGATGGGCGTTAGTATTACAGGAATACGATTTTGAAATCAAGCACAAGCCAGGCGAGGAGAATGTGACGGCGGATTTTCTAAGCAGACCGCAGGTGGAAAAAAATAAAGACGTGAAGGATTGTTTAGTTGCTTTGCAGGAGTTCAGGGATGTTGGTCGGTGGACAAACGCCAAGCTTATGGAAACGCAAAGGCACAGTGAGGTAAGCTCGATCCGCGAGAGATTAACAAGCGTGGAGGAGTACCGTGGATTTACCATCGTAGGGCAGTTCGTGGTAAAAAGGATAGTTGAGGCAGAGCTAGTAGTGGTATCCAGAGACGCGGCTGTGGAAATTATAGATGAAATTCATTTAAATTTTGGACATATAGGTATAAGAAAAACATTTTTGGTATTCAGGGAGGCGTTTTATGCACGGAACGATATCACAGTGGTTAAGGAAAGGATTAATCGTTGCAAAATTTGTATCTTAGGGAAAGACAAGAACGTGGTGTTGCAGAATGTACCGATGAGTGTGAGCGTGAGCGGACCGTTGGAATTGGTAGCTATTGATTACTTAAGCAACCTGATTACGAGTGAACAGGGTATCGGCACATATTAGTAATGGTGGACGTTTTTTCAAAATTTGTTAAATTATTTCCGGCAAGGCGAAGCAACACGGTGCATGCTTTACAGTCGATTAAAGAATTTGGAAGCCAGGTAGGGAGAATGGAAAGGATTTTGGTAGACAACGCAACTTATTTTAACAACCAAAGATTTAGGAACGGGTTAAATCGAGCGCACATTAAGGTGTCATTTAGCAGTATACGGCATCCGAAAGCAAATCCATGCGAACGATATATACGGGAGGTAATAAAATATCTACGGTTAGCAACGCAAGAGCACCATAATAGATGGGTTAGATATCTGCCGCAGATTGAAAATTTCATGAATTGTGTACCGAGTTCAGTTACAAAAACGTGTCCGATAACATTGATTCGGAGGATTATACCAGCTAGGCCATGGAGGGAAGAAGTCGAGGTACAAGACATCACAGAGTTGTTGGGCAGTGTTAGACGTAGGATCGAAAGGATGCAGCGTAGGGATATAGAGCAAAGGTGTAGCAGGATCAAAAAAAGGACAACTTTTGAAATAGGAGATATGGTGGTTGTGAAAAGGTTAAGAGTTTCGAACCGCGACAGGAACATTTGCGCGAAGTTGTTGTTTCCTTATGAAGGGCCGTACAAGATTACGCGTATTTTTGCGGAAGAAAATACATTTGAATTAGCTACTATGACGGGGGAATATCGTGGGCGTTTTCACTTGGAAAATCTATTCCCATATAAGGTTGTACAGGAAGAGGGTTTAGTAGAATAGTTGTTATATAGTTCATGCGACGGAAAGTTTAGTTTTGTTTTAGTTTATAAGTTAGGTTAGTATGTAGCATAGTTAGACAGACATGTTGAGAATTAAAATAGGGTTGAATAATTAAAATATGTAGGAATCCGAAAAGGGTTTGTGTAAAAGGTGAGAGGGGTTTGATTTTAAATAAAACAAGAAATTATGCACACCAGGAAAGAGTAAAGCCGACGCAATTTCCAATTTCATTCAAAATCAGTGGGGCCAATATAATGTCTAAGGGAGCTACTAAGAGTTATAAGGGTTGTTTAGTACAAGGTAGTATAGGCCAAACAAAAATAATCCACATATTTGATCACATAAACTTAAAAATGTATGTTTGCCGTATTTTATGTGTACTAAAATACCATTCAAATATAGTAGTTGAAATTAAGTGCCAAAAGGCAATTTTAAAATGACTAAGTGACGTAATAAGATGTGCAGTGCTCAAGGGTTTATACCGAGTTTGAATTTTAAAAGCCTTTGAAAGTACATTTGCCGTCCAAAAGCCGGATGCGTCTATGAATGTTCACTATCAACATGCATCCAGGGTCAAGTATAATTTATTTTGGTTTCATTTATGTAGAATCAACTTTTGGACAATATTTGTAAACTCAAAATTATTAGTTATAACAACGTAAAATATGATTGGTGGAATGTAAAGATTTAGGACATATATTAGAATTTAATGTGATTATGAAATTGTATAAAAGACATGAACTTTGGTATGTGCGACACGAACGTAGTTATTTGTTATGAACTGTAAGATATAGTAGGTTAGTGGAGAGTTAACATGGTCGCCTTAGAGAGTAAACAAAGGGGATTATTTTCGAACCAATTTTGTAAAAAGACGTGTTTTCATAACTGTGCTAATTTGTATACAGATATTTAAAAAGAAAATAAAAGTAGTTGTTTTAAAAGGAGTTTCAATTGAATAAGGTGGTAAAGAAACAAGCATCGAAAGTATAAAGTGAATAGTAGTGATTGTGCGACGGTAAATTATTGGATTTGGAGAGTGGTTATACAGATTTGAAGTGATATTGGAGAGCGGTTTAAAGGTAGAAGGACATCGAGAGTGGATATACATAGAAAGAAGTTGGATATTGGAGTGCGGATTAAAGTTAGAAGGTCATCGAAAGTGGTTATACAAAGGAAAGAAGTTGGATATTGGAGAGCAGTTTAAAGGTAGCAGGAGCATCGAGCAAAAGATACAGGAACGAGTAGATTGGGATTAGATACGGAGAAGCGGACGGATTTATAGAGAAACAAGGATTCGAAGCGGAGATTAGCACAAGGGAAGTTGTAGCACTGATTTTCTAAATTCTAAATTTGGGTTAATCATTTCAGGTATTGGGGAGCAGTTAAAATTCAAGGACACCTGGAAGCGGCACGAAAATTCAAGAACATCATTGTGAAGACGCATACGGTGATAAGGATTTTGAGCCAGCATTCAGGAAGGCATCAACGGAGTATAGACCAGGTGAGTGTTTAAATATATCTTTAATACGTCAAAAATAGTCATACAAATTTTGGTTGTAATTGAATTTGGCACATAGCAACTTTGATCTTATTAGAAAATTTGGCATATACAAAAGTAGAGTATCAATTTTAGTAGTAAAACAAAAGAGTGCACTTTGGTTGGACTTATCACATCTACTTATAACGGAACCCACTATAAGTAGCTTGAACACCCTGAGATTAAGAGCTTAAATCTTAAATAGTCGAGGCATTGCAATAAATAATTAATTAAAGAACCAACCAAACGGTGCAAGTACGGGGCGTGCACATTTTAAAAGTTTATAAAATAAAGGGTAGAATATAGGTGGAACTCAAAGTAGGGCGGTTTAATATATGTTTAAACCCAAAAGGGGGGCGGTATAATATATATATATATATATATATATATATATATATATATATATATGTGTCAATTAATGTAATCCTTACAGCTATGTGTAGAAATAGAGCCAGCAACCGAAGATAAAATGTATCATTTCACTTCAGATTGCATGTGCAAGTAGGGCAAATCAGAGCATTCTACACCGTGAGTTACTCTTTATTTTTCCTTTATTATTACTACCAAGTGCTAAGAAGCTTTCTCGACCAGTAACGAGATTCTTATGATTATAGCTAGCATTGTGTCATTACTGGTGGTGCCCACCCGATTTTGTTATCGTTAAAATCTATCTCTAATCTATACTGTTTACCGCTTACTACGGATTTGGGCTGTTAGACACCCAAACTACGACTTGTGTCTGACCCACCCCTCGCCGACTAGAGCTAGTCAACTTAAGGATATCAATCCTTTTGTCCCCTGGTGTCGTAGTATCAAACAGGCCCGTAACAAGGCGTTGGTGGACCTCAATAGTCAGATGATAGAATTTCAAGACAAGAACTTGGGACATGATTGCAGAACCAAAAATTCTCAATAATACGCGTTTTCTCTAAAAATATTTGGTTTTTCGTCGCAAAACCGTGCGTATCCCACGTAAAACTTAATATCTCGTCAATTGCGAACCCTTCCGATCCACTACCGTCAACTTCCGCGCAATAAATACACGATTAGCTTCCCTTCGAAACTCTCAGCTATCTGTGCGAAAGCCAATTATCAAATCATATAGTAGCGAGAAGAAACAATGTTTCAGTTGAGGAAAGAAAATGTTTCAATCGATACAGAAGTTAGGTTGTGTGCCATGCAACATTTCTTCGAAAGTTTTATGTATAGCTTGCAATTTCTGGAAATTGATCCAGGCACTATATTATTATCTTCAGTAATTCAACCAAAGCAGAAAGTTACAGCAACTAGTGTATCCAAAAATATTTAAAACCACTTTTTTTATAACTATTTTAAAATAAAACACCATTCTGTTGTATATGTTTTGGCCAGACCTTACGGCTTTGTATTATGCGGTTGTCATGCAATGTGTTTCAGAAAAGCAATACTTTTACTACATTTATAAAGAAGATAATGTACCGAATGAGGTAAACGCTGCCTACAAAACGATTTTGGTATTATTTAGAGCAAAAAGTAGGAAAGTGAACAGACTGCCGACTTGTCTTCCGAATTAATTGTTTAAGTTAAAACTTTTCCAAATGCTCCAGTCATTGTCTAAAAATTTAATTGTGTTCTAGAAAAAAAGTAGAAACAATTTTCCTTTAAAGCCTTGTAACTGATTATGTTACACCTTTTTATAAAGCTTTAACATTTAATTGTATTAATTAGGTTTAGGGTACTTTTTAAAACCATGTATTGAGATATTCCCAGCATAGTAACATTTTAATGCGGACGTATGTAATAACCACATAAAGTTTTGGTTTGCACGAAAAGTTCGGATATTGGTTTATCCTTGTGGTCCGAGAGAAGGCAACGTCATTATTCCTCATCCTTTAAACGGCATTGTGCGCATCAACGTGCGTTAGAGAACTTTAACCTCTCTTGGAGGGGCTAGACATTTTCGTGGGAGCAAATAGATTAAAACAGGGGACTCGATTACCGACTTCTTTCGAGCGCTGATGTATGACTCGATTTATCGATCAAATAATCCCTACCTTCCATTCCCTTCCCATATTATATCGGCACGTTGTTCATGAGGACAGGAAAAACAGAAAGCCACCACAGAACTCCCCTGTGAACCAAGAAAATTGCTGCAATAGGAGCAAAATATCTCGGGTAAGCGATATTCCTAATAACTTTACGTCGCATTTTGTCTCCTGGCGGAATTTAGCTCCCGAGTAGGTAATTGTGGTAATTACTACTGCATTTTACTCTAGATGCGGTAGTTTTTTAAAGGTTAACAGTTACTGTTGAAATTTCATAATAAAGAATAATTGCTTTCAAGATTTTTAGTGATAACACACATACTTGCGGTTTTACAAGTATCATTTATACGTTTATCAAGTATGACTGAATAACATCAACGCGTACACCAACGTTTACTTATAAAACAGCAGCTTTGTGAACACTGCCTTACCCATTGCTTTATCCTTATAGTGCCGCTTCAATATTTTTATTATAGCTTCAATAAAGTTATCTGCACCTATTCGTTTTCGTACATGTACTTTCAAAACCTGAAATGTAATGTTTAATTATTTATTTCGCTTAGAAAATATCATATACACTTACCGGTCCAGGTTTGCCTTCAGATGCAAAATAATCAGCAAGGAATGTGAATCGTGTTTCATTAATGGATAATATTTCTTGGACATACGAACCTTCAGTTTCCCCCAGTTTGCAACTTCTGGATCGCTGATTAACTTTATCCTTTTCAACATTTACGTTGATCGTTACCTTGAAAGAATAGTAGTATGAGTAAGTGTAGGAATTTATGAAAACAGATGGTATTTGCCAATATTTTCAGGCTATTAGAAAAGCATGAATTACCGTAAAATCCAAATTGTGTACTTCAAGTAAGTTGATAAGCATATGATAATTAATTAACTATCATCAGAGCTAAAAATTTCGATTAAAGTTAATATACATATTTGGGTAGTATGGGTTCTTTACAGCTATAACAAAATAAATTGGCTTTCAGAAGAAATACTTTAGAAAGACCAGAATTGGCATTTATAAGCAATACATTGTACTTTTTTCTACGTGAGCGTTATGTGAGTGTAAGAGAAATAGACACATAGTGTATATCAAATTAATTTGATATGTGTATATTTGGTTCAGAAAATTAAGTAGATATTCTACAGAACTTAGATGAACTACTCCACACCAAGTCTATAATGCGAGGATTTGTTTTAGACATCGAGTATAAAAAACAAGATACGGTTTGCAAACCAACTCAGTTGATAGGCAGTGTATGTGCTTGAATAGGACTATTATCAGGCAACACCTGTATGCGCTGACCACTGAGTTGGAGAGACCACCTCTTACAACAATGCAAATTAAAGTATATTTACGCTTTACTCGAGTCGCCAACCATGCGTAGCCCTAAACGTAATTTGTACGTCCCAAAATTTGGTTGCATGGATTGCTGTCACGAGCAAAGACCACAAGTTAACAAACAAACCAGGCGCTTATCTGGCTTTTACTGGAAGCCAAGACCACCTCTTGCTTTTTAAGTCCGGGTCATCGCCGGGTGGTCTCTTTTGTGTGTAGAAATTTTATAGGAGAGACGAGAATGCCTACGCGGTAGGGAAACATCAAATAGTTTGTTTCAGGTAATTGTAACGGTACAAGGACGCAAGAGAAATCACTTCAAACTAACGCGCACGCATACGTCCGATTTCATTGATAGACTACAGTAAAATCCCTTACTTTAAAATGCCCTGTTCACACGAGCTATAGTATCACCACCATTCCCTGTTTCTCATGGCGGACCGTTTTAACCAGAATTGCATTTATTTAGCATGGGAAACGCAAGCGTATGCGGTTTAGATGCTATAAATCAAAGGGTGATTGTCCTCGGATTTGTGGGAACTATTTATGATCTTCGCAGATAAATATTTATTTAAGGCTAAGAAAAAAGCTTTCCCATACTGGATTCAAAAATCCCCTAAATCTAAATATTAAAATAAAATTTTTGTGGAACAATAAGGCGGAACACACCTAATTGACGCGGTTCCTTTTTAAGTAGCGCTGGATAGAAAATGTAGGGTTGCTAAGTTATCCTGTTGTGAAATTGTAACTTCTATGCGAGTTATTAAAAACTTCCTTAATGGGCATTACAACAGCGCTCAATTTACTTCGTGTTAATGTTGATTCGTTCAAAGAAAGTCGAGTTCAAACTTTGATGTTGCTACTAGCACCGGTCGTGACTTTGCCAACACACGAATGACAGAAACAAATGTAATTTCCCTTCTACCAGTTAATATTTATTTGGATTTTTCCATAACGTTCTCGTTCTCGCATACACAAAAAAGTCCTCATTTAGCAACTCGAATTGTGAAAATTGCGGAAAACTAACAAGGTACTCGCTGCTAAAAAAATTTGGTATACATGATTCAAATCAAATATGCAATTTATCGAAAATACACGAAATGATTTATCCTTTTAAAGTATTATAGAAAGCACGATTTTACTGAAGACCATAGATATATGATATATACAGGTCCGTAGCGAGAGAATAATATTGTGAAGGGGGGTCCCAAAGTAAAATTTGTTCACTCATCATTTTAATTTTGGTTATGAACTACAACTAATCTAATAGACATATTCATTTATATATATATATATATATATATATATATATATATATATATATATAATATGTATAAATTCACTAGCGCACGAGCACATGAATTCCTCTTTGCTTCAATTTGGCCAATGATGTTAAAAATTCATGAAAATTGAAAGTGTCTGCCAGTTCTTTTTCATTTGCAAGGAGCATTAGATTGTTTAACCTGTTTTCTGTCATTGATAAACGTAGCACATTTTTGACAAACTTTAGTTTACTGAAACTTCACCTTTAGCGTCAAATTTTAATAAAATCGCATACTTTTCGGCGCTTATAATCAGATTATCAATTTCATGATGGTTGTTATTAATAGACTCAAGAGATTTAATAACGCTTTTTTATATATACAATTGCATCTATAATTTTTTGTTCTGTAGATTCTAGAGCTTTTGTTAGCAGCTTCATTTTGTACAAAACTACTTTCATAAATATAACAGCAATAATAAAATCGAAATTAAGAATCCTCTTCATTAATCCAAATGCTTTCGATTTTGTCTTAGAGTCATATTCGTGTTCTGAGACAGAAATTTCATACATAACATTAACCGTTGCTTCAAAAGAAGTACTGATAGCTTTTAATGTTTCGACTCTAGCTGTCCAGCTTGTCCTTGATAAATTTTTTATATGTAGCGAGTTTTTCACTGATTTAAGCCTATCATTTAGACGTTCATAACGTTTGGTGCTTGCACTGAAAAATACATATAGTTCCTCCACAATATTAAAGGAATCGGAAATTATTTGACTAGCTTTGCAACAGTGTTCAACTGCGGTGTTAGTTCTGTGTACCTGGCATGGCACATAAGATACATTGTGCTTCACCAATTCTGTTACTTTTTTCTGCGCACCGTTAAATTTGCCCAACATCGCAGATGCATAGTCATCTGACTGAACGGCAAATTTTTCAGTATTTATACCATTATTTACCAACGACTGTACAATATTTTTTGCTAGACCGATACCTGTTTTAATATTGAACTCTTTAACAACCTCTCTTGTGGTTTTTCATTTTCGTCCACTGTTCTTACAACAGAAAGTGCATCCTTATGTGATGTATCAGGTGTTGTATCAACCATAATCGCGTAGAATGGACTCGCGTTAAGTTCTTCAACAACTTTTTTTTTATATGTTCAGCTAGAAGTTGTATAAATTCATTTTGGAAATCAACACTAAGATATTTAACATGATATGCACGTATGCAGGTGTCATCGATCCACCGTTGTAACACTGGATTGTGCCTTGCTACAAGCCGATGCCAGCTCAGTGTTCTTACAATATCCCCAATTATTTTTATAATTTTAGTGTTATAGCTAAGAATTCTTTCCTCTTCTACTAATAAATTACGCTTATTTTTGTTAAGTAAAATAGCAACGTGTCCGGACTTTAAAATATACGCACAGAAATCTTTTACTGCAGCCTTAAGAGACCTTGAAGAAAAATGCAGTTCGAGTTTTCCCAATTTGCCTTTATCACAGCTTTTCATTTTTTCCCCAGTTTCGCACGCTCTCCCTCGTCCAAGCCGTTTCGGATTTATCTCTATCACAACCGTTTTGGAAAAGACTACAGACAAAACAGTAAGCGAAGTCTTTTACAGTGCTGTACTCCAGATATTCAAACTGATCGTACCATTTCGCGTTAAAGCGATTTTTTCCATCACTTGGAAATATTTGCAATTGCAGTTGGTGTGGTCCAAGTGCGATTAAATAATCCCGTTCATTATCACCTTCAACAGGTTGTCGTTCACCAGGATCATAACTAACATTCGGCAAACTTGGTCTGTCTTCGTCAATTATAATATCATAGGCTATTCCTTTCCAAAAAATCGTTACACACTTTAATGGTGTTATCACAAGTATCTTTTAGCAATTAAACAGCATCCAGTATCTCAATTGCTACGATTTGTACATTTAATATAGTTTCATGACGTATTTTTTGTAAAAATTCCTTACCCACAACTAGCAAGTCGACTAAATCTATAGATTTTCCAATTCTAACAAAACAACATTCTCGCAAAATTGAAAAGTTTTCAAGGAAGGATTTTTATTAACGGGCTCAGCTAGCTCATCTAAATCTACTGAAATTGGTTCTTCTTCAACCCATGATGTTCTATTCTGTTCTGCGATATGATTCACTGAGCTGGTACTGCAATAACATATACTGTATTTGGTTGATATAATTACAACAGTTGGTTTCGACATAATTGATAAAAGCCGTAAAAAAGTCAATGTTGCAATCCATATCGTCTTGAAACTGATCAATAATTGATTTTCAAAAATATAGGAATAGATGCATCAATTTTTCACTGGCATGGTATATACACGTTATGCATTTGCTATCTATACGCATAGAACTCAACAAGTTAAAACTCATAGTCGATGTTATAAACTAGTGGCAAAATATAGCTTACCTGCGATTGACTATTTTAGGTATATTGATAGAATTTTTATGTGTGACGTCTTCTGTGTGCATGCTGGTACTGTCATATTCAAATAGATTAATATTTAACTCGGATTCCGATTTATCATACTTATCCAACAAAGTACAGAACGTTGTTAAATTGTGAAAGATCAAAATTACAATTAAGAATTTTAAAACTGTATGTGTTTAGGTTTACTTACTGTACTTGCGGTTGCTGTTCCTAGACGAAGAGTTTTAGCTGCATCAAATGGGTTCAGAGGCGCACACACCTACATGTTTCACTCGAACTGATGCGCCATTATGACAACTTCTACAATTTAAGCACTCGAGTTTAATCTTCTTTCTCTTCTTGGATACCTGATACATGGATTGCACAGACAAATCTTAAAATGTAGAAGCTGTACTGAGTTAATAAAATATATCACGAGGCTTGGCTATCAGCCACCTGCTCTGTAATAATACATTGAACGAAAACGCAAGATATGCAGAGATACTGATACACGGTGCCTGTGCATGTACTTTGGCCGTATAATAAATGAATGAATAAATCCGATGTTAAAACTTCATACAGTTGGAGGTCAGCGATTGACAATATAGATGGCCTTATCGTATATTATTGTTGTGCTACACATATGGCGGAGCGATAAAGCCTTTTCGCTTCACCAACATGACACTCTCTCGTATCGTTTCACCGACTCAACACCTAATAACTATAACCGCGAGTGCATAAGTGCTGCTGCCCGACCAGGTTGCTTCGACCGGTAAACAACACCTATCTTCGCGGAAGTAAATTGGTGAACAACATTGCAAGGTAAGCAAAGCATTAATTACGGTTTGACCTATGTTACTGTTTTTCGCGCCTTACCTCCAATTGCATACAATTACAGTCCATTTGCTAAGCTTTGCGCTTTGGGAAACGTTCTGGAGCTGTCCCGATTTTTTATACACTCCAACGTGTACCACACATCCGATTTATATAGACGTATCTCCCGAGTCACGTTATCTCATTTTATCTTACAAACATTGACCGGTACAAGATACTAACTGTATCTAGTACCGGTCAATTTTTATAAATACTTCTTATACTTCATACTGTAGTTAATCTTGTTATCTTGTTATAACCGTAACACAAAAAAATCCAACATCCTCTTGAATGACATTCAATCTGAATTAGATATTCAGCGGTGTGTCTGCAAAACAATTAGTTGAACATATAGCACTCCGCAAACTGCTCTAAAAAATTATGACTAACTTAAATATGCTATAATTGAAGGAAGAAAATTGTATTATGTTATGTAGTTTATTAATTTTAGGGTATATTACTTAGCTTGTTTTTTGTTTCACCTTAAAAATTTATTGAATTTTGTGACTTTAGTGAGATTTCTTGGCAATAGTTTATATACGTCGGGCATTATTTGATTACGTTTTACGGTATATGACAGTTGACAGGTTGAGGATAAGTAATAATCTCATAAACGGTTTAATAATTTTGCCGAGTGTAATTCTTAGCAAGATATCAATCAGAAGTTTAAAAGTAGCCTATTGAAAAACTGTTTCCGGTACTAAATTACTGGAGAAAGAATTTTGGAAGCTATACCTACATAATATATCATTACACAAGTCATATCACTACAAGAAAACGTAGATAGTGAAACACGGCATTAAGTACACACATATAATAAGATACAGTACATGTGCCAACTGACCATTAATTTTGCCGAGCGACTGAACTTTGAGGAAGGAAGCTCTCCTACCCCCCCCCCCCCCCTCCCAGTGGTTTCAGCTCTTAATACACATATTGTGAAAGATCTTGCATATTGAATAATACCTTAAAAAATTAATAGTTGTATCCCCCGTGGACAACAATGAGCGGATTATTATAATCATTTGATAAAGGAGCAGTAAACGAAATTAAACTAGACCAGGATTAGAATAATTTAACCTAGTAGAACCATTGTTATGTACAGTTTCTGCACCTAAGTATTTTTTTCTTAACTAATTAAATTTCACCTTTCTTATTTTCTCTTCACGGTAGTTTGAGTATTTATTAACAATTTCCACCGCCCTCTCGATTCTAAACGATTGCTTATTCATCAAATAACATACATAGCTACATATTATGGCTTTGTTCAAAACTATAAATATTTAAAAAAACAGAATGTTGTAGTAATTTAAACCAGAAATTTAAATAAATAAAATTTAAATGTGATTTAGGAAATTTCTTTTCGTCGTAGCTACTTCATGCATAAAGCAATTAACAAAGAAAAACACAAAACTAAATATACCTGGACTTAGGGTAACAAAAAGACATAACAGCCGCTACACTGTCGAGGTTTTCAAAGCGTCCAGCTTTAATGAAGAAATATTGGCACCATAACAAAAGCGACAAAGTGGGCTGGCTACGTAGCGTGGTAAGAAGAAAAATTCGGGAAGTCCAACGCAGCAAGAAAATTGTGTTGCATCAAATAAATTCTAAATTATGTCAGGTAGATTTTTGTAGTAAAACAATTTATAAGATATTAAATGCAGAATGTAGAACATAATAGGTTATTGAACTGTTATTCAGAAACTAAATCTGAACCCATTAAAGTCAGAATTTTGTCCTTTAAAACATAGCTACCATAGATTCGATTATTCACAGACATGATGAATTTGGCAACTCGTACTACAATAAGATACACAATTATATATATATATATATATATATATATATATATATATATATATATATTGGGTTATATACCTTATATATTTTTCAGTGCATTTGGGATATGTTGCGGAAGGATATCTTTCTTCCTGCATTGTAATAAAAATATTTTTCTGTTTCTCATTGAAGCTAATTTCAAGTTTATCTTCGACCAGCGTTTAAGGAGGGTTGTAGTTTCAGCTCCATATGTTTCTGTTATTATTAGAAAGAAACCCAACATATCCCAAATGCACTGAAAAATATATTTAATCTATTAGATAGCGGATAAACTTGCCCTAAAAATTTTAAATTTAGAAATAAGAATTACTCACAACATTATCCATAATTGCGAAAATGAATTACACAATATTCAACACACTGTAAATAATATACTTCCACATCACATTTTTTCAGAATTTTTACGCAGACAAACCATTTTATATAATAAAAAATTTTTTCAAATTAAAATAAATAACCTAAAAAAGATAAATGACATTTCAAAATTTAACAATGTCAAATTCAATCAAACTGACAAATGGTTTGTAAATATTTCCAATACTGAAATCCCAAATAATGTAAAGCAATTATTATCCTTAGGTCCAAAGTTTTGCCTTTCACCTACAATCAATGAAAACATTATAATTAGTTTATTGGCTGATGTAGAAAACATGTTAGTTAATATTGATAATGAGAGGGAAAGAAACTTATGCAGAGCTAATATTACCAATATCACAACTAAGTACCTCCATCAAAATTGCAGAAAGAAATCAAAATTCATAACAGACTACATAAACTGTAAAAAATTTTTAAAAGCAAATAACGATATAATTATAGTAAAATCTGACAAAGGAAATTTAACGGTAGCAATGTCAAAATTAGAATATAATTCAAAACTTATCAACATGTTAAACGACAACTCAACTTATATACTTCAAAAAAATGATCAAACTTCCAGTATTCAAAAGAAAACTCTTGATATTATAAAAAAATTAAAAACTAAGAAATACATATCAAATCAACAAGCAACTGATTTAAATAATTATAGCAGTACTGCGCCAAAATTATATGCTTTACCAAAAATTCATAAACCAGATACTCCATTACGTCCAATAGTTGCTTCAAATAACAGTCCTACTGAAAAAACTTTCAAAATATATATCTGACATTTTAAAAATATCGATAGGAACTAATATATATCAAGTAAAAGATACATTTGATTTTGTTGAATTTATAAATCATGTTGAATTGCCGGATAATTATATACTAATTAGTTTATATGCGATTTCTTTGTTTACAAGTATCCCAAAGGAATTAGCTATCGATAATATCAAAAACATTTGGCCCAAAATTGAACAAAATTGTAGTATTCCTCAAAACACGTTCCTTAATATAATTGATTTTATTTACAGTAATAGTTATTTTTCTTATAATTACAAATATTACAGTCAAATAAAAGGTTGTCCAATGGGATCCAATTTAAGTCCAATTATGGCTGAAATAGTTATGAATGCGTTACTAGATTATGTTATACCTACACTAAGTTTTCACATACCTTTCATAAAAAAGTATGTAGATGTCATTGTAACAGCTATACCATACAATAAAACAGACGAGATATTAACAAATTTTAATAATTACAACCCAGACATACAGTTTACAATAGAAGTAGAAAGCAACAACTCCGCTCCATTTTTAGACACTCTGTTAATAAGAAAAAATAATAAAATAATTACTGATTGGTACATGAAGCCAACAAGCTCTGGCCGATATCTAAATTATAACTCATATCATTCTTTCGATATAAAAGTCAACTTTATTTTAGGAATGAAAAACAAAATAAAAAAGATTTCGCCTTCTTCTCTATATAATAAAAACATATTAAGACTGAGCAGTATCTTAAAAAATAATAATTATCCTAAGACGTTAGTTAATAAATTATTATATAATCAAAGGTCTGAAAATAATTTAACTGTAGATGTACAAAATAAAAAATATATAAACGGTGATATAAACCAAATTCACGCTTCTTTGCCTTATTTAAAAAATTTAACACCAAAATTAACAAAAATATTTAGAAACCATAACATCAAAATTGCAAAAAAGAATGTGACTAGTGTTGGTAATCTATTTTCAAAAATGAATGACAAAAATTCTCAGGTACTACAAAGAAACGTTATTTACAAAATAAAGTGTTTAGATTGTGATCTTTCATACATTGGCCAAACTTCTCAAAATTTGAAACAAAGAATTACACAACATAAAAGTGATATTCATACTAAACCTAAAGCATGTGCATTAGCCACACATGCACTTGATGACGGGCATAAATTGGATTTCAACAACCCAAATATCATTCAAATAGAAAACAATACTTTCAAAAGAACTTTTATGGAAGTATGCCATATTTATAAGAATACAAAATCTATGAACAAAAAAAGTGATATTGGTGATCTTAGTTCTATATACGCAAATCTCTTAAACCTAAAATTCAATTCCAATAAGTAAACTTCTACAAAACTTTGGATACTTAAGAATTATATAAACACATACCCTTATATATGGTAACCTTTACGTTACTTGGGAACACAGACATTCTATCACACACACATACCCACACACACACACACACACACACACACACACACGCACACACACACATCCAAACACACACACACACATACACTCAAACACACAGTTAGGTACCTCCTCCTACTTACACATGCACCCATACATACATATAAATCCAAGATAGTATTAATCAAATTTTTGAAATTCTGCCAAACCAATATTTTACCTTTTCTATATTAAAAAAATTTTTACCATTTAAAAAAGCTATTTTAAATATTTAATTTATACACAATAATTTCATGTTCCAATCATATTTATAACCAATCTCATTGTAAGTAGCTGCAAGTTGTCATACTTATAGTATTAATCAGTGTTTATATATTTTTTTAGTTAAACCTGTGATCAAGCATAAAATATATGCGAAAATTTAGGTATTAAAGAAGAGTAGTTATTTCCAGCAGACCTATAACCCACAAACTATCCTATTAAATTAACACTAAAGGTCGTTAACAATACAAATTATATATATATATATATATATATATATATATGTCGATATATATATATATATATATATATATATATATATATATATATTACTATGGATATTTAGGTTAGAAATGGTGGGAGATAGGTCAGTAGGACATTTTAATAGGGTACACTATGTATATAGCAGTCCAGATAAGAGTCACAAGTCCGTGCGTATAAACATTTAATTTGCATGTAAAGTTAGTGACAGTAGAGCTTTTCAGGAATAGCATAAAAATCAATAATAAAGATGGTGCATTTTTATGTAACAAATATTTGAAGTAAGTATTGTGTTAGTGTATATAACGTAAGGTAAGGTAATATAAAGCTGGAAGTTGATAATTTTAAAGGTTTTAGCATTGAAAATATGAAAGTGTAGTCAAGAAACACTTAACCATTAGGGAGAGTTTTAAATACAAGCTATTTCCAGTAAAAGTTAAGCTTTGTAAATACGTTCTTGGTATTGAGTTTAAAAGCGTGTCAACAGACGTTAGGATTTGTAGTAAAAGATATTTTGAAAGCAAACAACTGGTTTAGGGTAGATAAGACGTGAACGCTACAAGTATAAAGATAAATCGATAATATAAAAGGAAATACAGTGTTTTTAATGAGATAGCAAAAAATGGAAAAAATCATATGGTTAGTTGTCGTTGACTTTGAAACGTCTGCAAGACAAAGAGATTTTAAAAAGTAAATAAGTACGAGAAAGATGCTACGTGTTTGCATAAGATGTTTGTTAAAGAGGGTAATGGAAAATATTGTAGAGGCTACAGACAGAGTCGGACGATTAGACTGCATGTATAAGAGTATTATTATGTAGACTGGTTGGTTGGAATAAGACTTGTAAATAAGCGGGAGATAAAGGTAAAGTAACAGAATACACGGGTAAGACAAGGATACACAAAAATCGATAACGAACGTTGAAAACTGGGGAAAGATACAAGACAAAGAACAGTATAGTTTGAATGCAAGTTACAATGATGCGATCGGATGTGCATGTGTGAAAGAGGCGTGTTTTGGTGCTTGGGTGAAAGTTAGTTGCCGGACGATTTTGTAAAAGGTGACAGCCGTTAGATATTTTTAATGAGGATTTCGAACAAAAATACTTGTTTGCAAGTGGAATTCTCGGATTTTGAGACAGTTGGAGACGGTTGCAAAGTTTACGGAGAAAAACTCAAGAATAATGGCTGATTTTGCAGAAAGAATTAGACGACTGTTAGTTGTTGTGGAGTGGAGGAATTTGTGAAATCTGCAAACGGTTGAGAAATTTACCGAGAAAAGTGTGCTTGGGGTAAGGCGTGTAACGATTCAGGGGTGAAATTCGGAGGTCATATAAACAACGACGAGGCAGTTAGGGCTCTCTTTCTTTCCTTGTTGATCTTCAAAGAAGCTTCGTGTAATAGTAAATATGTATAAGTGAGTTTAAATTCTTTGTATTACAATTGAGATGCACAAGTTGGTGCAACGGTAATATTGCAATTGTAAATATCTAAAATACAGTTGATAACCGAAGATGGAAGAAAAGTAAATAGACCTTTTTACTACATATGGTTGGAGGCGCTTGGTGTGCACTGGTAGAAGTAGAGTACGTTGATGGACCAGTAGCATATGTACGGGAGCATGGAAGTGTCGTGCATTAGCATCTGAGAAATCTGAGTAGATGCGTGCAGTTCCTGATGGTGAGAGACCACCTGGAGCATTTCTTGAACGAGCAGTCTAGAGAGATGTTCACCTCGGAGATGATTTCAACGTAGAGGGCTGGTGGTGCTTACTCCAAGTAATTCAACCTTTTAAAACTTTTGAATATTGTAAATTTGTTGGTAATAATGATAATTTGGTGATTTTTGTGGATTTTGTTGTATTATACGGACATTCTTAATTGACAATTTTGCTTTGAGAAGGGGTGGTATGAAAACATATTTATGTACTATTTGGTATATAAAATGAAGGTGTAATATTGGCTGTATGTACAAAGTAAAAGGGTTTTTGGTAATTTTTCAGTGCAGTAGTTAGCACATAGGTACAGAAGAGTTTTTACTATGAGCTCGTAATAGACCTGGGGTTTTAAAGTAAAGTTTGGGGATAAGCCCAGTTACTTTTATTTAATGATCGATGTATATTAATAAATTTCCAAATTATTTTATTTAAAAGGACTTCATTTAAAATTTGATGATATTTGTTAAAGATCCAAGGTGTATGAAGAATGTAAGACTAAAATTTTTGAATTGCGAATTAATGTTCCAATAAAGCGTAATGCACATTTGGCAGTCAAAATTTATTTATTTTTTGAATATTAGGGTACTATTTTCAGAGAACAAGTGAGCAGCCGTGGCGAATATCCCTGAGAAAGCGGGTGGTTTTGGCGTCCGAATTGGAAAACATCTTTAGAGGGTATTATTATAGGGTGATATGTAATGCAAGTCTAGGTGGTAGGACTTGATTTCTAAAGTAGGTACGAAGCATTTATGACAACACAAATTTTTAGGGGCATGTTAAAGGGAAGCTCGTAGCTATTATGACGCCCAAAGTGTGAGATACGAATTAACCGATGGTTTCCAGGAGGAGCTCGCAGCAATCAATATTTTAGGTAGTTAGTTAGTTACATTTGGACTTTGTATAAAAGTCTATGTTATTATTTCATCTTATTAACTGAAATACTTTAGTGTGTATATATATATTGCTGTGAAACCTCCAAAATCCGTGAACTACGCTTTTCGCCTCGGCTGCTCACCTAATTTTATAAACCTCCTCATTCATAAAAATTAAACAACACATTCCTACCACAAACATCAACGTTAACTCTATTTACATTAATATTCAGAATACATTAAATTTTCAAATTAAATTTCAGCATAAAATTCAGTTTTAAAAAGAATTTCAGGATTAATTTTATTATCATTTTCCTGTGCATCCAGAATTAAAGTCCTTGTTGGATGCCTACTAATTAATATAACAATATAAGCAGACCGGAGTCTGAGTATAAAGGGAGCATCTACCACCCTTTACGTTAATTAACCAGGTTCGTCTAATTGAGCTCAAAGACATACCCAAATTTTCATCATATTCTCGAACATCAAAACAAAATACCCTTTTAACTTAAACAAGCAAATTTCATCTTAAAATTAAACTTTTATGGTTAGAACAATTTCACTAATGTCCATTTAAAGTAAATCAATTATAAAGTCATTCAATACACACAAAATGTCAAACAAAATAGTATAATTTACCTGAAGGTTACTGTCCTCGTAGCTTCAGTATCGTTTCTTTAGTTAATCACACCATTCAACAGGATTATATTTACGGCTTCTGATTCTCTACGCTTTTAAAATTTTCTCCATCACCATCCATTCAAAGTCGTTTCTGGGCCTTTCCGGAACTCATCTGTGTTTATCTGACCCTTGTTTCATGGATCCAGACACGTATTTGAACCATTTAATTATTAACACCCCGAAAATAGCAAAGAAATTCATGCTTCTGTCACCAATATACGCCAAAACTGCCTACTTTTGTGTATACATTCGTCGTTGTAAATTTTGCTAATTGGTACAGTGAAACTAAATTTTATTACCTTGTATCTAAGTGCACTAAAGTACATTCATGTTAGCACGTAAATAACAAGCTATTTTGAATCACTAAAATATACTAGCAAACTTTAAATTATTTAATCAAACTAAAATGCACGGTTTAACATCTTCAATCAAGTCGCGTATGTACGAGCTTTTAACGCATCGAATCGTCAAAAGTCTTAAGAGAGCTTGTTTATCTTCATCTCGGTATATATAGCAAAAAGCCTGTCTATCGGTCTGTTCCCCAAAACGGGTAATTCTACGGAATTTCTCATGCCATGTTCCCAGTCTGCCGCTCACGCGTCGATTTTTACGAATTTTCACTCGCCCCATTTAAATCTCAGAAAATTTCCACACGGCACGCAAGCATGTCTGAGAAAAACTAATTGATTTTGTACAGAAATTGTTGTTCTACCTCTGATATTTGCATTCTATTTTTAACCAATTGTGACCCCCGTGACGTTGCTTAAATCCCGCCTTTTACAATATGTGTCTTTGCTTGACGCATTTTCTCTTTCCTTCTCTACCGTGTTCTTATTGGTGCAACTTGATATTCTTTATTATCGATTATTTTAGTCCACATGGAGTGTGAAATACCCAGCCTTAGCAATTCTCGTAACTATTATACGACGTTTTCCCCAAGATTCTTTGAACCATTAATTATCTGCAAACTTTTCGCCGTATTTGACATTTAAACTACGCAGGTGTTCAACATAATATTAATTCTCAGAGCTTTATTCCGTGGTATTTTAATCTTGGGTTTTTACAAGTTTCTATAGGTATTATATGTTATTAACGGTTTAATTAACTCCAATTAAAATTGATTTCTATCCTTTTCATTTTAGCGAATACAACTTAAATATTAATTATTATATGTACACTTTGTTTTACTACCGGTTACTTAAAATAGGGTTAATTAATATAAACTTTGCACGTAATTTCTCTTTGTTTAGGAATAATTACATTACACGCAGAGCTTTTCACTACTGCTTCGTCTTATAAATAATTTAAATTTCTTATTTTTACTGAAACAACCGAGTTTATTTATGCTTCATGGTTTTAATAACGCGTATTATTTAATGAAATTCCTTATACACGGTGATTAAAATTATTTGATGTGATTATTTAATTTTCTACCCTGGTCTAAATATGAGTATTTTCCCCCTATTTGAATACAAATAATCCCACTTATTTGACTTCAAATATAAAACATTTAGACAAAAAAAAATTACAAAAAAAATTGCCTAACTCTCTCTACCCTTATCTATCTAACTTACCTACTTTGTCTCCAATCAAAAAAATTATTTACACCTATCCTATATCCCTATCCTATTCCTAACTTTTAACTAATCTTCACTATACTTCACTTCCCCCTACCTAATCCGATATACCTATCCTACTCTTACTCTATTCCTAACTCGCCACTAATCTTATAAGAAATATCTATACTTAACCTATCTTATTTTCTTCCTACATTTACTCTTTATTCTCATCCTAAACCTATTTCTAATTATCTCCCATATTTATCCTATACCTAGCTTTATTTTCTATAAACACCTACTTCTACTCTTCTATATACACCTATTCTCTATCCCTATCCTTTGTTCATTAAGTTATTTAAATCTAACTCTCTTCTTGACCCTCCAAGTCTTTCTTCTCACCAACCTAATACTCTTCATCCCTATTTCTCCCCCTTCTATATCTATACTTAACATCTCTATTATCTCACATACAATAAACTTATCATCCCTATTATCCTTACTCTTAAATATTACTTCTTCTTCAGTCCCTACACTTGTCTGTTTCTCATTTATTCTTATTTCCTTTTCTGCCGACAAACCAAACGATACTACTTTACAATTATCGCCTTTTCCCTCCATGGAAAATCCTATGTACCTTCTAGACCTCTTATGTAATGGAATCCGCCAGAATGAATTCCTTAAATTTACTTTATTAAAAACAAACTTGTCCCTTAACCTCGTCGAAAATAATTCTGCCTTCACCTGCTCCCGATATGCTGCTTCTACCCCCACTACTTCTGCATGTTTTTGTATTAAAGCTTGAACCTCTACTCTCCTATCCTCTGGACATCTTATTGTGTTGATCTGTTTAACCTCATCATCCTCTACCTCTACTACATTAATACTTAACCCCGTGTCATCCTCTGTGACTTCATAACTGCCCTTCCATGGCACTACCCTATCATTAATCCTTATTACCTTCCGTTCCATATCTATCAAAACCCCTAACTTCATCATACAGTCAACACCTAAAATGCTCTGAAACTTCAGTCCAGGTACAATTACAAACTCCTGTTCACAGCTTAAACCTCCTATATCTATCCTAAGCACCACAACACTATTTACTACAGCAAACTTCTTTTTATTTGGAGCTACTAAATGGCTACGTTTTATAGGCATAATTCTATCACAAATCTTATCCCTAATTTTGCTGACGAATTCCTCCGATATTAAACTCGCCTCTGCCCTGTATCAAGTAATACTTCTACATTATTTTCAAAAATTTCTAAATTAACAATTGGCAAACATAATTTTCCTCAGTTTCTGGCTCTACTTCCTCCTCAATTTTGAAAAATTCACGTGGATGTTCGTATACATTTACACAGAAATCTAGTGGTCTGTCACGTTCTAAAAATCCTGTCTCATCCTGTTTTCCGTGCTTGGTCCTGGTTGTCCTTCTACAACCTGTGCGTACGTCCTCCTCGTGTTAATATCCGTGTCCCTGTCTCTATTCGGCGTGCTGGTCACAGTCCCGTTTACTTCCGGTAAACTGTTCTGTCGCGTGTAACTAGGTCTTGGCGTCGGTCCCCTAGTCGCACTATTGCTCCTGTATTCCTGTCCTCGTCGTTCCCAATTCGGTCGAAAATTTCTGTTGTAGTCAGGCCGTCTCGGATAATTCGGTGTCCTGTTGTCAAACCTAACTGTGTTAACGTTTCGTTGTCGTATCTCTCTTGTCCGTCCTACACATACATCGTCATATCTCTGCAAATACTCTAAAATGTCTCCCGTTCTGTGATGTTTTGTAAGGCCACGTGTTGTCTAATTTCCAGTTCAAAATGTCGTGATAGGTACTTAATAATCTGTCTGTCCGTCAATGGTGGATTCAGTTGTTTGGCCACACTGTACTTGCGGATGGCATATTGCTCCCTAGAACCTGCAAACTCTCCCTTAAATTTTCCTGTAATCAAGTCGTCCCTAATCTGATCCTGTTTGTGATCACTCCAGTAATGTTGTAAAAATTTGTTTTCAAAGTCCTGATACGTGTCTATGTCCTGTCCTACTAAATTGTACCATGCCTCCGCATTGTCCTTTAATAAAGCCTTTATCGTATTTAGTTTAGTCTGTTCGTCAAATAAATTTCCCACTAGATTTCTTACACTATTAATAAAAATTTGTGGATTTACCCTGTTATCGCCATAAAACTTCATGTGTTGGTCCAATGATACTCCACCTGTAGAAAATCTGGGACCATCCCCCGTTAAATTTGACATGTTGTATTTAATACTACTAACTTCACGTTCTACCCTGCTTAACTGATCCCTACATGAGTCCGTCACTTCAGTCATTTTTACGTTTATTTCTTCTTCACAGAAAATGCGTACTTCGGACCTTAAATGTCCCATTTCCTGTCGAAGACCTGTAATATCACGCTCATTGTTTAGCAACCCTCGTTTCAACTTCCCCATTTTACGGTAAGACTGTTTTAAATTCTGTAAATTCTCTCGTCGATTTTTCTATTTTATTCCCTAATTCCTGATTTAATTGGTCAAATTTCCGATTTGAGTCCTCTCTCGCTCTATTCGATTCATCGCTTAGCTGTTCTAATTTTCTGTTAGACTCCTCCATCGCTCTATTCGATGCTTCCCTAGCTAATCGCATTTCCTCTAACATTCTCATCATTAACTCATTTCCTGTTTCTCCTGATTCCGTCCTCGACTGATCTCTACTGCCTCTAGCTTCTTCCATTTTCGAATTTTTCCCACACAATGCACTATCGTCACTTCCAATTTCCACTCCTTGACTCCTTAACCACTCCTTTCTCTGCATACGTTCCAATCACTCACACACACTCTAAAATACTCTTAAATTTATACACACACAAAAACTCTCTCTCTCAGATCGCCAGTTTCCTGGAATAAAATAACAAAAATTTTATTTGGAATTCGAGCCTCACTTTTGGGTCGCCAAATTATGCTGTGAAACCTCCAAAATCCGTGAACTACGCTTTTCGCCTCGGCTGCTCACCTAATTTTATAAACCTCCTCATTCATAAAAATTAAACAACACATTCCTACCACAAACATCAACGTTAACTCTATTTACATCAATATTCAGAATACATTAAATTTTCAAATTAAATTTCAGCATAAAATTCAGTTTTAAAAAGAATTTCAGGATTAATTTTATTATCATTTTCCTGTGCATCCAGAATTAAAGTCCTTGTTGGATGCCTACTAATTAATATAACAATATAAGCAGACCGGAGTCTGAGTATAAAGGGAGCATCTACCACCCCTTTACGTTAATTAACCAGGTTCGTCTAATTGAGCTCAAAGACATACCCAAATTTTCATCATATTCCCGAACATCAAAACAAAATACCCCTTTTAACTTAAACAAGCAAATTTCATCTTAAAATTAAACTTTTATGGTTAGAACAATTTCACTAACGTCCATTTAAAGTAAATCAATTATAAAGTCATTCAATACACACAAAAATGTCAAACAAAATAGTATAATTTACCTGAAGGTTACTGTCCTCGTAGCTTCAATTATCGTTTCTTTAGTTAATCACACCATTCAACAGGATTATATTTACGGCTTCTGATTCTCTACGCTTTTAAAATTTTCTCCATCACCATCCATTCAAAGTCGTTTCTGGGCCTTTCCGGAACTCCTCTGTGTTTATCTGACCCTTGTTTCATGGATCCAGACACGTATTTGAACCATTTAATTATTAACACCCCGAAAATAGCAAAGAAATTCATGCTTCTGTCACGAATATACGCCAACACTGCCTACTATTGTGTATACATTCGTCGTTGTAAATTTTGCTAATTGGTACAGTGAAACTAAATTTTATTACCTTGTATCTAAGTGCACTAAAGTACATTCATGTTAGCACGTAAATAACAAGCTATTTTGAATCACTAAAATATACTAGCAAACTTTAAATTATTTAATCAAACTAAAATGCACGGTTTAACATCTTCAATCAAGTCGCGTATGTACGAGCTTTTAACGCATCGAATCGTCAAAAGTCTTAAGAGAGCTTGTTTATCTTCATCTCGGTATATATAGCAAAAAGCCTGTCTATCGGTCTGTTCCCCAAAACGGGTAATTCTACGGAATTTCTCATGCCATGTTCCCAGTCTGCCGCTCACGCGTCGATTTTTACGAATTTTCACTCGCCCCATTTAAATCTCAGAAAATTTCCACACGGCACGCAAGCATGTCTGAGAAAAACTAATTGATTTTGTACAGAAATTGTTGTTCTACCTCTGATATTTGCATCCTATTTTTAACCAATTGTGACCCCCGTGACGTTGCTTAAATCCGCCTTTTACAATATGTGTCTTTGCTTGACGCATTTTCTCTTTCCTTCTCTACCGTGTTCTTATTGGTGCAACTTGATATTCTTTATTATCGATTATTTTAGTCCACATGGAGTGTGAAATACCCAGCCTTAGCAATTCTCGTAACTATTATACGACGTTTTCCCCAAGATTCTTTGAACCATTAATTATCTGCAAACTTTTCGCCGTATTTGACATTTAAACTACGCAGGTGTTCAACATAATATTAATTCTCAGAGCTTTATTCCGTGGTATTTTAATCTTGGGTTTTTACAAGTTTCTATAGGTATTATATGTTATTAACGGTTTAATTAACTCCAATTAAAATTGATTTCTATCCTTTTCATTTTTAGCGAATACAACTTAAATATTAATTATTATATGTACACTTTGTTTTACTACCGGTTACTTAAAATAGGGTTAATTAATATAAACTTTGCACGTAATTTCTCTTTGTTTAGGAATAATTACATTACACGCAGAGCTTTTCACTACTGCTTCGTCTTATAAATAATTTAAATTTCTTATTTTTACTGAAACAACCGAGTTTATTTATGCTTCATGGTTTTAATAACGCGTATTATTTAATGAAATTCCTTATACACGGTGATTAAAATTATTTGATGTGATTATTTAATTTTCTACCCTGGTCTAAATATGAGTATATATATATATATATATATATATATATATATCTATATTGCTGTGATAAGGGGTTGTTTACGAGTATATTGAGTAGCAAGGGTCGGGTAGTAACCATAAATTGCAATAGGAATCAGAAAACTGCATTTATTTAGCAAAAAATTAAGTAAGTCGTACATTATGTAGATAGCAAACATTTTTAACACCCTGTATATAAACCGCAATTAGCTTTAAGCGTACATTTAACTAAGATGCATTTTTCTGAACATGGAAGTTTTATCTTTTTATTCAGATAAGAATCTACTACCGCCACCCCACAAAAAGTTAGAGACAATTAAAGAATGTAATTTTTTGTAAATAAAACATTAAAATTTTGTGTGTGCTTCTTTTTAACATTATATATTTAATACAAAAATTAATTTTTGGAAATTCTCGGGGGATTCTTTAGCACGTGCACGTTTTTGCTTAACCTAAAAATCTCCGAAGTATTAAATCACCTCATGGGTGCAAAGCCCCCATTCAGAACACCTTATGGAGCCCCATTCCGCATTTTAGAATGATTACATCACCATCCAAATTCTTCACTACGTTTTAAATAACGACATGATTTGCATACATTTTAAGGTTATATTTTAGATTCGGGTACGAGTTCAGTGTAATTGTATAAATTATTTTGGTTATGCAATCATGAACAAAATAACGAGTGACCTGTCTTAACAGGTTTTTTGCATACACACACTCACACTAATACTTTAAAATAAACTCATTATAAAATACAAGTCGAATAATTTCTGCTATTCTTTTTTGATATTTAATACAAAAATAATGGGGCACAGCCCCGTTCAGAACACGCTAAAAGGCGCCCTTTCATTCATCATTTTGAGAGTGCTTACGTCATCCACCACATTTCCTATTTTTGCTTAACCTAAAAATCTCTCTTCAATTAACTAATGCAACGAGAATAAAAACGAAGACAAAGCTCTAAGGAGCACCGCTAAATTCTTCACTACACGCACGTTTTTGCATAACCTAAAAATTCTTCATCACGTTTGTGAAATTAAACAAGCTATATATATATATATATATATATATATATTATATACAATAATAGGCTTTTAGGTCTGCTGGTTAATTAATTGTACTCTTTATTATAAATCTAAGTTTTCGGTTTTATTTTAAACCATTTTCAAAGATACTAAAAATTAGAAACATTAATATGGGCTAAACAGTTAAAAACTTACTTACTAATGTGAGGTTTTACGATGAAATCGTCGATAAAGATAAATTTTTGTATATAAACTGAAAGTGATGTTGAAAGCTTTTAGTATCTTTGAAAATGGTTTAAAATAAAACCGAAAGCTTAGATTTATAATAAAGAGTACAATTAATTAACCAGCAGACCTAAAAGCCTATTATTGTATATATTATATTTTATAATTGCAAGGTCGTTATACCACAAAAGTATATATATATATATATATATATATATATATATATATATATATCAGTTAAATGGACATTGGCTTTTTTCTACCAAGCTCCAAAATTATTCCCTAATAGGATTATTTGTTTATACGTATACATCCATTTAATGTAAGATTATATAAAATATACCTCACTGTTGGCCTCATAAAGTTTGTGGCAGCCTGTAGCAGCTCCAATTATGAATGCTGATTCTAAATTCACTAACGTTGGTATTTCAACTACATCATATATTTTACAGTAATTTAAGGAAGTTCGAATGTATCCAGGGCCTCCATATTCAACAAGGCGAGGATTTCCACTCAGACCTAGAACAATACTGTTATTATAAGGACAAGCTTATAACACAAGAATGGAAGAAGTTTATATATAGCATGTACATGCCCTATAGGTATAGCTTTAAGAATTGATTCTGGTATTATCAAAATGTCAAAACTATAAAATATACAGTTCTATATTCTCAAAGTCATCTTAGAGGTTCATCAGATTTAAAATGTTTTTAAAAGCCTACTACTATCGGAACGAAAGGTTCTTACTCATGACTTTGAGAAATTATTTCTCCAAAAGTATCCAATCGATTTTGATGAAAGAAGCTGCGTGCTAAAGCCACATTATTTGTACATAAATAACACAAATTTAGTAGCTTTTCAATAAGGCGTTGATTTACTACAGCTATATATTTTGTAACTAAAACTTTATATGGACAAATAACATTTATGTATTTTTAGACTGATTATACAAGCACTTTCAGCAATCTATAGCACACTAAAATTTCTAAAAGCTTTTGCGAGTTACTTCGAGATCGTCGCTAACAGTAAAAGAATAATCATTTTAACACTACGATATTATTCTCTAAATTACTATCAAAGCGCTATCCTTAACTATCCAAGCAGTAATTACGAATTTATATTGTCACTACAATAATTTATATCGACAGTCGTCTGTATCACATATGTACCAAAACTCTAAACATATCGTAATCAAAGCATTAACAAAATTTAACCTCAGAACTAAACTGCATGATCTACCATTGCAAATCTACATACATTTCAATTGTTTTTGATCACTCTATCATATACCAGAATTATGCAAACATTCTCGAAATAAAAATTTCAAATACATTTTCCATATGTACAACTGTCTTATATGGACCTTTCGTATTTATGAACTAGCAGCTACTAAGTCATATCAACTGTACTTTTACTGGCGCGTCTCTACTTTGAACTCTATATATAAACTAGATACACCCTTATAGAAAAGGGATTTTAGTCCAATACGTTACAACAACCATGCTTGTTTATCCTCGTAATTTACATAAAATGCTCAAATGCCTTAAATTACAATTTTTAAGATAATTGTGCCAACATCAACGCCACGTTATAAAAGTAATCGTTATTGTCATATAAAGCATTATCAAAACAATTAAAACACACGTGTGGATAATCACTATATCTGATTTTATTTTGGGAAACTAACAATATCTTTTTGACACATGCTCTGGGACCTGTTTCGAAAAATTTAAAAATTCTGTTTTACTTGTAACTATAAAGTGGGAAAATTTTGTATACAAACTTCAATTCAATCCAAAACAAAACTTAATTTGCTTTAACTTCACAAATGGCAATTAACAAAAAATAGTATGTGCATTATAATACAGGTAAAATTTTACAGGTGACTCTATGATTGTAAAATAATCTCTGTAAACCAGATTTGATAAGAATTGTTATTTTTTATTTTACAAGTCTTGTAATACAGCACTTGTATTACAAGTCTTTTACGCCCTGATACTATATCTGGTTTTCCATAACCGCAATATAAAAGTATAATTAACTTCTGATACGATAACTTTTTGAAATAGAGCAAATCTGCATTAAATTGCAACGACCTTAATTAAAAACGCTAATCTATACGCCTTTCAAGTTATTCTCAAATAATCCAAACTTAATAAATACGTATTCAACCCGTTCTGTATAAAAATGTAAAATATATCCAATAAACATTAATCAAATCGTTAAAAACAAGTAAGCATTTGCTTCTTCTAAACACTTTATTTCGTCGTAATGTTTGCTTTCGTAAATCACTCCCAAAATCTAGAAGTTCGTCCTAAGCAATTCCTTGTAACACATTTTAACCGCTGCTTGTTATTTCAATAGTCAAATTCGTTAAAACAAACAAACATTTTGCTTCTAATAGGTTCTTGTTAAAGTTGCTCGCTCATTAAATACTTTAAATGTGGTGTTATCGGCTCGTGTTTTGTGAAATTCTATTTCGTTGTATCTGCACGTGTTCGGTTGCTCAAGTTATGGGTAATAAAATCGTTCTTCCTAATTAAGTTATTCCGGGTATATTTGTAGCGTGGATCGATAATCATACAAACTCGTAATCTTTTCTAAAAAGTCAGGCAAATTATTTACTTGCCTGTGTTTTTAGTTGCTTAAATCGCAGAGACGTTTTAGAATGTATTTTGCTTTCCAGTGCGACAACAAAATTTTATAGAATTAATCATCGTATTTTGGCCTTCTTTAATGCTTGCATTGTACAAATCGTTTTGCTTTTGTTGTCTGGAATATATATTTTTGCTTGCCTTCGCATAATATTTTACACCAATATCGGTGGAATGGTTTTTCGTTACGTACCCCCATCGTTCTAAAATTTGTATAAAAAAGGTTCAACTTTTGAAAAGCTCTCTTGCCTCCGTCACTTCTTCGTTCTTCTGCTATACAACATCTTTTGAGCGTTGTAAAGTTGCGCTTTTAAAATGTGTTTATACTAGTACAGATTTTTAAGTTGTTTCACCGCCCATCCGTAGACGAATTCAGCCGCATTTCCTCTCCCTATCGTGGTGCCAAAAAGAAGACAGCTCCAGATACAATATATTTTTCTGTTTGCTTTGTTTTGTGTTGCTGTTTTGGAAGATAGACACTTTTTTTTAATTGTTTCCGCAATGAATTTCAGATCGTTCGTTCGCTCACAACCTGAAAGGCTATGTACTTATTCTGAAAACTTGCTATTTAAAATTTTAATGCGTTAGAGCATTTTCTACTGTATAAATTAATGTAAACGTCAACTGCTGCTTAAATATTTAATGTAATGAGGTACGCCTTCTAAAGCAAATGTTACTGTTACCCTTCTATTACTGGATTTCTTGTACATATTTAGGGTTAGAATATGTTATAAGTATGCTCAAATTTAGACAATAAGATTTTATTCTCGATATTTTTAAAGGTTTAGGTTATGCTGTATAATATGTAAACTGACGCTTTGTGTACATCACGTTGTAACAAACGATTACATATATGTATTTCCGACATTTGTAAATATTCTTTTGGGACTGTATGTTTTCCATAAGTTCGTAATATAAATTTCTTTGTTACTGAGGTCTCCAATTCCTTTTTTTCTAGGTCACCCACATCACTCTACGACGTTTTTAAGCTAGCCCGAACTCTGAGCCTCGTGGAGTCCGATTCTACCATTCTGTTCCTGTGTTTTGTTGCGGTATTCGACGTAGGCGAGTTTCTCTAGTTACTTTGCTGCTTCCTTTCTTGTCTGCACGGAATATCGTAACACTTCATTTGATCATAGTTCATTTAAATTTCTCTATTTTCAAAAACTTCCAACTTACTTTAAGCATTATGGTTTTAATGTTTCTAAAAGATAGTATGTATTACGTACCTAATTTTATTGTACGATTATCGTCAACTCCATATTCAACAATTCATTTCTTATAGTTCGCAGGAATTAATAAAAAATTTACGAGCATCGAACATTGTTAGAATTTATCTGTCATCAATCATAGTAGTCACACCTAAATTCAAGTGACAGCACGGTTTTGAATAGGCGATTCTACTCAGAACGACATTAATTTAAATGAGGTTTGCAATGTATAAACGATGCTGGATCATATAAATACTACATGATTTGCTCTTTAAGGGAAAATCCACATGGTACACAAATAACTATATGCAGAGTGAATTTTTATTGAAAGTTCTTTTTAAATCCATACACAATAACAAAACGAATTGAAGTTAATTCTCTTATTAGTTCCTATAACTAAAATAAAAGAGTACGACTTACATGACACTTTACACTGTCACCATTTCACCTCTATTTAAACTTCATTTTACGATAGGAAAACTAAAACGCTTCATCGTATTGAGCTTTTGTTCAAAAGATGGCATTGAAAATAATTTCAATCTACAAATACATCTGTAACTATTTTAAAATCAAACTTACATTTGAAAACCAAACAGTAAGCAAAGTAAGCACAGTTTTTAAAGGTCTTACTTTTTAAGACGTAGAGAATTTACTGGCAAGGAATAAAATTATCCAGACATAAAAATGTAACAAATTAGATATTTGTCTACGAACTATTTTCAACTAATGCACATATTAATTTTTCTATAAAGGCCAGTTAACACAGCGCACATGTCTTGCAACGCGGAGACCTTGGTTAATAAATATATAAAAAATTAGTGAGTAACATTGCACTGTTGAAGAATGTTAGGTAAACCCAATATACCACAATAACAAAATTTTGCACAATAAGATTTTAAATTTAGGGAAGAACCTCATTTAATACCTTCTAAATCTTCTTTGGGGATTAAACCACTCATAGTTTTTAAAATTATCTTTATTAACGTTTCGATCCATGACCTAGGATCGTTTTCAAAATAATAAAAACTTAAAGTTTGACATTTATGACATAAATTGAAGGTGACTTTGATTTATTGATGTTCGAAATATTTGGTTTGAGTACACTAAGCAAAAAATTTTTAAAGTTTAAATGAATGATTGCCTTCAATTTGTGTTACGGCATGGGACCGACTTTGTTTTTAGGTAGCCAATACGCTTAACGTGAAATCAGTTGATTAATTTTTATTGGTGAATTCAATTGAATTTATATAAAATTCACCAATAAAATTAATCAGCTGATTTCACGTTAACGTATTGCTAAAACAAAGTCGATCCCAGGCTAACACAAATTGAAGGCAATCATTCATTTAAACTTTAAAAATTTTTGCTTAGTGTACTCAAACCAAATATTTCGAACATCAATAAATCAAAGTCACCTTCAATTTATGTCATAAATGTCAAACTTTAAGTTTTTATTATTTTGAAAACGATCCTAGGTCATGCAAAGAATGTGAAGTACTGCTACGGATTGATAATAAGAAGCACTTATTTTTAGAAATGCTGACCGATTACCCAATGCGAGCCTAATAAATTGATAATAAGAGGAGTCTCGCAAGTTGTTGATGGAGACGTGGTTACAAGAGGTTCGCGAGGATGCTCGGTGAATTGCACTGAGCGAGTAAAATAATTTAGCAAATTTGTCTTGTAGTTCTTGTGCATATTATAGTTAATGGTAAGTCAACTTTAGATTAATTATACCAACTAGGTTATTGTAGATTATATAGTCTAGTTCATTTGTTCTTTGATCACAATTGCTCCCCATGTAAGTGATACAGGGTACCCTTTAAAGCATCCGCTAGGTTCACAATGGAGTAACCTCACAAGTGTTACAAAACATCCCTAGGTTTTCAATCGTGCTAGTAGTCCCACGGGTTGCAATGGTGGGAAGCGGTCACCATTACGCTTACTTATACAAATATCAGAAAAATTAACCCACCCTTTCACAACTGTATTGAAACATTATAAAGATATAATCAAGGGAGTTTAGCTTGACTTCATAAATATCCCAAGTCTTTCAGCTTATTATATATAAAGAAAAAACCTTAACCAGGATTCTTTATTGTGCAAGGTGACAAAATAAGACTAAACTACCATTTATCTTATTTAAAAGAAACATGAATTCTTAAGTATAATTACTATAAATCAGAGCGCAAGTTATATATCCCCCAAATTAGAATATAAATGTAATTAATGAAACCATTAGGAATTAAGAATTATTAAAACTTAAGTTAGATGCAACAATGTAATATTGAAGGACATAATAAAAAGGTTAATGAAAGTTCAACAGTGAGAACGGAAACAAAAATTGTATTCCAGACGTAATGTGATAATTCAGGTGCAGGTCACAGTAGGTTATAAGACAGCAATTATTAGAATTAAGATTGTTACAATATATTAAATACAGAAATAAGCAGACATTAGCTCTGCAGTTCCCATAAGCAATGTGAGGGCAAAGATAGCATAAATACCCGCGAGAGCGCAAGATGGCCAGTCAGTTTAGAGCTTCTCAACTTTAACCTTGTTGTCAGTTCAGCTACTCACCATAATTTTAATTTATTTAATTAGTAAAAGACAAGTTAGAATAATTTCGATCTCCAACGTTAATAAACATAACGTACTTGTAAATTTAATCATTGTCATTCAGTATAAAATAAATTTGTTTAGAAGAAGTGTTTTTGAAAAGCTTTTTAAAAAGTCGCTCCAAGAAGCCCATAACTTAACTCGCAGCAAGAATTAACGTTTTTGGCCGCGTACTTCTTAATGGCCGATTAAGCAGTCTTTCATCTTGACAGGTTATATATTTTTGAAGTAATCAGTAAACTAGGAGCAGGTGAATAGTGCAATGTGCAGTTCAGAAGTGATAGCGTCGAACAATATTCTATTAATTCATTTATTAGCATATTCTATTCATCTTATCAAAATGAAAAACATTTAAACTGATTTTGTCTATCTTCTTTAAAATTGTATGTAAAATAGTCATTTTTAATATTAAACTTTACTAATTTTAAAGGAATAAATTTAATGAACTTAAATTTTTGGAACATGAAAACAGGAGAGGAAAGAGGGCTAAAGATTTGGAACGAATAGCGTTATTATATTCACGTGGCATAAGTTTTTGGTAGTGGCAACGTCGCTACGATGTGACGTCACAAAAATTGATAACGCGGTTTATTTAGAAATTGCGAGAACTATATCTACAATTAAAAATCGGTATAGTTGTAAATAGACAAGGTTTCCAACATACCAAAAGTAATTCATTTAGAACTTCATATTAAGCTATTGTTAAATAATACAAAAAATGAACTTTAACGAGACTGTCTTTTGCTACAGTGCAAATACCATTACTTGTAAGTCATATTCTTAGTCCATTGGATTTTCTTAGAGTAATCTGCAATGTAATTAATTCTAGCTTGAAGTTTTCTACAGCATACCAACCTACTTGCAGCATTTTTCAAATAAAGGGTTCGGAATAAGCTATATTTATACAGTTTGAGTATTTTCCTCTTTGGTTTAAGTATAGATATAGTAGAAAAAATTCGGAATTCTTAAAAATAATCTCCTAATTTTGATAGACATGTTATAAAAAGCGCATTTTGAAACTTCGGTGTTTTCTGATATTTCCTTCTAACTTCAACAACAATGTTTCGCAAAGCTGATACCATTCGGAGCACGTTTAATTAATCGTTACGGAGGGGTTAAACTGCAACGACGGCAATGAAAACATATGCGCATTACATTTATCAATTCGTGGTCTAAAAACATTTTTATATTCAGTCACTGATATTAATTATTAGATTATAGACTACTAAAAAACTCGATAGTAGATTTGCGATATCTGTTCCGTATGAAGGGATCTTAACGCTCTTGGGAAAGTAAAATTTGACGTTTCGTGAAATAAGAAGTCTGTTTCATTGCATGATAACCCGTACGAATTTTTGGTCGTATAAATGATCAATGATTATAAACAAATACCTCAATGTGTGCGTTTGTATACTATCCTGAAAAACCAGCCACATCATGTTCGCGATCTTCTAAATTCCAACTTGTAAACTAAACTTTTAATTTGTTCTTATTTTTATTTTTACCCGCGTGACTATCAGCTAATAAATTGCACCTTTATATTTCCTAAACCCTTACCTGATATCACAAGGTCGAGAATTTCTTATTAACAATGAAAGCCCAAGGTAAAGTTGGATGGAAAACGGCTTGAGGAAAAGAAAAACTCTTTAGACATAAACGGCTAGTAGAGTGTTAGCTCTGGGTAGATCATGAGCTTGGGTCATGGGTTGTCAAATGACCAAAAAATATGAATAATGAGCGCCACCGTATTTTTCAACACAACAACCTACAAAAATTAACTGTGCTTGTATTAGGGGAATGCGGAAACCTTTATCAACACCACTAACATAGCCATAAAACTTAAATTTTACTCTTTTAAAACACTTACCAAAATCTCAAACACCAGATATCATACAGATGTTTTGACTTGACCTGTGAACAAACAAATGCACAACATGGACAACGTTTGTGTCCTCAAAAATATTTACCAAAAATAAAATAATAGAATTTAGGTTTCAAAAGTATACACCCAGGGTATTTGTAATCATTACCCACAATTTCTGATCAGGAATGATTTGTAAACTTTACTTGTATTTCAAAATATAAAAAAGTCAGAAAAAAATAGATTCTATTTGCTTAAATTTCTTGATTCATTTTACTATAATATTTGCAATTTGTTTTACTATAATATTTTCAACTAATAATTTTTTTTATAGAACAGAAATATACTAATAAAGATTTGTATTCAATAACATAAAGATCTCTGAATGAATCCTTCTTAATAAATTTAACATAAAGATCTCTGAATGAATCTTTCTTAATAATTTTCATGTAAGGATTTGAGTTCCCTTAATTATTCATAATACATATTCTTCAAGTCATAGTAGCACTACTTCGACTTTAACAATGAAATTTAAATTACCTAAGTGCAGATAAATCAGCATGTGTCAACCTAAAGTTATTTTTATTTAATAGTTAATAAAAGAATTCCACATGTTGACTAAAAATCAAAGTACATGACCTCAAAATATTTAAACATATTTTTGAATTAAAATAACATGACATGTGAGGTCTAAATAGGACAGTCGAATATATGTTTTTTATAGCTGACATAATATGTCACTCATTACTTTTTAGCTTAGTTAACTTTATCTGTATGTGCGATCATTCTGACAAGCAATAAATTTGTTACTTAATTCTTTCTTTCCTTAAACGAATTTTACGTAACTAAAGTTCAATCTAATATTTACTTATTGGAATTTAACTGATATTGAAAGTGATTAAATGCTAAAAACACTCACGTGTGCAGATACTGCTGTGAACAAAAGAAATGGACTATAACCCCAGCTGTCGGAAATTTCATGAACATCGGTTTTCTGCGACGCACAAATAGAAGCCACGTGAATACTTACGAATTTATTACTGGAATTGCGAGAACTCTTCTGAATAAAACCAGAATTTAACGAAACTAACATCTGCTTGACTTTACATCATATAAAATTTAGTACTCCAAAACCAAACTAAATTTTCTTGAGATTAATACTTTGATATTACTGATGTAATAAACTTACAGGAAATTGTATATGATATTCTCATATCATATGGTTACATGATATTGTATTATTTGATATTGCACTAAGAGGAAAATATTAATAAAATTTATTTAAATAATTTATACCAACTGTATTAATGATGGTGAGCTTCCATCTCCTTAGGCCTGCAGGGATCAACTGAACTGCTCTAGGCGGAACATATAAAAGAATAACATTACGCTAAAGCCGCTAGGAAACAACCACCAGACACCAAAATTCAATCAATTCCATTTCTTTTTCGGACTGTGTTACAGGCCACGTGTTTAGACACGACCATATTGACTTTACTGCGCCGCTTATCGCAGCTTGTTCCTTCAAACGTTGATAGCAAAGTGCTCTAATTGACAACTCGACGAAGCTTAATAACGAATCTAGACCTCAAAGGTAAAGGAGTCTATATGCTATTATAAATTTTAAGTTTTATTTTAATTGTACGAAATTTTACAAATTATATTTATGTATTATTTTCATTGTACGGAATTTTACAAATTATATTTTTATTTTATTGCTGCTTTATTTTATATTAGTAGACAAAGTGTAACTACGAAAAAAATACGTTACAAATTATCAACAATTTTCATGTCGGTAGATATTCTTGTTGGCATGCAATTTAACCTACACTTAAAAATAATAAGTAACACGTAAAGTTAGAAAATTCCCTGAGCAATTTCAATAGTTGGATACCTATCTTTGAACGAGTATTTGAATTACATTGTAATAAGTCAAACTGGGTAGGAAATCTTATATCCTCAATAAGTTTCACAGCTTGAATTTTGAAACATTCAATTTCAGAAAATCTTTAGCATGTACTGACGCCCAAAATTAGCAGCATATTTATGAAAGTAACTGGCCGATTTATATTCTACAGATTTTTCCGATAAGAAACTAAAATCTGATAAAATACATCCAATATTTTCATATCTTTTCTTCATTTCCATCATCAGTTGGCCATACTTGGCATTCGAAGTCTTCCCCAGAGGATAGAAAAACAGACATCATCCTTAACCAATTCATAACTTAAAACCATTATTTCTTTCGCTTTATTTTTCGGAAAACCAGGTATAATATCCGCTACTTCAGCGATTTGTCTCTTATAATCAAGTGCTCAAACTATATGCATTTATCACGCTTTATCTGTGTTGATTTGGTGAGATATTGTAGCATTTTCAAGGTACATCGATCAAAAGACTTTTGCTTTGAATAGTTTTGTTTACTTTGCCGATGCTGGCAAGATCCCTGTCACACATTTGTAAAAGGCAAAGAGATTGAAAATCAACTTGTTTTATAATAGCTCTGGCTCCAGAGACCGTGAAAGGTTTCCATTTAGTAACATCTATTATTCTCTTAAGTGCTGAAAAAATAACTGCAATTTTATTTTTGGGAGCAGCAATAGTAATTTGTCTCTGAAACCACTTAATATCACAAAGGCCTTTACGATGTATGCCAAGTCTTTCAATTAGATTTTCACATTTTTTCGAAGACTTGTTAAAAATGTGAATATTTCTTGCACTATCCCAAATATATATACGACCCACATGGATTCCCACAATGTTCTGGTTATGGGCAGCACATGGAGCGTATCTGGCGAGATCGTTAAGCTATGATATACAGGCATGGACGTCTTTGTACTTTCTAGCCATTTTGGCGCCTATCAAGCCTTATCTCTTGCAATTCTCAATACCTATCCCATCAGACTGAAGTTTGTTAAGAATATCAGCTGAGAGCCGTTCTCCAGTTTTTTCGTGAGTATGGAAGAAGTCGCTAAATCATTCTTCAATTTTGCAATGACCATCTGAAATATCTACAAATCTTATTAATGCGATCATCAGCTATCCATGACTGCTGGCTGTCAAGTATACTGATGATAAATTTTCATGAATTTTAGTTAATACGTTTAAATGTTTCCTTTCGTGAAATCTCTTTTAAAGCTTAGAAAAGAGAAAAGAGAAGATTTTCGACCTTTCCTAAAAAGTAAACACGTAAAGCAGAACACTTCATCCTTAGACTGGCTATACAGCTTCCATTGCCTTTTACTGGTTCATTATTAGAAAGAATTTTAAAACGGTGTTTTTATCCAAACTCCCTGCTATTATCTGATACAGACAAATCTGAATTTAATGAAGTGAATAGGTTCTCAACCATGTTCAATGAAAATTACGCGAACTTCTGGTGTGCGGGAGCTTCGTACCTAATTGATTTCTGTTGAAGTACGTGATACAGTAGGTAACTTTTCACAATTAGATGTGGTATTTTCAGTCGAGCAGGAGACAATTGCGGTCAAAGAAGAAACCACACATTTTCCGATGTCGTACATGATAGTTATTTTACCCTGGCGTTGACTAGAAATGGTTCTGGAATATTTACATGCTGAACCCATTTTCCAAAGATTTAGAGTATCACTCAAAGTACTTCCTTCTCGTATGTTTTTCAGTTTCCGAAATGCACTTCCATATAATTTTTTGGTCTCACTTTGGTTGCCCTTACCACTTCTTTATAGTAACAGTTGTTAGGTTAAAATTATCTAATTTTTAAGTCGTACATTTTAAAGAGGCAAAAGTTAGTACAAAATAGTAGCAACTTGCTACCTACACTCTGTAACGTATTTTTTTTCGTAGTTACACTTTGTCTATTAATATAAAATAAAACAGCAATAAAATAAAATATAATTTGTAAAATTCCGTACAATAAAAATAAAATTTAAAATCTATAATAGCATATAGACTCCTTTACCTTTGAGGTCTAAGATTCGTTATTAAGCTTCGTCGAGTTGTCAATTAGAGCACTTTGCTATCAACGTTTGAAGAGACAAGCTGCGATAAGCGGCGTAGTAAAGTCAAGATGGTTTCCAGGCACATGGCCTGCTGTCGAGTTTGTAAAAGGAGCAATTGATGTCAGCATCATTAAAACAGTTAGTATAAATTATTTAAATAAATTTTATTAATATTTTCCTCTTAGTGAAATATCACGAAAATATCACGTAACCATATGATATGAGAATATCATATACAATATCATATATGGTAATATCAAATAGTGCAATATCAACTAATGCAATATTACGTAACCATATGATATGAGAATATCATATACAATTTCCTATAAGTTTATTACATCAGTAATATCAAAGTATTAATCTTAAGAAAATTTAGTTTGGTTTTGGAGTACTAAATTTTATATGATGTAAAATCAAGCAGATGTTAGTTTCGTTAAATTCTGGTTTTATTCAGAAGAGTTCTCGCAATTCCAGTAATAAATTCGTAAGTATTTACGTGGCCTCTATTTGTGCGTCGCAGAAAACCGATGTTCATGAAATTTCCGACAGTTGGGGTTATAGTCCGATTTCTGTTGTTAACAGCAGTATCTGCACAAGTGAGTGTTTTTAGCATTGAATCACTTTCAATATCAGATAAATTGCAATAAGAAAATATTAGATTAAACTTTAGTTACGTAAAATTCGTTTAAGGAAAGAAAGAATTAAGTAACAAATTTATTGCTTGTCAGAATGATCGCACATACAGATAAAGTTAACTAAGCTAAAAAGTTATGAGTGACATTTTATGTCAGCTATAAAAAAACATATATTCGATTGTCCTATTTAGACCTCACATGTCATGTCATTTTAATTCAAAAATATGTTTAAATATTTTGAGGTCATGTACTTTGATTTTTAGTCAACATGTGGAATTCGTTTATTAACTATTAAATAAAAGTAACTTTAGGTTGACACATGCTAATTTATCTGCACTTAGGTAATTTAAATTTCATTGTTAAAGTCGAAGTAGTGCTACTATGACTTGAAGAATATGTATTATGAATAATTAAGGGAACTCAAATCCTTACGTGAAAATTATTAAGAAAGATTCATTCAGAGATCTTTATGTTAAATTTATTAAAAAGGATTCATTCAGAGATCTTTATGTTATTGAATACAAATCTTTATTAGTATATTTCTGTTCTATAAAAAAATTATTAGTTGAAAATATTATAGTAAAACAAATTGCAAATATTATAGTAAAATGAATCAAGAAATTTAAACAAATAGAATCTACTTTTTTGACTTTTTTTATTGTTTGAAATACAAGTAAAGTTTGTAACAATTTTATTTTCTGACAATATTTTCACAAATATCTAACTTATTTAATTCATTAATAACCAACTTAAGTATAATAATGCTACACAATCTACGAAATAAATATTATATATTGTTGAAAACAATATAAGCTTTCGATTTGAAAGTATAAAATTTTAAATTACGTGGTGACAGAAGATGCCCTTTGTTAGTGTCACCATAAGAGCTCCCTCCGTTAGAGGATTGTAATATCAAGCTTGTTGTCAGCGGCAACACACGTCAAGAAATCACTTCCAACTGAGCTGTCGTTAGAGTAGGCGGCTCCGTGGCGTAGTGGTATGTGTGTGACTACTACGCCCAAGGTCCCGGGTTCGAATCCCGACACGGTCCGCTTGAAAAATGTTAGGCGAGCATTTTTCGCAAAAATACACCCTCGTTCGGATGAGAGGTAAAATGGAGGTCCCGTGTGTGAGTGTTGTCACGCACGTTAAAGATCCCTACCTTGCTTGGAACAGCAAGGATTCGGCAAAATTCAAAATTTTCCAGGTAAAAAAAAAACTCGCTTCCTGGCCAATGTAGTACCTTCGGGTGGAGCATTGGAAAATCACATGTAATGTCGTTAGAGTAGGTCAATTGTCCCTTAAATCAAGGAACATAACGTGGTTGCAGTCCATGTGTTGGAAGCACAGAAAGATTAAAAATTGTTTTCTTTAAATGATATCGTCTCGGCGACGCGCATTTTTATGTCCACACTTGGCTGGAATTAGCTCGCATTTTACGAGACGTTAAATTGTTTGAATGGCCTTAAGTTAACATGCAATCTAGGATAATTTGTACATCTTAGCTTTTAAAATTTAAGAAATATATATAATTTATTTGGGCAAGAAATGAAAATTTATTAGTAACGATGTGAGGTTTAACCTTGTACGAAAGTCAAATTGGCGTGCTTCAATTGTTTAATGTGGATGCCGTGATGTTATGTTGGATTTTCAGTGTGCAGCTGATTGGGTTGTATGGAATTGGAAATTCCTAAAGTCTTAGTTGCTGAAACAAGAGGATTATAAATTATCAAATATAATTCCGGGTATGGTCCTTATACCTAGCAAGTATTTTTCCGTCGGATTAACATCTGGTATGTAATTTGTTTTCTTATACGTCAGCTGTAGCATTGGGTATAGCAGACAAATAATTTTTTGTTTGATCACGTGGAAATATTCAAGTTCATTAAGTGAATGACAAACAAGTTATTTTTAAATTATGCAACGGCAACGTATAAAGTTTCACATTAAATCTTTTTATTAATACAAACAATATACGGTAGATGTCATTATGAAGGTAGAAAAGGTTAAATTCTATATTTAATGAAAATTGAAGTGATTATTTAAAACATAGATTATTCTAATCTTTAATTTTATTTAATCAAACTTATTTAAAGATGATGTCTTGTAAATAATTTACTTGCAACTGAAGGAATAGATTTTTATTTTGGTCAACACTATGATTATTAATTGGAACGAATGAGGGTTGATTCTAATTAATTATTAATTTTGGATATAAATGCACAAACAGTGCTATCTATGTTTTAATCTGTTTACAGGTGTAGCAGTGCATCTATAAAGGTGGATATCGAGCCATAAGGTAAGAAAACTTTGGGGATTGTGTTTCAGTAATATGTTGTATAGCGGTAATTGAGTAAAGGTTTCCGCGTTCGCCTTATACAAAAGACTTAAGTAAGGTCTTCTTCGTACACAAAAATTCGGTGGCGCCATATTCTTTACATTTTTGGTCGCAGTCCAACCCCGACCAACAGCTCATGTTCTACCCAGAGCAAATAGCTCGACTAGCCGCTTAGCCTTTAGAGGTTTTCTCATCTACGAGCCATTTTCCACCGAAACTTGCCGTGGGCTCTTTACACTTTCTGGAAATCCTCGTCAAACATCCTTGTGCCTTTCAGCTGGTCACATAGGAGTAAAAACCTAATAAATAAACCCCTTTAGTAAGTAAAAAGGCTATAAGTTTACAAATCATTCCTGATCAGAAATTGTGGGTAAAGATTACAAATACCCTGGGTGTATACTTTTGAAACCTAAATTCTATTATTTTATTTTTTGTAAATATTTTTGAGAACACAAACGGTGTCCATGTTGTGCATTTGTTTGTTCACAGGTCAAGTCGAGACATCTGTATGACATCTGGTGTTTGAAATTTTGGTAAGTGTTTTAAAAGAGTGAAATTCAAGTTTTATGGCTATGTTAGTGGTGTTGATATAAGGTTTCCGCATTCCCCTAATACAAGCACAGTTAATTTTTGTAGGTAGTTGTGTTGAAAAATACGGTGGCGCTCATTATTCATATTTTTTGGTCTTTTGACAACCCATGACCCAAGCTCATGATCTACCCAGAGCTAACACTCTACTAGCCGTTTATGTCTAAAGAGTTTTTCTTTTCCTCAAGCCGTTTACCATCCAACTTTACCTTGGGCTTTCATTGTTAATAAGAAATTCTCGACCTTGTGATATCAGGTAAGGATTTAGGAAATATAAAGGTGCAATTTATTAGCTGATAGTCACGAGGGTAAAAATAAAAAAGAACAAATAAATTAAAAAGTTTAGTTTACAACTCGTTGAATAGTTTGCTTCATAGTATATCAATTTATATTCTCGTGATGATAGTTATTCTTTAGTGGAAGTCCCAGAACTTGGTATATTAACCTAACACGTCCAATGACGAGACTGACCATGCAGTGTTTGTGTAGTGTTCTGCTGCTTTACATCTAACGTCTAACGTCTACCCGTGTTAACCATGCAAGTAGTGGGCGACATAAATCACGATTTCTACGTTATATTGGTCAATCTTATAAACAATTTCAAAAAATCTCATCGACAATAAACATGCCAACGAAATATTTTTGTTTATATTTTAAAACAGGTAGTTACTTCTAGTTGTTATTCTATACAAATTCACTTTGTATCTGCAGATTGTTTTTGACAGGACGCAATACAAGGTGCAACAAATTTTATACACCTTTGGATAATTTTTACAATGATTGGTTTTACAACCCTTTGTACCTAAAACCCTTAACGCAGCTCAACCTGAAACAAGTCGGCTAGTAAATAATAAGAAATAAAGAACTTAGATATATGTAGCTAACATGTATAAGTACAATTAATAATAAAATAAATGTAAACGATATATACTGCAATCGACAACGAAACAACTCATTATTTGCAGTTTACTAAACAACGTCTTAGTTTACAATATATAGAAATGAAATATTATCGAAAATTTGTTATCTGATATATAGAATATAATCTAAATAATGCTCAATTTTCTGAATCCTACGGTTTACGATAAGTACGTAATAAATCGGGTATTTTATAAACTCAAGGGTGCCTCTTCGTATAGCGTCCTTGACGGAGGCAACCCTGCTAATACCTAAATACGGTGTAGCTATCTAATTCTTACCGGCATTGGCTAACAGGAAGGGCGGTTTTCTTAGGTCTGGACAATCTACGACATCTACATGAACTTCTTGAAAATCCTCCATTAACCCTTTTTGAAGCACTAAAACAAAAGGAACGCTTTATGGGTACATCATGTTATCTACAAAACGGTAAGTTTAAAATGGCAGACATTGTGAATACCCTTATATATGTATATATATATATATATATATATATATATATATATATATATATGTAGGTATGTATGTCTTGCTTTTAAATTGATAACTTGAAGTTGATTATTTAAAATGTAATTCTTTTTTGGGATATTTCCTTCAATTGAATACGCATCTATTAAAAATCCATTTGTATTTATTGGTTACGTTTCGGTTTTTATTTAAAACCTTAATCATATCATAATACATTACAAATAAAAACAGTTACAAAGTCAAAAATACTTACAATAAAAATTTGAACTATAATTATAAAAACCTTATATTGGGTATTAATTTTGAGTATATTTTATATAACTGTCATTCAATAACTACTAGATACATTTGTGTTTTGGTTTTGAAAGGTATTTGATGTGTGTGTTTAGAAATTACATTTAACTATATTAACTAAAATAGTTAAATGTAATTTCTGAACACACACATCAAATACCTTCCAAGGCCGAAACACAAATGCATCTAGTATTTATTGAATGGTAGTTATATAAAATATATTAAAAATCAATACCCAATGTAATAGGTTTTTATAATTATAGTTCAAGTTTTTATTGTAAGTATTTTTGACTTTGTAGCTGTTTCTATTTGTAATGAAGTTATGATTAAGGTTTTAAATAAACGGAAACGTAAACAATATTTGCGTATTCAATTGAAGGAAATATCCCAATAAAGAATTACACCATTTTGACATTTTATATATAGATGCGCGTGTGTGTGTGTGTGTGTGTGTGTGTTATATATAATTACAAATATTAGTAGTTGTTTATATTTGAAATAAGTCAAAAATCTGACGCGGTGAGATACGATTCACGATTCACAAGAATGCCAAATGTAATTAAAAGTTAGGTTGATGTACAGTTGTATACATAATTTAGATTAGTATATCTTTACAATTGTAAACGCCTGTCCATGTGGCGCAATTGGATAGCGCATCGGTCGCGAAAGACAAAGACATAGATTCGAATCCTGTCCGTTTTTCAATTACTAACTCAATTTGAAATGATCATTTAGGCTTTGCCTAAAAGTGTAAGTATAATTGGAAAACGCATGGTCCGTGAAAGATTAACGTACTTACCATGTGCGACGCTTTCAAACGATGGAACAAATAGATCCCTTTTCTCAACAAGCAGTTCCTTAGCATCTATGGCGCTGGTACCTAAGGATAGAACAAAACCTCGTTATTCTAATACGCTGTAACAAATTTTATTACGTCCACACATATTCGCATTAATTTATGCTGTAATTTTCAATATAAATCATTTGAAGGAGTTTCTTTAATTTTTGTCGATGAAATAACATACGGCAATTATATTTAATAGCCTTATATATTCTTTCCTAATGTGCATAATTGGCATATGTTAGTAATATGAATGTTTTTAAACGTAAATAGTGAATTACACGTGTTTGTAGACCATACCTTCAATAGCGCCAGGTTCAGGTGCTGTATTTCATTTTTAAAATATCTCTTTGTTTCCGTTTATAGTTGTATTCGTGGAGGAATATAGCACCAATTGAGAATTCATTTGAAATGTAAACGCGACGTAGAGTTTCAGTTCTTAGTTCAACCATGGAAAGAATGCATGACAGGATACTTTAATTTCTTACTTATAACAACCAAAACAGGGTAGGAGAGGTGCAGCCGTTTCCGAATATTGATTGGGGGCTAAAATCTATTTAGTGTATGTTTGTTTTCTGGAGATACTATTATATCACTTCTGAAAAATAATTTAATACGATACAGAATTTAAGTA